>JAVJAQ010002997.1:217512-505943 GCA_032362365.1 Zygogramma bicolorata
TTCCAATTTGAAGTGACAACTTTGATAATGAATTTCTAACTGACAAGTATATAATTCAAACATGACATACTGCAAATGAGAATATACAGAATAAACCCAATAAAATCCTCCCTCATAAATTCACAGATTAAATCTTTCCGGCTGTCTTCTTACTTTTGTACTCCTTCTCAAGGGTATATTTAAAACACTCTACTATTTGATCGGTTTCCTTTCCGTCTCTTGGTGAAATAGAAACGTCTGGGTTCGCACGATAGTTGTTATTTGTAAAACCTCGAACATTATCCGAGTGGCTCTCACCACGTCCAAAATCTGTTATCGGAGTTTCAGAAGAATTCGCTCGAGGGGGCTGTGAATTCATGTCATCATCATTGTCAGATTTTTTCAACTTATTTACGTCTGGCACGTAGCAGAATTGTTTTTGGGCAGAATTTGAAGTCACCACCTGTATTGAAGCAATTTGATTCACATACCTCCGTATCATTCGTCCTTCAATTTCAATTGAATAAATCAAATTACTTTTTCTCCTACAAATTTTTCCAAATTCCCACAAGCAATTTTTACTTTTGTCGTAATTTCTTACACGCACTGTTTCCCCAACAGTGAAATTTGGAACTCCTGAATCATGTTCAGAGATTTCTACAGCTGCCTGAAATCTTATCAAATCAAGTTTCGATCTGATATCTCTTCCAAACATCAGCTGAGAAGGTGACTGATTGGTGGATGAATGAGGTGTTTTTCGATATTGCATGAGAAAATTTTGAAGCTTCAATTCCAAAGTCCCAGGATTCCTCATCATTTTCTTCAATGCATTCTTCATAGAACTAACATATCTTTCGACTTGACCATTTGATGCTGGGTGATAAGGAGCAGTGAATTCGTGTATTATTCCATTACTTTTGAGGAAATTTCTGGACTCTTGTGACGTGAATGTTTCTCCATTATCACTCACTAGTGTAATTGGCAACCCAAAGCATGCAAAACTATTTCGCAAAAATGACACAGTCTTTGCGGTGTTCATTCAACTTGTAATGAATATTTCTGGGCACTTCGAAAACGCATCACAAATCACAAGAAAGTATGTACCCTGAAAAGGTCCAGCAAAATCAATATGTATTCGTTGCCTAGGTTTTTTTGGAGTTTCCCAACAATGTGGTGGAATTTTCACTTCCTCATGTAACATGGACCGACAATTTTGACATTTCTTAGCCATTTCTTCAATATCGATATCTATTTTTGGCCACCAAACAAAAGATCGAGCAAGTGCTTTCATTCTTACTATTCCGGTATGTGCTTCGTGTAATTCGTCCAGTACTTTTTTGCGTAATATTTTAGGTATGACGATGCGTGACTCCTCCATAACAGTACCTTCGTTTAAAGAAAATTCTATATCTCTTCCTCTGAATCCTTCTTCTTCAATTTTCCTACCAATCTTCAAACATCTATAGACATTTTTCAAAACTGGATCTTCTTTGTCCCATTGTAATTTCTCTGTTTGTTACTGGCATGGCATGGCAAGAATTTTTTGTAGCTGATGTATAGTGACACCATTCATTGTTTGTTAGAAAGTTTCTGTGATATTCATAGGTAACCTAGATAATGTATCAGCATTCGAAAGTTTCTCAGTGGATCTGTAAACAATATCATAATCGAATCCTTGCAGAAATTGTGCATAATTCTGTAAGCTACCATACTAGGAAGGATTTTATTTGAGTGAAACATAGAAACAAGTGGTTGATGATCAGTGACCAATTTGAATTTACGTCCATAACAATATTGAAAAAAATTATTGCATGCCAAAATATTGAAGTCGCTTTTTTATCTATTTGACTATAATTTTGTTCTGCCTTCATTGAACTCCTTGAGGCAAAAGCAATTGGATGTTCACTACCATCTGTAAAAATATGTGACAGAATTGCCCCCAAACCTTCAGAACTAGCATCAGTCGCCAAAACCAACGGTAGATTAGGATCATATGCACAGAGAACCTGATCAGATGTGTTTTTTTTTATTAAGTTGAAGGCGTTATCGCACGCTAGTGTCCATCTGATAGATGTATTCTTTTGCAGAAGTGCATATAGAGAATGTAATTTTGTGGCTAGGTTTTTCAGAAATCTTCAATAATATGTAACTAAACCCAGCCAACTTTTCAATTCGGTTACGTTCGTTGGTACTGGGGCTTGTTTTATTGCTCTGATTTTTTCCTCAGTTTTTTTCAAACCTCTACCTGTGATTTTATGGCCTAAGTATGTGATGGATTCTTCGAAAAAACTTCACTTCTATTTTGTGGGTAGTTCAGCCTCTTGTTGACGTTTCAACACTAATCTCAAACGATCCACATTTTCTTGTAACGTAGTACCTTGAATCTTAATATCGTCTAGAAATACACAAACACCAGGTATCTTAGATAATAAATTTGTTATGTACCGTTGCCATGTGGCTGGAGCAACCTTGGTACCAAAAATCAACCTATTGACTTTGTGATCTTCTTTTTCCGTTGATATTGCCTGTATTTTAGACTTTCCTTCGTCCATTGGCATGTGAAGGTAAGCTTCACGGATGTCTAATGTAGTAAATATTCTTCCTCCACACATTGTCGTTGCAAAAATATCTTCTATGTTTGGAATTGGATATTTATCATTCATTAGTACTTTATTTAAGGTAACTTTTCATAATGGGAACTATCGGTGTACCCCATTCACCTTATTCCATTTTGGACAAAACTCCTATTTCTTTCAATCTGTCAATTTCATTTTCAACCTTTTCTTTCATTGCATAAGGGTCTCTTCTCGCAGGTACATGAATAGGTTGAGTATTTTCTGGTGAAAATAATTTTGCTTCATAATTTGAGATTTTCCCAAGGCCAGGTTCGAATACTTCCGGGAAATCAGTTCTCATTTTTGTCAAAATCTGCAATTTCAGAAGTTCTGTAATATTCTCTTTCTGTAATTGAAATATCTGAGGTGAATCCACTTTGATCTTATGCATCCATTCTCTACCAAAAATTGGTTCAACGTTTCCTGGAATAACGTATAAATTCAATGATTCGATTTTCAAATCTAACTTGAAAAGTTGAATAGCCAATAGGTTCAATGATTTCTCCAGTGTATGTTCTTGATGGTAGATTTGTTCTCTGGAGTAATTTTGTAGGAAATGTGTCGCGAAATAATTTTTGTGAAATTAAAGAAACTGCTGCCTCTGTGTCAAACTCGAACTTGATGATCTTTCCATCCAGCTTGATATCAATTGAAATCTTATCTGGTTTTCGTAATGATCCAGGCAATGTCTCATTTTCAAGTGTATTCATGAGAAATAAGTCTTCGTATTGAACATTATTTTCTGTTTCTTCAAGTTTTTCTTGTATTTGATGAACTGTTTCTCTTCGTCCTCTCTTCATACATACGTTACTCCAATGGCCATATTTAAAACATATTGTGCATTTTAGATTTTTATGTTTGCAGGTATTGGCTGAGTGAGTTTCGTCTCCGCAACGGTAACACTGTTTTTCCCCATTCTTGCATAATACATCTGACTTTTCTTCGCGTTTCTGAGGTGGTTTCATTTAATTTTGGAATATAGTACTGCTAGTACTAGCTTGTGAAGAATGGATTTTCTTCGAATCCTTTTGAGCTAACTTCATTGCCAGTGCTGCATCAACACAATGTTTAAACTTATTGTTAGGATTTTCGAGTTGAATTAATCTTTCAATTAGATTTGTGTTTCTCAAACCACTTACAAACTGAAGTCGTAAATGTGCATCGGATGTTGAAGCTTTGCATGTATCACAAATGAACTTACAATTTGCAGAAAGGCTCTTCAATTCCGTCACGTAATTTGCAATAGTTTCTCCTTCTTGTTGAACACGTTTTGTGAAACGGTTTTTTTTGGCAATAGTACTTGAAGTTGGACTGAGATGATTTTGTATTAAATTCAACAAGGTATTGTACGATTTAGTTTTGGGATCATCTGGACATGTTAAAGAGTATAGAAGTTGTAGAGTTTTAGTGTCAATGGTATGTAACAACAATTCTTTCTTTTTGTTTTCAACAAATTCTGGAGTCCCTGTAAAATCTTTCATGGGGAAAAATTCTGTAACCTTTTTGTGAACATCTCCCAGCTTTCATTCTCTTCCGAAAAACGTTCCAAAGTAACATTTCCTTGTATATTTGTATTGCTGTTTTGATTACTTAGAGCTTTTGTGAGTGTTGTTATCAATGAACTGAATTGTTCCGAATCCATTGTGGTAGGTTTCTTCCGTCCTCGTCGCCAATTTATGATGTATCGTTCTATTTCTACAGTATTGAAAATTTTCAATTTGAAGTGACAACCTAAATAATAAATTTCTAACTGTGTATCATTCAAACATGACATACTGCAAATGAGAATATACAGAATGAACACAATATGTTCAAGGTTGTTAGTACTTGTCGGCGGTCTCTATATGTACGCCTTGTTTGGCTATCCATGAATCTTTCGAGATTTAGGCTCAGAGATCTGGACTAAATACCACATCCTTGTTTTGTTGTTGAGCCGTCCTTATACATGCTCAGTGTATTTAATACGTTGGGGTCTACTGTTTCATTTGTTGATATTCTGTAGGGTCTATCAAAGATAAATTTTCGTGCAATAGCATCTCTTGAAGAGCCACAAGCACTTTTTTAAGATAACAAACTTATGGACAATGTCCCACTAACAGGGGATGCATTATTCCTACTTATTCTTCGTGCAATTCTTCATGGTGGGACAGGATTTCACGATTGCTATTGGTACGGATTTCTGCATTGATAAATGTGCACTGATTCATCGAAGAAGAGGACGAAGCGAGGGTTCCGCTGAGGATGCCCTACTCGTAGCATTCTACATCATTCGAATGTCGAAGGGACATACACCTATTTGAGTGTGGAACAACGCTACGCCCAAGTGGTAGATGGTGAAAAATGCTCTTTCTGGTAAGTAGGTATAGATGGAAAATACTGCAGATCTGGTCTTCAGAGCTGTCGGACAAGAACAAAGTTTCTGGCACCAACGTGATTGCTATTTGCATTCCACTCCACTCCTTTGGAGTAGTCAGATGAACTCAGGAAGATTTGCGCCACCTTGACGTAAATACTCGTAAAAAAATACATATGCACAGAAGCATGCATCCCAAATCGTCCGTTCCATGGTTATATCTCCTTCGACAACAAGGCGGCAGTGAGCGGTGAGTTCGGAGTCTCTCTCATAAAATGGTACTGGATGGAGCCTGTAAAGTCATCAGGAGTTCGAATCCCCATCACTTCATGGTCCAAGACCATGAGAATGCAGGAATTGGAGCCTTTTAGGTCAAGACAGTAAGGCACGCTGCTAATGTACTTGGTATAATCTTCGGACCCGGATAGGTGACTCACATCAAAGCTGCAGATAATCATGAAATGCTGCAGTTGTATATAGACAAGCCCATGCATGAAGTCTTTTCCAAGCACATCGAGGACCATGGCTTGTCTGTAAAGATGTCATTTGCCTTCCTCAGGTCAGATGAGCTGAAGTCATGGCCAAGACGGTGTATTCAAAAAAAATGTCTACTGGAGCCGTGTAATGGGTATAGAGGTCCCTGATATTAGATACAGAACCTGCCAACAGACGCGAGTCTTTTATGCATTCGCTGTCATCTTGTATAGTTTTTGAGGTTTCGGTCTATATTCATCGCCGTAAGGCGTCGTTACGAGTTCTTTATTTATTTATTGAGTCCGTTATGGCGAATGAAAGGTCCGAATTTTTTGTAACTTTCCGTTCCCCACTCTGGAGCAAATACGAGCCAATGAGCCTGATATAGTCTTCTTTGACCACCGAAGTAAGACGATATCCGTTTTCGAGTTTTCGTTGGAGTTTAAGGGAAACTATCCAAGTGCAGATGAATTCGAAAATGACATATCGTTGGGGATACAGTTCGCAATATGGGAACAGAACTACAAGTAGTAGAGTGAGTAATCAGAGTAGACAAAACTATAAATTGGTAACGAAATTAATTAGTGTTACTCCTCCTGATCATTTCAAAATTCCCAGAATGGCACTTCAGTAATGTTGATTGAAACGTTCGACGCAATAATGGCGTTGATATTTCCTCCATATCGAAACAATAACTATTTGTTTCAACAAAAATATTTCACGGTTTAATAAAAAGGAATTCGTTATATCTCATTTTCATGTAGAATATTGTGGCTGAAACAAAACTAGACCGTAGAAAGTAATCCCCATCTCAAATTTGTTTCAAAAGTTATTAGCTCAATCCGCTTCTCAATTCTCAGTGGTATGTCTTCATTGGGGTTTTTCTAGTCGATTGTCTCAG
This sequence comes from Zygogramma bicolorata, assembly GCA_032362365.1. Classification (NCBI taxonomy): domain Eukaryota; kingdom Metazoa; phylum Arthropoda; class Insecta; order Coleoptera; family Chrysomelidae; genus Zygogramma; species Zygogramma bicolorata. Next base: position 223,835 of record JAVJAQ010002997.1, read on the forward strand.
GTATTAAAAAATTTGTTTCCCATTTGAGAGAGCTCATGATTCATTACATTTGATTTGTTTTTTTTTCAGAAAATCTGGAAATGTCGGAAGCGTTACTCTATCCTACGCCTCGCTCTATTGGATCTCATCGGTTCTAATTCTATTGGCGGTTGCATTTACCGGTGGAACTAAGGTTATGTGTCCACATTTCAATCCAACAGAGCTATGGCTCCTGATTGAAAAATATAAGGTAAGAAAAAGTGAACACTCGTAAAATGTCATGACTCTTTCTAATTCTATATTTTTCTTTGGGAATCATCAGACCCCAGCCAGGAGAGCCTCCAGTCCGATTATAACAATGAAGAACTTTGTACTGTTGTTATTAAAAATAGGTCCAGGTGAAATTTTCTAAATTTCTGGAATAACATATGTGGATTCGAATAGATCACCAATGTCCGCCCAACTTCGAAACTTGGACTGATTTTTATGTATAAGGTGTTTTAAGTGTCCACTTAAGATAGACTGCGTAAACCATAGATCACCGTAGATATGGACATATTTTTTGTATTCGATGATAAATCCTGGATTTTGCTTGAGTTTTTGTACAAGGTGATTTCTTTAAAATGATAAATGTTGATATTTGCTTTTCACTTTCAGGATGGGAGGTTTGAGAGGATATCTCTAGCAATGAACTATTAATGAAAAAAAAACGTCATATACTTATCTATTGAAGATAACTTTTCAATCCCGAAAAAATATTCATGCAATGGTCTGAGAAATACTCAGATTCATTCTTCTTGAATTATTGTTTGAATTAGAATACCATAATCCCTAGAAGTAAGTAATAATTGATTATTCATTCCGACAAATAACTCACTTTTATTGAATATGTTTCTTTCAAATAATTGATGATTCAGATCATAAAAATGCGGCCTCCGATTAGATCGGAGGATTACCCTACTGCTACTACTTTGTAGGTTTCAAAATGCCCTCCCTCTTCAGGAAAAAACTGCGGAACTTTCTTTCACAAGGAAGCTGCATGTTTCTTGGGTTGCTGGATACGAATCTGAACTTTGCCATCGGCTTCATACTCAAAATAGCAAAAAACGCCCAAAATAGAGGTGATTTGACTATAACACGATAATGAAGTATTCTCTAAAGAGAGTAATAACATCGTTCATTGCGGCTGGAATTAATAGCCACTATGAAAAAAACTAATTCGCAATTGAACCATTTTTGCATGGTTATGATCTTGTGGGGTGGTAAGGTTGGCTAAAAACGCGAAAACCTCTTCAAATATTTCTGCCACCTCATTATCTTTGTCTTACCACCATATTCAATTATTATTTGTATTTACACACATGCACACGCATATAACGCTATCGACAGATCCGTTGCAGAACATATTCTGTTCGTAAACGCATTCAGCGGTTGTGACTCAACCTCCGCCCTCTTCAACCGAAGGAAGGTAAAATTTGTGAAGCCTCCAAAAGTTCCAAATTTATCATCTGACAGCAAACCATTTGGAAATCCATTTGCGACAAAAGAAGAGCTCAAGAGAAAAATTCTTGGTTGGATTGTACGAAGGTGATTTTCGTTGCATTTCCTTGAACAACAGTCCCAGGCAAGCTGGTGAAGCTGATAAGCTGCAAGCGCCATAAATGGTGCAGGAGCAATTATGGCTGAAAAAATTGTTCTGCACAAGGATGTGTGACTGTGATGATCACTGCTCTGATCAAAGAATCATCTTCGATTAGGACGACGGTACAGACAATCTTCTGGAGTCACTGCTCTGATCTGATATTCTTGGGGAAGTTGAAGATACTCAGCTATATTTTTTTATGCAGGTCATTTATTTTCGTTTCAGTGGATTCGCCAACAGACGACACCTAGCCCTTTCCCAAGCGCCCTAAATTGTCCCATCTCGATCCCCCGAGTCCATTTGGATTATAACGATGGTAGACGAAACGAAAGGTGAGTGAATTGAATTTGAAGTTGAGACTTGTAAAATGAACTGATATGTGCGAAGTGCCTCATCAACGTTCGACAATGTGAGCTGAGTAATAGAATAGTAGGGCACCAGTATATCATCTCGAGGTGGTTTTGCGTTTTCAGCCAACTTTGCTACTTCTTACCATTTTGCGAAAGATCATTACTCCTCAAAAAATGATCCGACTTCAGATTTTTTTGGTTGAGCTACAATTTACAATATGATATTGTTACGAAATGTCCTAGCGCCGGCTTTGTCGGTCAAAACGCAGAATAACATGAGGGGTCGAAGAACGAACGTCATTATTTTCAAGAACTCGTAATTCGGGTAGAGAATTCGATACACATCATCGAGGCCTCTCTCGAATATTCTCCATAGGCGTGCGCTGGTATAAAAGGAGAGACTTCATCGTGGAAGAGACAGTTTATTCACAGAGAGAGTTTAGCTGAGTTATTCGGAATTTGTTATTCAGCAGAGTTATTCAGAGCTGAGTGGAGAGAGGTTTGTTGTTGCTAAATGCGGAAGTCGAAGGAGAGAATTTCTTTTACAGAGAGTTCATCAGAGTGTTTTAGTACCGAGCGTTGGGAAGTTAGCGGAGCAATTGAAGCGATTGCATTGTATTGTGTTGTGATAGAGAGTTGTAATAAAAGTAGTTAAGTGTTGTTTGGAATTTTAATCAACGAACCCAAAGAAATATCGTAACAATAACTTATGAAGCCGAAAGCTGCCATGATAAAAACTTTCAGATCCAGCCCCCAAAAAACATAAATATTCGCTGAGAGAAGTGTATCAAAATGGGAAGAAGCGTCCGTGGGAACATCTATTCCAACATCATATATGAACGGGCTGGATTCCAAAATTGGTTTTCCATATATACGCCTTTTATGATCCAGAGCCTCATCCGCAAAGTATGTGTCGTGCTTTGTTACATTGTCTGCAGATAAGGTCGCCTTTGTACAGCCTCATCTTATTCAGGTGTCCTTTGAGTGATAGCCAGTAGGCATGAATGACATAAGACCTATAGGTCTCAGAGCTTTCGACGATTCTCGTCCAGTTTTCCCAGGTTTCGGTATGAATGTGACCCTTATTATGCTCCATGCCTCCGGTATATGGCCCAGTGCCAAGCTGGCTCTGAGCAATATGACTCTTGTGCAAAACTACGATTCAAATGGTTTGAATGAGTCAATGGCCCATTTTGTCTTTTAAACCACTGTTTTCGCTCCCCGCCAATTGGGGCCTTTTTGGAGGGCTCCAGCTCCGAATTTTGACAAGCTTCCAGTGTCAGATTTGTGGTCACTGAGTAGGAAGTGCACCTAGAGCAGCACTCTTGAGAGTATTTTATAGAGCCTGGAAGGCTTTTTGTATTCAGTTAGGGACTTTTTGTAGTTATCCCATCTTCCTGATCTTTTTGCGCTATCCAGATCTTCATTCCAGCAAGGCACATTCCTTTTTGATTTCTGCATCGTTGTGGAACAGTGTTCATTGGATGTGGAGATTATAGCTTCCTGCACTTGGTCCGCTGCCATCTAGAAATCTATTGAATTTCTTATTCCAAAACTCGCCCGTCCTAACTTATTTGCCAGGTCTGCCGAGGGTTTTGATGTATCTTATTAGAAGACTCACACCCCCTATTTTTGTATGTCTCTGTGGTCTGAGCAGCTCTCTGCATTAGACACATTCCATTTGTTGACAAAGTTACTTACAAAAGTAGTTCCTATTGTTTTCTATATCACCTCACTTCGTCTGCTATTTACGAAGTCGGTTCATTGCCTACATTTATGATGTCCAGATTATTCGTCGTGATGAATTGTAATAAAAACTCACCCTGGATAATGGTACTTCTCCTGGTCGAATGGTGTGCATTGGCATCTAGGCCTCACAAGCTCTGCCGTTTCTCTGGTAGGCGGTGGATCCGGGTCATCATATGGGACCGCAAAAGCCCCCTTACTATGTTGCAGGTTCGCCTGTATCACCCCTATTCTGGTCTCCGAGACCTCTCAGGTCCTTGAAGGTAACCATACCTAGTTTATATTGGGCTTTCATTCTGTTCACACTCAAAGCCCTGAAGGTTAATTCGTCGATGGAATAGGCCAATAATTTTCCTCTCTCCTCCACCTACCTGCATACTTGGGTCAAGTTTCCCACGCGTAATGCAGGATTCTGCATTCCTAGGCGTGTTCTCACCTTACCCTCTTTTTTTGCTAGCCCTGGTATGAACACCAACACCCTCGGTCTTCTTGGGAAGTATTTTGACCCACGGACTGTCAAGTCGCCACCCTCCCAAAGTCCAGCTAGAGTATCGATGATACCTCTAAGCCAGATCTTTGTATTTTCATTATCGCAGGTCATTCAAAGGATATGGGTACCAGTCTATTTCTCTGGCTATTCTATTTTCCTGGCTCTCTAAACCATTTTGTCTGAGGAAGTTCTTGTGACCCCCCTCAGCCTTTTATTTGCCCGCAGAATGGGTCTTATTGTCACTGCGGTCCTTTGGCCTTGGTTTTTGAGCCGACCAAGTCCCTGCAGCTATTTTTGGGCTTTCTGTCGACTGTCAAGTCGCCACCCTTCCAAAGTCCAGCAAGAGTATCGATGATACCTATAAGCCAGATCTTTGTATTTTCATTTGCGCAGATCATCCAAAGGATATGGGTACCAGTCTATTTCTCTGGCTATTCTTTTTTCCTGGCTCTCTTAACTATTTTGTCTGAGGAAGTTCTTGTGCCCTCTCTCAGCCTTTTTTTTTTTGCCCGCAGACTGGGTCTTATTGTCTCTGCGGCCTTTGGCCTTGGTTTTTGAGCCCTTCAAGTCCCTGCACCTATATTTGGGCTTTTTTCAATTTGCGTTTTTGCGCTCCTGAAAACTCTTTTCTCTGCAATTCAAATCCCTCCAATCCTGCAGTAATGCATTCGGCAGTCTTTGTTTAATCTGCCGCTTCATTGGCACTATTTCCGTGACAGTGCTGGTATTTGAGGAGTCGCTCAGAGAGTCCTCATTTTCATTTATTTTTCCTCGTTCCATGTAAATCCCACGAGTGTAGGGGTGGATTTGGTCCGGACTTAAGGCAAAATAGTCTGGGAGGTCGCCTGGTATCCTAGAGTCTCCGTTTGCGATACCTGATCAAGCCCAGGTACCATTCATCCTTCGGCACGGCCGCATGACACCTTGACTTAGGCCCTACCTCCCTCCCTACCTGTAGTCCACTAAGTAGAGGTGAGGATAGGAATTGAGTAGGAGAGGCTAAGTGGTGTTGCCAGGCCATATTTGGCGCATCACTAGTCCATTTTGGACTCCATATTATTTGCGTGCATAGAGGTTGAAATGCCATAAATAATAATTGATTTCTTTTATGAGGTGAGTAAAGCACTGATGATGACTGTTCTAGTCGAAAGCGCTCTGCTATGATTTCATAAAAAAATTCTTTCCGGCGAAATACAAAGATTTTCTTTCTGTAAGTACATTGACGCGTGCACTCCGCTTGAAAATTTCCATAGGAGTTGGTATTTTTTCACGAGGACTGCTGAAAATATCAACATATGGATGAATTACTGAAATATTATTGGTATTTTCGACAAAAATGGACTGGCCCAGACTGACGAGATTGTTGAATCCTATATTTGAGAAAAAAGCTTATAAAACGGTAACGTGCCATTTGTGGAGTCTAGTTTGTTAGTTATTGAAGAAATTTGTCGTTTTCAAGGGAGACAATGGGTACATAACTATCTTCTGCTCATTTGGTACTGGAAACATATGTAATAACTATAAATCATTCCAGGGACAGCTCGTTTTATGTAACTGCACTGGTATTTAACACGTTACTGGTGAGCTAAGTACTTCATGAATTCGTATAGGCAGAATGACGTTTCCAATAAAAGCAGAAGACTGAGTCAGGAAAGTGCCAAAATGTTGGCAAATTGTTTTCTGGCTTCGTCTTCTTTCGAGTGAACAATTCATCCCTTCCAACCTGAAAGTAGGTTAATAAGATTATGTTCGAATGATTTTCAATGAGAGAAACTCAATTTTTCGATCATTTCACCTTCACTGTATATTGCAAATCTTTGCCGACGTTCATTAGGTGAAAAAAAACATATTCACAGCCTGTTAGAATAACCCTGGTGAACTCAACAGGCTCAAAAAACGTTTTTTCATTAGTATTTCATTGAAAACTTTCTTATAGATCAGTTTCGATATGAATACAATTCAACAGTGCCCTTCAGTGGAAATTTCAGGAATATGGCGGAAAATAAAATCATACAATCACCTACAATGAGCTGCCGATCTACAAGGGCATTAAGTAAACGTTTAAGACCTAAAAGTTACAATCTTACGAAAGCATCAGTGGTACGTACAAACTTTAAAGTGGTACAACCTTGTTCGATATTGTATACAAAATATTAGTCTAAGAGGCGACGACCCTAAACCTATAATGATAGGGCTCCCAGATGTCATATATATAATTCGTTAGTTCATCAATAGGAGAACACAAAATGGCCCTGCTGCCATGTCCAAATTGGGTTTCTGGTTTCTGGGTTTTTGGTTTCTGTAATGATAAGTCTCCCGTTCCGTGATTGTTCCTCAAGGTAGAGGAGGGGTAGTACTATATGAAAAAGCACCCTCCTCTACCTTGAGGAACAATCACGGAACGGGAGACTTATCATTACAGAAACCCAAAAAAAAAATTTTTTTGTAATTTTTTTTTAAAGCGTTGCCCCATTTTGGACATGGCAGCAGGGCCATTTTGTGTTCTCCTATTGATGAACTAACGAATTATATATATGACTTCTGGGAGCCCTATCATTATATTCTTCAGAAAAATCCCAACATCGTGTTATCATGGAACAGTTTTATAATATCACAACAATATTATAACGTCCGTCAAAAAATCCTTCAGGGCGGAGGCTGTTAACATTACCTTTCCAATTGTCATCTGAATACCGTTAAATCAAAATAACAGAATAGGATTACGAAAATAGAATATCATCGATATACAAATTAATGGTTTTGTTGGTATTCCAGCTCATTTTGTGAAGGACGTAATCCTACCATGAGCCTAATATTATGTCACGTGGATTCACTTCTATTCGAGTAGAATGACGTAGAGAGATATTGATAAGATTCGATGAACTGCGACACAAAATCTATGCCGTATACGGAATTTACTCTGTGATATTTCTAGGATCGATTCTAACGCACGATGTCAGATCAACATGAGATTTTCTCACTTGAGGAAGTTGCGAATGCAAATTGCCTTCACTTCAGCAATTTTGAAGGTATCCAGTCTTATGTGTTAGTATACGATTGATAATCTTATCTCTGCTCCCATTTGAAATGGAGGGATTTTCTGTTTTGTGAAATACGAAAGAATGGACCTGCTATCACGTGTATTAACCGGTGTTGTGATACAACAAAGAGCTGAAGATCTATTCTATTCGGTTGGAAGGAAAAATATGACCCTCCTTCGATATTTCACTTCGAATGAGGAATATTCTCATAGTCGTCAAAAAGTAGTCTGAACATTCGACTTGGAAATGGAAAATGGAAATATGATATTTTCTTCAAATATTTTGCAATAACCTCACCAAATATATCCAGGCTAGTATAACTTTAAACCTTTGTCGCTTCGTCTGATGGGCAAATATTTCTGACAAGCAGATATCCAGCTATCTCCTCATCCATTTGTAACCGTCGCGTCGTGACGTTCAGTTGCAAACTGTATATCAAAACAACATACTTGAAGAGAAACCATCCCTTGGAAGCATGATTATTAGTTTTTCTATTGAAAACACGTACATTGTGAATATAATCTTTTCCAATGGAAACTTTCCCAAAAGACAGTTCTTCACTCGAGAAATGAAATTCGACAAAAACCAATTTTAACCATCACACTGGTGTATATTTTCCTTGAGAGTAGTTTTTCACATTTTATAAATATTGATCAGTAAAATCTTCTTCAACAGGTTGCATCTCTATTCTTGTCCCCATCACAAGCTGTTGATATGGTCAAAATAGGACGTCCAGACAAGCTTGACACTACAAGTCTTTGGGCCTGCTTCACCGCAGGTGCCGCCTTATCTGATAAATATTTGGGATTATTGAGGGAATTACTTCCCGGAACATTCGTATTCCAAGTTTATGGACAATCAGAAGTTGCTGGAATATTGACTCTTTTCAAAACAAACGAAGTACAAGATACTTTGTATTCACATTACAAACCTGGGTCGGTTGGATTGGCTACAAGCGGATTCAGGTATAAGGTAAGCTATTTAAGATCGATACTAAAAATTTGTCCGGAAATTGAGTGATTGTGTGAGGAAGGAAGGAAATCAATTTTTGTGGATAATTTCAGATAATTGATCGAAGGAATACACCTTCAATTGGAGAATTTTGTTGAGAACTTTTTACACCGTTTTCTGATGAATATCTTATCGAATCCATCCATCCATACTGCACATAGTCAGTAAAGTTGTTGAAAGAGCATAGTGAATGCAACTGCCTACTGAGGAATAATTTCTCGCCACTTGAATTATGAACTCCGTTTTCTGATGAATATCTTATCGAATCCATCCATCCATACTGCACATAGTCAGTAAAGTTGTTGAAAGAGCATAGTGAATGCAACTGCCTACTGAGGAATAATTTCTCGCCACTTGAATTATGAACTCCTGTATTCTGTTTACAAACACATTCTCAGTAGGCAAACGAAAATGCTTTTTTTTGTAAATAGAGGGGCATATATAGTTTTTACGTTTCCAGATCGTCGATACTGATACGGAAAATCTTTGTGGTCCAAACGAACCTGGGGAACTCAGAGTGATGAGCAAATTTATTATGAATGGTTACTTTAAAAAAGACTCCTCCGAGTCTTTCGATAGTGCAGGATGGCTCAGGACTGGAGACGTGGTTTACTACGATGAGGATAGGTGCTTTTATGTGATAGATAGGATCAAAGAGATGCTCAAGTACAAATCGTGGCATGTACCACCGGCTATGATTGAACAGGTGAGAAACAGGATGAAAACTGTGTGCACGTCATCAATAGATATAAACTTGTTCATCTCAAGGTATATTCTAATCGTTCATTTGGAGTTATTCCAAAAGGTCAAATTTGATAAAATCAATCCTCCCATGAGTAGAATGGAAAGTTTTTCTATAATACGGTATCCCTTTGTGTTGTGCAACAAATAAATGTACTGAAGACGTCAAACACCGTATAATGAGATTGATGTCGACAGACCTCTTGTTGATGGCTCTTGTTGCACCAACGAGAACAGTAGCCTCTCTTGTTTTTTTTAGCTCAGCCTATTACCGATTCTGAACCAGTTCATTGGTACGGCTCGCCCAAACTTTTGTAGTTCACATCTGTGTTACTTCGAACTCTTCTAGGACCGTTCTCGTCGAAACGGACTTTCTGTATAACACTGACTTAATGTATGAATGAGTCCTCAGATTCCTCCGGAAGTTCAGAGAATGTATTAAGAAATAGTCTCCAGTGGATTATGCGATGTTGATGGCTTTAGTTTTCATGATATTTCAATGAATGATGATGAATAGTATTGAAATGAATATCCTCACGGACACTGTCTTTGTCCAAAATGTTGAACTGTTCGACGTTTCGACTGTCATGCTGGAGTCATCATCAAGAACTCATAGATATAACTCAATCAATACAGCAATCCAACTCATCAACCCTTTCAAATTACAATAATAACTTCGACAGCAGTTTTTGGTCCAACTCATTACAATTATATCAGTCAAACGGCAATTCTCGATCAAAACTCTTATTGCTGTTTCGGCATATTTAGGTGTGGTTCTGAAATGAGTCTTGTTCAGAATATTCAAATATTCGTTTCGGGAATCAACCCCTGTGCGTTCAACCGGTGCTGCAGTTTCTTTGGTAACTTATAACTTCGTACTCCGAGCAGTCACTCACCATTATAGATACAATATAAGTAGCAGACATAGAATATGAATTCAAACTTGAAATGTATGTGATCAGCGACTATGGATTCTCATTCGAGAATGATGAAAACATTAAGAATTTGGGAGAAGAATTTGTTCTTACAACCCCAGCAGAAGGGACGATGCCTATGAAGATGCTTTGACTCCTTTGTTCACCCACTTAGTGGTTAAATTTTCCTAAAACACTCTCTGATCGGATGCTTACTTTCCACAAAGAACACACTCTCTAAGTTTCAGATCTATACGATCAGCGGTTTAGGTTGTACGTTGATTTCCCCAAAAATTACTTTCTACCCTTTTTTAAGACCGTTAGACGATGAATTTCAATAAAATACGGAACACTTTTTCTATCAATTCTATGAAAGACTGTTTGTGCAAAATTTGAAGTAGATTGGACCAAGGCTACACGTTGGTCGATACAAATTTCGACTCCGTTTTTCACCCACTTAAGGGTGGAATTTAGGAAAACCTCTCCCCACTGGAAGCCTACGTTATACAAAGAACACACCCTCCGAATTTCAAGTCTCTACAATCAGCGGTTTGGGATATATACTGATCCTTCAGTCGGTATTCATGACAAATAATTTTATGAGTATATATTAACGAAAAAACTGTTGTTGTGAATCAAATGTACAGTGCATTTCTTCAATATCTCCCCTTTTATTTTTTGAACGGGTCAACTCAAAATATTGATCATGAAATTGATGCATGAATACTATATTTTGGAGTAAAATTGACACATAAAAATTTCAGGATGGCGACTGGGCGCCATCTGGAAAAAAACTAAATGGAGAGGGGGGTCTTGTGATAGATCATTTGCAAGCTCCTGACGATTATTTTACAATCCTGGAATATGAAGTCAATATCTTCACCTACTACAAAATGGCGGAAAATTCAATAATTGTCTGCACACATCGACGTTTGACTTCATAATTTGAGAAAATAAGCTGAGTTCAGTTTGTAAGATGCTCGATATGGATGCCTTAAACTTCTTCTAAGATAATAAGAACAGCCAATCCGATATTTCACGTCGAACATTTTCGAACACAGCAACGTCGATATTTCTACAAATATTCATTATTCTCTGCCGGACATTCGATATTGAAGCAGGTTCAGTTTTGTACACCTTCTGCTTCGAAAAGCCCCGTGAAAAAAGTCTAAAGGTGTCAAATCTGGCAAGCAGGCTGGCCATTCTGTAGTACCTCGATGGCCAATCCATGGAAAATATTATCCAAATAGTTATGTGTTGGTGCTCCATCTTATTGTAATAATAATATCCGACTTCGACGATTTCGGTGATTAGAGGATCAACAGTAATTGCCAGCATATTCGAACACAATTTTCCCGTTGAATTCAGTTCAATTGGCCATTTTGGAGATAACTGAGAATATTAAATTTGAACTGAACAATGATGTTCGTTGTACTGACATTTTTGTCTTTTTTCATGAACAAAAGATAACCTATCAAACCTTATCGGGTTGTTGGGGTTGCCATGTGATAGAGGAAAACGAATATTTCTAGAAATATCGATATTAATGTATTTGTTTTAAGGTAATTATTGAATGTTCCGTCATTTTGTAGTAGGTGCAGATATTGACTTCATATTATAGGGTTGTGGAGTATTCGTCAGAAGCTTCAAAATGATGTATCTCAAGACCCCTCCTTTCCATTAAATTTTTTTTCCAGGTGGCGTCCAGTCGCCATCTTGAAATTTTCATGTGTCAATTTTACTCCAAAATGTAGTATTCATTCATCAATTTCATTATCCCAAGTTTCAATTCTCTTAGTTGACCCGTTCAAAAAATAAAAGAGAGGGCATTGGAGAAATACACTGTAGAAGCTAGCTATATAGTAAGCACGGACTTTTTCGTAGAAATAATAGATAACAACATTTTGGTGAACATTATGTTCTTCTTTACCGGACAGTTTCTGCAAGCATCACATCTTGCCAGCTTTTCTCCGACTTGGTATACATATACTATTATTTCTCACTGAATTTTTTTCTTTAATCCTAGTGAAATATTGCTCATATCTCTTCTTAATGTTGAAGCTTGGTGAAATGATTAAATAAACTGATACAAAGCAGACTAAGTATACAAAGAAAAGTTGATCGGAAACGGGATAGTTGGAGTCTGCTTTGAAAGAAACCTAACACCACCATTGTGATTTTTGTAATTGAGATGATCGAAATTCTGAGGAAATATTCTGATCATTGAGATCCTCCGAGTTATAATTACCATACGAAACTAATTTGGGATAGTTAGGGAAATGCGAGAGGTGGTGTTACGAATATCCTTCCTCGAAAGTATGCAATAATATGCATACCTTCAGTTACGGGTCTGAGAATTTTATATGTCTATCCGTTTCTGAATTATTTGAAATATAACATTCCCATTGGGGAATTCTGTATATTAGTGAAGATATACAATAGTATCATTGCTTATCAAATAATTCATCACTATAATTAGAATAATCGTTGAACCTTTCTAAATTGGTCAAAAATTCAACCTTCATCTCTTTGGAAATTGAATTTTTGCAACATTACACTATGTTTGAATGGATGATTCAATCGTTTTAGGTCCTAGTGAACCACCCAGCTGTAAAGGAAGCTATAGTGATAGGCATTCCTCATGATGAAGATGGCGACCATCCAATGGCTCTAATAACGTTGAATGAGGAGTGTAGAAAAACAGTAACTGAAAACGACATTGAAAACTACGTGGCAGACAGAGTTCCAGACCGAATGCACTTGAGAGGAGGGGTGAAATTTCTCGAAAGTTTTCTTGTTACCCCATCAGGGAAGGTGAAACGAAGAGAAATGAAGAATATGATTTTGAATGGCGACATAATATGAACACTTCCTTGTTTGTTGTCGGGAGCATTATCATTTTTTGTTATTGTAATAGAATATATGGGATTTGAATGGATTCATTGATTTTTTTAAATCTTTCAACGTCCTCCATTGGTGAACATGTACAGAAAATCACGGCAAAATATTCCAGTGAACAAGAAAAAAATTATTCTGAAAAAAAAAACTTTTTTCAGCATATGCACGAATATGTGACTGCGTGACTATAGCAATGAACTATTGGGAAATATTCGAATGGTCAATACAACGTAAAACGATTTTATTGTGTTGATATATCTGAGCTCACTAATTGTTTCGGTCTTAGTAGATACGGTCACTTGATATTTTAGTGCAAAATTTGTCGGAGACTTGCTCACAAGTCGTCAAATATCATGAAAATAAAATCTGGTTTCGATTGGATTAATTTTCCATTGATTTTTCAGTCTCAGCTTGACAACACACATGCATTTTTATAGTAGAGATTTTTTGATGCGGAACAAAAATAGCTGTGTTGTCAATATTGGGAACACAAAAATAAATAAATGACGTTCACGTAGGCGGAGAAGGGTGCCTTTAGAACTGAGCCTTGAGGTATCTCATCGCTGTGATGTTTCTGAAGTATTCAATAAAATTTGATTTCTCTCGGTACGGCCGATGAAGCAGGTACTTGTTCACCGTGAGGTTTCAGCTTTTCAAGCAGAAGTGTATGAGAAACACGGCCAAAGACTTGTAGTTGAGTGGCATGGAGCGGTTGTATTGGATACAACACTTTCGAAGTCCTCAACGAATTTTTCAATAACTCACTCACGGGCAGAACAGTGGAGCATATGGAGCGGAGGTCGATTTTTTTCAATAGTTTTGAAAAATCAACCTATAGTGGAAATTGTAGAAATTGGCCTCTAAGTACCGGAAACGCCCTCTCTCTAAATTTTTTCTTCAGCACACGAGGGACTTTGGTGTATTTGGATAGGTCAGAAAACGTTAATTGATGAGTCAAATAAATAATTATTTTTTTTACCATATTATACAGCAATCTACTGTTGGTGTCATAACGAAAATAATTTGGGAGATTATTATAGCTGAATTTATTTCTCTCGCATATATCGTTTGAGAAATGGTGAATCTAGTACTATTTTTATGCAGATTCACACCAAAGGGAATCCCTGTAATGTTCAAAGATCACCGTGTGAATCAAAGGACAGGAGAAACGAATTAACGTGCGATTTGAATTTTTGAAGTTTGTAAGCCTCAGGAAAAACCTCTCTCGGCAAGGAGTTTCAAAATTCAGCTGTTCTATTGGAAAAAAGATCCCTGAGCGAGAGAGGTAGAAAGTCATTTGCTTTGTGGTTGTAGTTAGGTTAGGTTAGATCATCAAATGATCAACTATCGATAAAACAAATTAAGACATAAGTCTGTATTGAACTTTCCTGCGGTTTTTGTGATTTAGATCTCCATATTCATAAGTTTTCAGCTATCTCTTGATCTATTGTGTTTTTTTTCTGAAGAATGAGTTCTAGGCGTTTCTTTCATTCGCAGAATTAATTTTTTTTTCAATGAACTATATAATCGGTCACAACAGAACCTTCGAATCGACAATTATTTTCCTTCTGATTAAATCCCGTCTCATGAAGTTATGGTTTTCGAAGAAAATTCACTACTTCAGGCCATTGAATCAGTTCTTGAAAATGTAATGACTTGCAGTTGGCTGGGTTTGAAATGGGTTTCCCAGTTAACATGCCGTCGCCCCCTTACAAATGTCAACCCTAAGAAGTCTGAACTTATGCAAGAAATAAGGTAAAAAGGCCTCACCTTCTAACATGTGAATCCCAACACGGTGTTTTCGTGGCGGGGATGATATAGTATATCATTGCAAATCACAGCCAACAATCTATTTGAATATTTCTGCTTCAGAAGATTATACCTTCTGAATATACAATCAATTGGGAAAAGTTCAGCCACTTCATTTAACGCGTTGCCATATATGAAAACCTGAGGGTAAATGGTGATTTTTGAATGAAAAAGGAGCAATGAAAAATTGTGACCGACCTAGAGATTGATTTCAAAAATATTACGGTTTGTATTGAAGTGATATTCATCAATATTTATTCATCGATTACGAAAGCTAATTGTTTAAAAACACCGATAAAAGAGAGATTTCCTTTATCGTGTTGATATTGAGGTTTTTGAGTGCCTTGAATGTTCATAATAATACTCAACAATCTCTCAATCCATGACATTACAATATATAGCTTGCTTTGGTCGATTGGATAGGGAACAGAGTTGAACAGAGAAACAATTGGTTTTTGGAGTACATGCGAATTTGACACAGCATTCAAATTAATTCAATTGAGAGGGTGATGAAGGGGGGATTGTATTCCGCAGGACGTATACAAAATTTTGGTAAAGGAGAAATTACTCAGACATTTTTTTGAACGACAACAAAAACAACTTGAATTATTTCTAATATATCAAGAAATCGGAGTCCCCAAGAAGGGATGCAATTAGTGAATTAATTGAAGATTATGGAGTTGTATAGTCATTCTTGAATCACATGAAATCATCTTTGATTACAAAAATAAAATGGACATTACAGCACACAAAGCATGTTCAGCTTTCGAGTAAGGCAAAAGACATGATGATGATGTGAAAAAATCTATATATATATATATATATATATATATATATATATATATATATATATATATATATATATATACATATATATATATATATATATATATATATATATATATATATATAGATATATATATACATATATATATATATATATATATATATGTATATATATATATATATGTAGTGAATCTTTTGGGGTTGCAGTCAGTAAATAAAAATTAAAAAATCGTAACTTGGATAAGCTACGGTTCCTCAAACTTTGATGAGTGATTTTCTCAACTCTACTTTTGAGAGATTGACTGCAACCCCAAAAGATTCTCACGGACGAAGTATGATGGATTGTGTTTTCGGGTTTCATTCCGTGTTCTGTGGTTTTGATCCTCTGAAGGATAATTGTCACAACGTTTCGGCAAAGTCTCATTTGCCATCTTCTAGGTGATGATTGATTTTCGACCTCCGAACTCGAGTCGGAGGTCGAGATATGTTCATGTAGTATTAAATGAAAAAAGAATAACATTGTAATATCAAGCGTTCGTTGAGACCTCACGTTTCGTGATAGATTGATTTGTTTTATGCGAACATCCACAAGTACAAGTTCACAGCAAGTTACGAAAGAGACGATATTTTATTGATATCGAATATCCAAGTTGTTGAAGAAAGAAAGACCACCGTTTATTGAAAGAACGTTAACATTGAGTGGAAATTGAATTTTTAAAAATTCTTGACTTCGGAGCTTAATTCTGGAACACCCTGTATATGAACTCCTGCCAGCACCGCAGATAGTGACTGCATGTTCCAAATATACGTATTACTATAAAATATGAGCGTTCTATGAAAACGCGCAGTTCGGTTAGAGAAACATGTGAAATCGGTTCTCGTTATCAGTGATTAAAATTGGTCAACAAACCATCGTATGCATACAAAACGGTGTATTCGTTGTCCAAACATGAAGTAATTATGATTCCAAGGTTAAGCCGGTGCACAATGTTTTTCCAAATAGTTTCTCTCGACAATAATATTCGGTTATGTTAGTTTCATCGTTATAAGGAAGAGTCAAGTGAAGTGAATATCAAAAATGTATTATTGGAGAGAAGGCAATTATATAAAAACGGAGAACCTTGATTTCCCTGTTAGGGATTTGGGAGGTGTCGGGAACGTTATGTTCGAAAAAATGAAGAAACATGGCACGAAAACTGCCCAAGTAAGTATTCATTCGGAAAAATAACTGAAAAATGTGAATTGGAAAGAATCATCCCGAATGTTGATGAACATGTGATCACAAATAATGAACAATGGATGATGAATGAATTCTTTAAATTTCATTGAAAAATCTTCCATGCTGATTCGAATTGTAGGGGGAGTTCGAAAACCATTCAGAAGAAAGTACTTTGAGCGGGGTTACATGAAGTGCGTGAGTTCCAATGTGAGGATTTTTGTCAGGAACTCGTTTTATTCGATTCTTTAGATATATGATCCCGAATAGTGAAAATTTTCGGAAACAAGATTTTTGCTTAGCGATTTTATTGAAGATTCATTTATGTATTTCAAATCGTTGATCCCGTAAAACTTTTCCCCGAAGAAAAAGTAGAGAATTGAGAAACAATTTTTTTGTCTTTTCTGGATGAAAAAAAGCCTCGAAAAAAACAAAAAATATTTCCTTCAACTTCATTTTCTCCACAAAAATACTCAAGTTTCTATGCTGAAAGTTATACCCAATCACTGAGGAGTTACGGAAGTTCAAATATATGATACGATTTTCTGAGATCCCTGAACCTTTAATGAATTATAGTGAAAGATAGGAACGCTATGCACTCTTTCGTTGTTATTCACATCTTTCATAATGAACCACATGTTTTTCAATTCTGTTAACCGATAGCCTGAAAGAAAAGGTATATACTGGCTCGAAATTGTGGAAAAATGGGGTGGCTATTGTTTCCTAGAAACGTATATATGATACTTATTCACTGAAAATATTTCATTAACTTTTGACTGATTGAACACTCAGCGTTGATTTTTTCTCACGCATATGCGGTATGAAAGTGGAATACAAAAAAATAAAATCTACCCCTACTATCGAGAACATTACCAAATTGTCAGGATTTTTTTTGACTTTTCAACTTCTGAGTAGAGCATCACTTGTTATGCCTGAGTTAATCAGTGGACATATACAGGGTGGAACAGCCAAATGGTGTGAATTCGATAATAAATACATGGGGTTGTATTCAAAAACTGAGGCACGTCGATTAGTATTTTAATTTGGGCATTTTTTTCAATGAAAACTTTTTAAACATATATTTTGTAATGGAACAGTGAACTTTTCATTCTGAATACAATACAAAGTTCACTCATTTTATTTACAGTGTCCTATAACTATCTGTTACTGACTATATTTTCAGATTGATCGCAAACTAATACATAAAAAAAATCACTTGGTTAGAGAAATTTCCTATAACACAACTAATGGGTAATAATTTCTATAACTTGATGTTAAGGACGAGAAATACATCAATATCAGTTAAGATGTAGGTACAAAATGCTCGCCGCAATCATATTGGCAATGACCTAATCTGAAAAGAAATTCTTTTCCACGTTAATCAAAGTCTCCAGTAAGACCGATCTCATCGCAATCGTTATAGTCGTCGATGTGTCTTTTCAAATAAGCTAAGTCGAGGCAGTTTTGCAAACAATTTTCCTGATATATCCCTATAAAGGCTACGTTACAGTTTGAACCAGATCGAGCAGGACATTCAGTGCCTTAGCTGGGCTTTTGATGCCATTGAAAACAATAGAACAGCATTCGCCTCGAGTTTCAAAAGAAACGAGATAAGGCTATTGAAGGCGCGCCCATATCGTTTCGGGCGTCAACTCTCCTAATCAGGAACTGATGACGTCAGATCAGGGGATCATGGAGTAGTGCTCCATGCATCGTGCTGAAACCGTATCAAATTCGCTGGATCTTCCCTGTGTGCTGGATCAAGATCTAAGTTTGTCCAAGTTGGCATGACACCATTTTGTGTGAAGTGCTAAATATTCTGTGATTGAAATTTCTATTGAGGAAAAAGGGACCTATGATATGATCTCGAACAATTCGTGTATTTAATATATATGACGGAACACGGAATGAAACCCGAAAACACAATTCATCATACTTCGTCCGTGAGAATCTTCATGCTAACATATATATATATATATATATATATATATATATATATATATATATATATATATATATATTGATTCAACCAACTTTGCCAGACCCAGTACGTTCATCAGGCAACCACAGACCCACCAGAAATAAGCAATTTCACGGAATATATCGAATGGCTAATGGACTATTTTGGTGCCCCGAATATAAGCATACTTTGAGGGGAAACGATTTCTTTGAAAAAAAATTTCGCTACATCCATAAGTCTCTCCCAATCCCACAATATTCAAACGCCTTTCCAGACCAATATATCAACTCATGGATATCAGACCGACGTTCCCGCTCCCAGCGGTGTTGCCATGATTATGGGCTCGATAACGTCAGGTGTATGTCATATCTGTATTAAATCATTCCTCTTATTGCTTGTTAGATTCATCTATCGGTATGGAGTTCAATAGTGAATGTTTGAGAATTATTGCTTATGAGGTAGGCTTACCGGGCTGATTCGTATCTATTCCTCCAGACTTGGATTCTTTCAGATTTTAAAATACACTGAGTAAATGTGTCGGTTCACGTATTCAATTGTATGAACCGCCCTTCATTTACCTATTCATCACTTGTTCATTTATGCGAATCGCCATGGCAATGATCACATGTATTTTATTTCGAGGAACTGTAAAAAACAGCGAAGGCAAAAGTTTTAGTGAAGGAACAGTATTTTTTATTCTTCTTGCGAATTGCCGTTCAATTGGATTTTCAGTAGTAGTTCAATCTATTGGGCAAACTTTCGATTTGAGGGACTATTTTTGAGAAAAGAAATTTTCCGAAATACTTGTATTTTACTATTTCATTGTTCACAATGGAATGTTTGATTCAGTTCAATAATATTGTTTACATTTTTTTTATTGAGGTCGAGTAAAATCCATTTTCTGAACCCCCATGTAGATATAAAAGTAAATTAAACAGAGGAATGGGCACTTTTCATAAAGCAGACTTTTTCGTCAGGTATAACGTTTCTCATATATTCAAAAATAAACTTCTTTTCCTCATGCGACCTCAATTGGGGCATATTTTTCCGAGTTCTATGGTTTATTAACAATCATTCGAAAATATCATCACTTCTAACCACAATCAGCTTGGAGAATGACCAATTGTTCACACAGAAGAAAGCAAGGTGGTTAAAACATCTCCAACCTCGTCTTCTTCTATTTGAAACGTCATTCTGCTCATGTGTTCAGGTCCCCCTTAACGTATACACACCAATGCAGTTATACAAAACGAGCTATTTGACACGAAATCACAGTTATTACTCACTGCCGCAGTACCAAAAGGACAGGAAATATATAGATACGCAATTTCTTCTTTGAAAACACTAAACCTCTTCAATAACTACGGCATTAGTTTCCAGAAATAGTACGCTACCGTTTTATTACCCATCTTCTCGAATACAAGATCCAGCGCACTCCATCGCTCAAGGCCAGTCTTTTTTTATTGCCGTTGATATGTCAGTTCGTAATCCAAACGCTGTCTATTTGCAGTAATCCCCATAAATCATAATTGAGATATGATAATGATTGGGCTGCCAAACACATTCATTAAAACGAAGCAAAAATGTGAAACATATTTCAACCTTTACTAAGGCAATTGACATTTACGAAGAATGACAATCATGACATGTGTTGAAAGCTTCATCAAATGTGTCGATATGAAATGCCTACTTGATACACAAAATTCATTTCAATTATCCTTGCAAATATTCATTTCTTGTTCATTGTATAACATTTTTTCGAATGATTCTAAAAAAAAATAGTATAGAAACCTCGGCGAAGGAAACGATTAACTTTCCGACTCGGTATATGATTACTATTCCGCAACTGAACCTGATTATTCTCGTCTGATAGATCTTTTACAGTAACAATACATGATGAAGAGGTTTTCAAAATAATCCTTTCCCAAAAATTGTTCATGGTGTGTTGAAATTCAAATAAAAACACAGAAACATTCATTAAGAAAATATTGAAATATGTCAATCAAATTTTCATTACTTTGGAACGGCTTGTTCGATCCTCAACAGGTTGAAAATCAAAACATATAAACTCTACTTGTAATTGATATATATTTCTGCACCTACTCATGAAGTATATATGTATTGATGAAAGTGAATATTTTGTCATACAAAACAAAATTTATTAACTTTAATTGGTCAATTGACCGGTAGATATTTAGCTGATTCAAGACAGACGCATTAAATTATTATAAGAACGATGATAAAAGCAAACCAGTGTTGAATTAGAAACTCGAGTTCCTTCCAAACGATGATACAATTTGGAAAAAGATGACGTCATTGGTGTGTATTCTCTCTTCGCATATACTTCATTTGAAGTCGATATCTTGCCCCGTCAGAAAGTGTGAAGGGAAAGGTAGAACTATGTTTATGATGAAAGTGCTTCAACATTCTTTCGATTTTTTTTTCATTTCGACTTAATATACATCTCTTTCAGTATTGAATGGTATCATTTTGAGGGGTTCATTTCAAAATTGTTCGAATTACGGATTCAAATCAAATTATAGATGCTTGACTCCAGATACGTTGATTAAATCCAATTATGAAATACTGTACAGAAACTGGTAATTTTGACAGATTAGAGAAGACTATGTCTGTGAAATAATGGCCAAGGACATATTTCTCGAATCAGATTTAAAGTTATTCCTCAAAGCAAAGCAAGGGTTTATAATAAGGAGCTCATAAAAAATCGGTTCACTTTTGTTCATAATCGTTCTTTCTCTGTACTCCAGTCATTACGTCGGAAAAATCGGGTTAGAAATGCAAATGAACCGGGAAAGCCAAATTGTAGATATTATGTTGGGGGGAACTAGAAATGCTTAAGTTCAAATTGTCGACCAAAATAACCCTGTGGGTTTTCCGCCATCTTGAAAAGGGTTAAATTCAGTTTTTTCATCATTCGGTTCCCCGTTGAGATACGAAAATTTGTATTGAATACTTTTTTGTTGCTTTTTGCACGATCTACAATTAAGGTTTCATACATTTTTCACGTATTGATCATCGTTATCGAGATATCGATGAAAATAACCATAAATTTGGGGAGAACAAATTGTTTTTCGCTATTTTCTTTTTTCTCGTGAAAGATATCGAGAAATGTTCGAGATTAAACTTGTAGAGCGTGTCCAGACCTACGAATTCGTTTTTTTATTTTTTATTTCCGACAAAAGTTACGATCTCTAGCGCGCCACAAAGTCAGTAAGACTTTGTCCGGTTTTTATTTAGCCGCTCCGCACGGTTCTATCCACACGTCAAAATGGATGAATAGTTGTTCAGGGAATTATTGCAATACAAAATAAATCAATAAACCAGCCAAATTATATATCAAATACATGAAATTTATTAATCAAATAATTGAATGAAATGAAGAAAAAATAATAATTACAGACAGTCATTTTTTTCACACGTTTTTCGGCGTTTTGATGGTCCTGGCTGTTCAAACTTCTTCTCAGTAGATTCTTCGAGTCGTGAAACTTCGTCAATCGCAGGAAATGATGCTGTGACGGACAAAAAATCATCATCGTTATCATCGTGATCGTCATTGAAAAAAATATCGACTCTGGCGACATTGTCGCACGTCTGTCCACTACAGTGAAGCCAAATAACGGAGCAACTAATTCCTGCTTTCCTGCACCCACAAGCAACTCAACATTTTCCTTTCATTTGCACGAAATGAGTTTCAAAAGTTCGGGTGGAGCGGGTGCGGCTGTGGTGCAAATTGGTTCAAGCCCGTAATTACTCTGTCGCCAACCCCAGTCCTGAGGATCTTTGAAAATTCCGAGCCACGTTTGTACTTGAAGATATGTCCGGAAAACGTGTTGGCGGACTGCGTTTTCCGTTGGTGGGAGTAGTGAAAAATTATTCGTCTTATGAAGGAATGTAGGCTTTCACGGCCGGTGTTAATACATCTCTGGTTTTTCGGGCTTGAGGGCCGTGTGGTGGAATTTTGACTTCCGGAGCTTTCGACTACATCTGCGGCAGCCATCTTCAGCGGCGTGGTCTTTGTTGAACTCCTCTATGTGAGTTTACTACGACTGATTGCAAATCTGGAATTGACTCGTTTTTATTTTTCGGTCCGCCAGCGTTCTGTTGGTCGTCCGATTCCCTGATTCTATCTGGTTTCGTCTTAGCTGTTCTGAGAACTGGATACCAAATTTTTTGCGATTGAGATACATAAGTACAAGGATAACTTCAACAGAAAGGAAGAGGGACTACATTTGAACAAAATTTGGTATCCAGTTCACTAACTTTAACGGTCGCTCTATGGCGAGACGCACATTGCAGCATCGGGCGCGCTGAGGCCGACTTTGTGGCGCGCTAGAGGTTGTAACTTTTGTCGGAAATAAAAAATAAAAAAACGAATTTGTAAGTCTGGACATGCTCTACAAGTTTCATTTCGAACATTTCTCGATATCTTTCACGAGAAAAAAGAAAATAGCGAAAAACAATTTTTTCTTCCCAATTATGGTTTTTATCATCGATATCTCGATAACGATGATCGATACGTGAAAAATGTATAGAACCTTAATTGTAGATCGTGCAGAAAGCAACAAAAAAGTATTAAAGTATTCAATACAAATTTTCGTATATCAACGGGGAACCGAGTAATGATGAAAACACCATAAATTTAACCCTTTTTCAAGATGGCGGAAAACCCACAAGGTTGTTTTGGTCGACAATTTGAACTTAAGCTTTTCTAGCCCCCCCCAACATAATATCTAAAATTTGGCTTTCTCGGTTCATTTGCATTTCCAAATGTATATAATGACTGGAGTACCGCTTCAATGTATGATATGTATATACTAGATGAAAAAATACATATTCGTCCGCCGTTATCAGACCCACATCATTGACAAACTCTTCCAGGGCGGTCTGACAGGGTAAGACGTTCGTGTAAATAAAAAGTGAATAAATTGAGTTTTTTGTGATATTTACTAAGTACTATGTATCGTGGGAAGTTATTACTTGAAAACTTGAACACACATCTTTTGAAAAAATGGTTTTTCAAGATGAATATTTTGCCGAATGTTCTCCATATCATTTTTATTTTTCACGAAATATTAACTGATGTACTGAAATCTCAGTGAAAAATTGATGTTTCTCAATAAGATGGTAATATTGAGATAGGTGATTTATGGAGGCCATTCGCAGATCATCCATCATCCTCAGTATCATCCTAGATAATTTGGATAAACGTAGTACGCATTCTCTATTATTAATTTTTACCAGGGGCGTAATTTTATATTTAGCCTGGTTCATATTTTTTTCCTCATTTGACGTGCAGTTTCCGCATAAAGTAATAAAATGTATCCATTTACAGAATTTGAATTGAACTGGCCGATACTTGATGAAAATCCATATTAACAAAAATATATTACAGTTTCCTGTATGATTTTCACTTACAATGGGTTTACAAAACCGCGACTCGTGTTTCGCTATTACAATAGCTATTGTAATAGCGAAACACGTGTCACGGTTTTGTAAACCCATTGTAAGTGAAAATCATACAGGAAACTGTAATATATTTTTGCATTTACAGAATATAAAATTTCATTTGGAGGACACTACAAAATGAAAATTAAAAATTCTGATAGGTTTGAACCGAACCATAGTTTTAATTGATTCAATATGTTGCGAATGAAGATAGAGTCGCGCAACACCTTCATGAAATGAACTCCTCATTGTGAGTAAAAACGCGCTTGAAAGATGCTTCTATCACGAAATAAAAAAAATTGGGGTAGAAAAAAACAAGTGATATATAGCCTTTTTAGGAATGTTACTGGTTATTACAAATACTGGATATTCACGACATCGCCAGCTGAGGCTGACCCTTTTTATAGCGAAAATGTGTGAAAATATGAAAAATACAAAAAACGTATTTTCTCAGATATAACTCGTGATGAGTCGCAAACTTTTAGACATATCAAAGTGAACTTTTTTTATTCGATAGTAGAAATATTAGCGCTGGTGTCAGTGCAGCCGAATTTTCGAAAACTCACTTATTCTTCTCAAAAAATCATTGGAAATAATCATATTTATTTTTTGTGCATCGATGTCTTGAGCAATCAAAGAACTTTTTTATTTTTAGGAATTTTCACATACTTCCTGCGAGTAAATTGAAGCAAAAACATATCAGAAGTTTTTTGAAAACATTGTCATAGGTTGAGATCAATAGGACACGTAATAACCGCACCGAAATTAAAATTATGTGTCTCCCGCTTGCACTTTACCCGGAAGATAAGCGCGCGCAACACGAAATGTGAAAACTTGTTCATGTTGGGGATCTTAATATGATGTGATGTTTATTGTTAGTGAGCAGAATCAACAAGAGTGAAAAAAGGGTTTATCTACAGTGTAACCATTAAAGTGCATACCATATGGAAAACTTTTTTTCGAAAAGTTTCAATGAAGTTTAACTTCGGCACTTGTTTGTGCATTAAATTTAATGTAAAATGATGCGGCCAACTGCGACCCTCTGACGTTCAGTGTTTGTCAAATTCAACTTTTTTTTGAAAAAAATTGAAAAAGTGCATTTCTGGATCGAATTAAACAAAAAGTTACTTGAAAAAGTTGTGTCTACGGCAATTTTATATGCCTTTAGTTGCCTCTGCTTTTTCGAAATCAAAGCTTTGTTGTTTGTTGAAAATAGCCAAGTGCGATTGAAATTTTGCACCAGTCATGTTGAAATTTTTATAGCAAATTTTTAATTTCTTTCTGAAAATGTCCGTATAAGTGAAAATGTATCAAAAAAGTTGAACTCCATGATGAGTTTGTTATGTATACATGAATTGATGACTATTAACCGAACTTGTTTTTTAAAATAAAGCGGATATCTGTCAAAAATAAGCAAAACGTTAACTTTATCCCAGTTGCATAAAATTTGGCATATGGATATAAAATTGCCGTAGACACAACTTTTTCAAGTAACTTTTTGTAAAATTCGATCTGGAAATGCACATCTTCAATTTTTTCAAAAAAAAGTTGAATTAGTCAAACACTGAACGTCAGTGGGTCGCAGTTGGCCGACTCATTTTAGGTTGAATTTAAAGCACAAACAAGTGCCGAAGTTAAACTTCATTGAAACTTTTAGAAAAAAAAGTTTCCCATATGGTGCGCACTTTAATGGTGACACTGTATATGTATTCAATTGTGCTAGTCTTGTGTAGGTAGTTACCTCATTAATCACATTGTCATATACGTTTTTGAAATAGTATGTTGAAATTTTCGATTACCTACAAAATGGAGTGCATTATAATAATATGTTGAGAATCTAACTACTGCTCTTCGGGCTTGAAGGCCGTCGTATTTTGGAATTTCTTCCTGACGTTTCGCTAGCGCGAGTGGCCAGCTTCTTCAGAGGCTTATTCATCTCCGATGACTAAACAGTTCGATTTCTCAAGGCGTATTTATATTGATGCAGGTAGTCTGGAGTGTTAATTACTTCTGTCGGGTTCGGGGAATAATCATCATTATTAGTTGCCGCACTACCTGCTGTGATTTCATTAGTTATTCTTGATTTCTTTAGAATCGGATTCCAAATTCTGTTTAGAGTCAACGTTTCTTCCTTTCTGTTAAAATTGTCCGCATGTTTTTGGATCTCTATTGCCTCCCGTACCAGTCGGCTATGGTAACCCTGGTTGGAGGCAATCAGTGTTGCATTTTCGAACAGAATCTTGTGGTCGCCCTCGCTCAATGCGTGTTCCGCCACCGCCGATTTGTCGGTTTGCCCCAGCCTGCAGTTCCTTTGATGCTCTTTGAGCCTTGTACCCATGGATCTTTTCGTGGTACCGATGTAAACCTTCCCACAGGTGCACGGTATGCGATAAACCCCTGCCGCTGACAGTGGGTCTCTTTTGTCTTTAACCGACCTGAGGCTTTGCTGGATCTTCTTGGTCGGCTTGAAAACTGTTTTTATGTTATATTTCCCCAAGAGTTTTCCAATTCTGTCAGTGACTCTCGGGATATATGGCAGATATGCATTCGCAACTACCTGAGAGTCATCCCTGTTATGAACCGTGGGACTCTTCGGTTTCATGGCCCTGTTGATCTCAGATACACTGTACCCATTCGACCTCAAGGTCACTTGAAGATGTTCCAGTTCCTGCTCTAGATGTTCTGGTTCACAAATCCTTCGAGCACGTTCAGTTAGGGTAGATATGACTCCTCTCTTTTGACTAGGATGGTGGTTCGATAGTGCGTGCAGGTACCTATCCGTGTGCGTGGGTTTTCGGTATACTTTGTGGGTTAGTCTAGCGCCACATCGTTCAATCAGAACATCTAAGAAGGCTATCTGCTGGTTCTGTTCGGTTTCCATGGTGAACTTGATGCTGGGGTGTTGAGCGTTTAGGTGGTCCAGAAAAAGGTTCAGAGCGTCCCTTCCATGTTTCCAGACGACGAAGGTGTCATCCACGTAGCGTAGCCACAAGGTCGGCTTCAAATCAAAGGCGTCGATTGCCTTCTCTTCAAACCGTTCCATAAAGAAGTTGGCTATCACTGGGCTCAGTGGACTTCCCATCGCCACTCCATCCAATTGCTCATAGAAGTTTCCCCTCCATTGACGTGGATGACACCTTCGTCGTCTGGAAACATGGAAGGGACGCTCTGAACCTTTTTCTGGACCACCTAAACGCTCAACACCCCAGCATCAAGTTCACCATGGAAACCGAACAGAACCAGCAGATAGCCTTCTTAGATGTTCTGATTGAACGATGTGGCGCTAGACTAACCCACAAAGTATACCGAAAACCCACGCACACGGATAGGTACCTGCACGCACTATCGAACCACCATCCTAGTCAAAAGAGAGGAGTCATATCTACCCTAACTGAACGTGCTCGAAGGATTTGTGAACCAGAACATCTAGAGCAGGAACTGGAACATCTTCAAGTGACCTTGAGGTCGAATGGGTACAGTGTATCTGAGATCAACAGGGCCATGAAACCGAAGAGTCCCACGGTTCATAACAGGGATGACTCTCAGGTAGTTGCGAATGCATATCTGCCATATATCCCGAGAGTCACTGACAGAATTGGAAAACTCTTGGGGAAATATAACATAAAAACAGTTTTCAAGCCGACCAAGAAGATCCAGCAAAGCCTCAGGTCGGTTAAAGACAAAAGAGACCCACTGTCAGCGGCAGGGGTTTATCGCATACCGTGCACCTGTGGGAAGGTTTACATCGGTACCACGAAAAGATCCATGGGTACAAGGCTCAAAGAGCATCAAAGGAACTGCAGGCTGGGGCAAACCGACAAATCGGCGGTGGCGGAACACGCATTGAGCGAGGGCGACCACAAGATTCTGTTCGAAAATGCAACACTGATTGCCTCCAACCAGGGTTACCATAGCCGACTGGTACGGGAGGCAATAGAGATCCAAAAACATGCGGACAATTTTAACAGAAAGGAAGAAACGTTGACTCTAAACAGAATTTGGAATCCGATTCTAAAGAAATCAAGAATAACTAATGAAATCACAGCAGGTAGTGCGGCAACTAATAATGATGATTATTCCCCGAACCCGACAGAAGTAATTAACACTCCAGACTACCTGCATCAATATAAATACGCCTTGAGAAATCGAACTGTTTAGTCATCGGAGATGAATAAGCCTCTGAAGAAGCTGGCCACTCGCGCTAGCGAAACGTCAGGAAGAAATTCCAAAATACGACGGCCTTCAAGCCCGAAGAGCAGTAGTTATACTAATAACCTCGGCCGCGAAAGCCTCAACCATTTTGTCATGTTGAGAATCTGTTGAAAATCAGGATGAATTGGTTTTGCAAAACCTTACAAAACAGGATCTACAAACTATAGTTGGTACCGCAGAGAAAAGAAGAGATATTTAGGAAAGAAAGACATTTCAATTGGAAGTGAAAGAGTGAAATATTATCAGAGTTGTAGAAAAGCATACACTAGTGTCCAAAATATTGGTTCACCAATTTCCTACATCCTAGGACGTCCCCTAAATAGTTTGTTTCAAATTGTCACGATCGTTTGGATTTTCTTCTCAAAAGTCCTGTAAATCGTAATACAAATGAGACCTTTACTAAACAATTTTCATCATCACACAAAGTTATAATGTCGTCCTATGACAAACTCGGGATATGTCGAGGACAGCATGACGATATTCTTGCTGGTATTTCGTACACACTTTGTAATTCAGGTGAACTGAGCGAATTATGGATAGTGTCATTCATTCTGCCTATCACGATGAGTTTACCATTTTATAATTTCGTCATGAATTACAAACTATTTTTCCATTCGAATTGGGAATCTTTCATTTCCAGAAATGAAATTTATGTTCACCTCTTGTACTTTATGATGAAATGAAAATAATAGGTGATGTTGATATATTCCACTATCCGCTATTTGGTAATAGACCTTCTGTCACCAATGCAGTGGAGTGATCAGTTCTTGTATATTTTTTTTAATAATAAGATTCGTGTTATATAGGAAGTTGCTGACTAATTGGGCGTGTCCCGTTCAGAAGGAATTGTTTTTTAATTATTGCAGCATTTTTTTTCGGGGTAGATCTGAAGTCTACTCATGTACACTCAAATAGATTCCAATATCAGATCTTCTATCACCGATGTAGTGGAGCTACTCACTTTCTACAGTGTTGCCAAATCTTGGGATCAACAACGTCGATAACATGTTGTGGGTACGAGAGCGTTCTTATATAATTATATACTATATACATATATATTTTACACGCCCTCTGAATTGAAATCCTCGAACTAAATCTGTATATAAAATCATGTTCTACCGACTTTTCGGACCCATTTTTCATTTTTTCCCTCCATGCTGAAAGTACTCAAAAATGGTCGGGGATATCGAAAATGCCCATGAACCTTCTCAGACCCGGAGCCGGGTCTGAGAGCGTCGATTTTGGTCTGACTTCGTCGGTAGTGTATGACGTTTTGGGTCTGTGTAAGCGGTTAAATAAATCTATATATATATATATATATATATATATATATATATATATATATATATATATATATATATATATATATATAAAGAGAAAGTGTTATTTGCTATGAAGCAAGATGAATCAGGAAACTGATAAATAGATTATCAAATTCTCTGGTCTATCACAATTTGCATTCAATTCGAAATGCCCACCACAAGATAGCTAGCTATTTCTGGCTTTGGCCTTCATCAGCTGTGGGTTGGCATGGTCCTCGTATCGAAGACAAACTGTGATAGATATCCAGGGATTTGAAATGAATCGTGCCTTCACGGCAAGCGACACTATGACAGCATTTCCTTATAGTGTTACACCCTAGGTGGTTCCACTTATGTGTCGCTTGCCGTAAAGGCACGATTCATTTCAAATCCTCTGGATATCTATCACAGTTTGTCAAGTGATCATCGAGCAATCGAAGAGCATAGTCGAGACGAAGCTAGTTAGGAAGGCAAAGTGATTTAATTACGGACCCAGACTAATATTATTCCAAGGCGATATAGTTCCTAGAACTTAACCAATCAGTCCTTTACAGGACTACCTGATATTGAATCGGTCGAGAGCGGACCGGAATCAGTCCTTTACAGGACTACCTACATGCCTATAAGGCAAATGTGCCCAGCACAATTTCTTTTTAGCTTTTCTGATTTTTAGGTGCCTTGAACAAAGGCCCAAAAAGATGGGAAGCCACGAAGATGCCCCGGAGACACTGGAGCAGAAGTACGCCGAGAGCGAAAAGAGGGCCATGCGAATGATGGAAATGCTCCAACAATTCCAGGAGAAGAACAGAAAGCTCGAGAAAGAGCTCGCTGAGTTGAGAGCCGCCATGAAGCCCAACGAAAGCGAATCTGAAAGTAGCCACGAGGAGGAACCCATGAGCGAAGAGGAGACGGAAACCGTACCTCAAATTACGTCCGCCAAAAGGACGCATGACACTTTCTCATCCGTGTCTGGGACGGACACGGACGATGAAAACAAAACCTCGAAATCACGCCCAAACGGCCGCACCAGGCAAAGAAAGGCGAAGAAGCTGGCGAGGGAAGCAGAGGAAAAAACCGACAAGAGCGGCCCACCAACACCCCAGGTTGTGGCCCCGGCAGTCGATATTACCCCTGCAGTGGCGTCTACCTCGACGACACAAGAGCCCGAGAACCCCAAGCCCCAGGTACCAGCAAAGCCGCCATCAGTCGTGATAAGAGCGACTGAAAAGTGGAATGCGATTTCCACAGAACTGTCGGATCGTCAGATCCAGTTCACCAAGGCGAAATTACTGTCGGACGGTATTCATATCAGTACCGCAGACGAGGTCAGTTGGAGGAAGCTGACCAAATTCCTCGAAGACAACAGGCTTGAATTCCACACGTTCAACCTGAAGAAGGACATCCCGCTGCACGCCGTGATAAGGGGGATACCGGAAAACGTCACCCCCAGTGACGTAAAGATCAGCCTAGAGGGGCAAGGCTTCACCGTCATCGAATGTCACAGGATGACATCAAGACGGACGAGGAAAGAGCTACCGCTCTTTCTCGTTAAAGTACCGCGGACGGAGGAGCGAATCTTCAAGGTGAACAGATGCGTTCACCTAGTAGTTAGGGTGGAACCACAGCGCCAACGGAGGGGAGTAATATCCCAATGCCATCGGTGCCAATCTTTTGGACACTCACAGCGCTGCTGCCACGCAACGGCACGTTGCGTGAAGTGTGGTGAAAACCACGAAAGCAGAACCTGCGAAAAACCAAGAGAGGAACCGGCAAAGTGCGCCAACTGCAAAGAGGCGCACCCAGCCAGCTACAGGGGATGCAAGCTGTTCCCTAAAGCCTGGCAAACGCCGCACAGGCTACTCCAGGCAAAACCGGCCCCAAAGCCGAAACAGCCAGAAAGGAGACCAGCTCCAAAACCCGGAAGGAACACGACCCCAAAAACAAAACCACAGGAATCGCAAGGTACCGTCGGAGCGGACCTGAGCGCAATCCTGAATAAGCTGACAGACGAGCAGAAGAACATGGCCCACGCCCTACTGTCTGCACTAATACAGGGAGCCGGAAAACGTTAATGGCAGTACAACGAATACCGGAAAACCTCGTGATAGGATCCTGGAACGCGAACGGCGCTGCAGGACGCAAGAATGAGTTAATGGAACTGTCGTCGCGTCTATCCATAGACGTCATGGCGGTCCAAGAAACCAGACTTCGAACCACGCAGAACTATCACATTCCAGGGTACAACACGTACAGAGCAGACAGGCCAGGCCAGCGGGCAGCGGGAGGCGTGGCCATACTAGTGAAGAACGACCTAGTGCAAAGCGAAGATCGGAAGCCGGAACTTCAGGGCGGCGAGGCAATCGCAGTCATAGTGAAGTTGAGACGGCACGGACAGTTGAGAATCGTATCCGTGTACCTGCCTCCGCGGGAACACATAGCGAGGACCGACATAGCCGAGATATTTCCGGATCACCATCCAACAGTCGCCATAGGTGACTTCAACGCGAAGTCACACGAATGGAACTGCAGGAACGAGAACCGGAAAGGCCGAGAGCTAGCCAGGTGGATGAACGAGTTCGACGAACTAGCAATCGTCTCCCCAGCAGAACCGACCCATTACCCCCACGCAGGCGCACAACCAGACGTACTAGACTTTGCCATAGTCCAGAACATCACCACCTCCGGGATGGAAGTTTTGGACGAAGGGTCATCGGACCACAATCCCATCCTACTGACCGTAGGAGACGGAGAAATGGAACCGGTGGCACAGGAAAAGAGGATAGTAGACTGGAGCAAATTCCAACGCACTGTCCACGACGAGATAGGACCAATTCCACTCATCGATTCGATAGGCCAATTGGAGGTAACCACCAGTAACCTTCAAAAGGCGATTCTCAAATCCATGGAGCGAAGCGCCCGGAACGTCCAATCCCCACGCTTCAATCTACAGGACGAACTAACACCGGAGGTAACGGAACTCATTAGAATTCGAAGACGCCTAAAGAGAAGATACCAACGGACACTTGCCCCGATGGACAAGAGTTGTATGCACAGGGCCAGCAGAACGCTGCGGCTAGCGCTGCAAACACTCCGAGACCAGAAATGGAAAGACCGTTTGGCAGAACTCAACACCGAGGATCAATCTGCATGGAAAATGCAGAAAGTTCTAAGGCACGGCCGTCGAAAACCATGCCCTCCCATACATGGAGAACAAGGCATAGTATACACAGATCCTGAAAAAGCAGAAGCATTCGCGGACAGCTTTCAGAAACAGTGTAGAGAGAATAATAATGCTTTCGTTACCGAAGAGGAAGAGAACGCCGAGAGGCGGATCGAATCGGCAGCAGAAGGAATTAGACGCCAGCGCAGGGACAACGCCCATCCCATAGACCCGACAACCCCCGAGGAAGTCAGAGGCATCGTAAGAAGTCTCGCTACTCGGAAAGCCCCAGGCCCGGATCAAATACCGAACCGGGCACTCAAAGCCCTACCCAGGAAAGGAATAGTAGCATTGACTAACGTCATAAATGCTATTCTCCGGTTCCAACACTTCCCATCCCAGTTCAAGGAGGCCACGGTCATCATGATCCCGAAGCCGAACAAGAACCATACCTTCCCAGAGAACCACAGGCCGATAAGTCTGACATCCTCGATGAGTAAGGTGGCGGAACGCGTCATTCTGAAAAGACTCGAGGAACAGACAGAAGTACTGAACGTCCTGCCAGACGAACAGTTCGGATTCAGGTCGGAACACTCGACAGAACTCCAAGTTCTTAGAGTGGTCGAATTTGCGACAGAAGGCTTCAACCTAGCGAAAGGACACCACACAGGAGCGATATTCTTAGACGTTTCCAAGGCGTTCGATAGGGTCTGGCACGACGGACTCGTGGCCAAAATGTCTGATTTTGGATACACGAGGCCAATGGTCAGACTAATCGACTCATTCCTGAGGGACCGACGATGTCAATGCAGAGTGGGGAGTGTGCTCTCCGAATGGAGAGTCCTGGAAGCAGGAGTCCCACAAGGAGCAGTACTTTCCCCGCACCTCTTCTCAGTGTACACAGCAGACGTACCAAGGCCGGAGAACAACCATAACAAGTTGGCACTCTACGCTGATGATACAGCTCTGCTGGCGAGATCCCCCAGCCACACGATGGTTACGAGGTACCTGCAACGGCAGGTAAATAGACTCGGGCAATGGGCCAGTCTATGGAAAATAGCGATCAACCCTGATAAGAGCCAGGCGATACTATTTTCACGGAGGAGAGTAGAACCTGCAGGACACGTCATCCACAACGGTCGAGAAATCCCATGGACGAACGAAGCCAAATATCTAGGAGTCGACTTGGACAACAAGCTGACTTTCAGGTCCCACACCCGACAGAGGTTGAACCTGGCGAAAGCCGCACGGCGCAACCTCAATCCCATAATAGGTCGCAGAAGTAACATGGATCTCCAGGTGAAACTGCTTCTTATCAAAACGATCCTGCTCCCCATTGCACTGTATGCCTCGGCGGCATGGGGCCATTGCGCGCAGTCATACAGATCAATGTTCCAAACGTTTATGAACGTCTGCTTGCGGGCGGCCGTAAACGCTCCTTATTACTGCCCCAACCGATACATCTACCGGGACCTGAACCTAAGTATTTGGCACGTCGACGAATACCTGCGAGACCACGCCGAAAGCATCTTCGAGCGTATCAGGAGCAATCCAAACCCAGCGCTGCGTGACCTCCACAACGCACTGAACATGGACGATCCCAGATTCCGCGAGAGGGACAAACACCCGAGGCCTTCCAAGCAAAACCTGAGACCACATCCAAGAGTCGCCCGCAGGCGGCTTAGGTGAGTATAAGAGTCGCATCAGCGACTCGGGTAAGTACACTCCACACTACACACACAGACATCGCGCGCGAACACATAAACCGATCCGCGACAGGCGAGAACTGTCCCGGAGAGGTCGGGGGGACCACCATGCAAAAAACTGCAACACAGCAGAGTCAGGTAGAAACCAAAGTAAGAGATAGAGAGGAAGCAATAGCACCTAAAGGCTGATTTCCAACCGAAGAGGGTTAGATATCAATCTTGCTGAAGTGCCCATCAGCAGGTTTGAGGACCGCTCCTGAGAGGGCGGGGGTGGAAAGGAAAATGGAGGACGGCGAGGTCTCGTATCCAGGCAACTGGATATGGCATCACGTCATCCTGGGCGCTCAACCCCGGGGGGGGCATGGTGGTGGGGGCACAGTTTGTCTTCGATATGAGGACCATGCCAACCCACAGCTGATGAAGGCCAAAGCCAGAAATAGCTAGCTATCTTGTGGTGGGCATTTCGAATTGAATGCAAATTGTGATAGACCAGAGAATTTGATAATCTATTTATATATATTGTATTGAGTTTCGATGTACGTTTCGCCATTTCAAGAATGTCAAGAATGTTATTGCGCCTGGGTACTAGCAACTTATATATTATTATATGAGTAGCATTGGTTTGGACCGCCATTGTTTCAATTATTATATAATTACCTTTATTGAAACCTGTAGCTGAGAAAACAGAAAAAAATCATAAGAAATATATTTCGAATTAGGAAATCGAATCCAAAAAAAAGTTGATAGGAATTTTTTTGGGCAGAAAATAAATTGAAGGTTTGATTGATCAAAGAAGGTAATGTGACGAAAATTTTGAGATATTGAATTTGAAATGGCAAAGTCAAAAAATTCAAATAGAGAAATGAAAAGTTATATGAACAAACGTTGAAACCAAGTATCAGGTTGAGTGTACTCATGACGTTTCAATAGCTGGTATTCGCAATTGTCTTCGGGTGATGACTGCATTGCTTTTCTATCATTTCCAAAGTTGTGGAAGAAACAATGAATATAAATCTCATCAAATATCTGAAGAAATTAGAAATAATTAATGATCGACAATACGAATTTCGCCTTCAAGGATGAACCAGTGACTCATTGGGGTATGTTTCACATATTTGAAAATTGTAAGAAATGTTAGCTGTTGCCCTTTACATTGCAAAGTCGTTTGATCGAGTTTGGCATCGGAGTCTTCTTGCTAAACTACCGTCTTACGGTTTACCTCTTCAATTTGTTGAATAGTTTCTTGTCTGATAGGTCTCTATATGTGGTTGTCGATGGTCTGATATATTCTCTCCATATATGCAGGTGTTCCAAAGGGTTTAGTTGTGGCGCCCACTTTGTTTCTGCTTTTTATCAATTATTATCTGGAAAAAACATCTCGTTCAGTGCATATAGTTTTGCGGACGACAGTACTTTTCATACTCGTTTCGTTTCTAGAGTCCCCAGATCAGCACGAGAAACAAAAATGCAGAGAGGCATTGGCGTCAATAGCATTAAAGATGATTTGGCAAAAATAATAGAACGGGGTAACATCAACTTGGTGAAATTTAATGCTGGGAAAACCCAGGCATGTCTCTCCTCGAAAAAAGCCTATCTATCTTTATCCAATATTCAGATGTCAGAAGTAACTATTCCTACAAAGTCAAGTATCTCGATGTTAGAAATCACGATAGAATAGAATTAGAATAGAATAGAATTTATTTGACCAAGTTACACTTATGTTTTTGGCAAGTCAATCGGGTACAAAAGTTATTAAAATTACAATTACAACATACAAATTACATTACAATATACAGATAAAACATCACAAAGACACGTATATTCAAAATTGACATAATTATGATTTGTCGAAATAGTAGTCAACACACACATTATTGAGAACTGGGGGAGATCTCAAATATTCGTCGATAGAGTAAAAACAGTGGAACAGTATGTGTCGTTTCAATTTCAATTTGAAACTATTGAAATTGAGCATCTGGAACGATCAGTAATAATCATGGAAAAACTATGTGAGATCGATCGCTAAAGGTGCTTTCTTGAAGCTTGGATTTCTATTTCCTGCGAAGAAATACTGCACTTCTCGTCAGCTTCTAATTATCTACAAGGCACAGATACGGCCTGTCTTGGAGTATAGATCTCATGTGTGGGTCTCGAGACCAAAACATTCATTAAAATTTCTCGATTCTATTCAAAGAGAAACAATGTGATTTGCGGTGATTTTTCGCTCACGGACCAGCTCACTTCGTTGGAAGATCGTAGCGTCGGAGATTCGTCACAGTTTTTCCTGAGGCGTACAAACTTTAAAAATTTAAAGTTGATGTTAATTCGTATCTTCTGTCCCTTTATTCACGCGGTGTTCTTTGAACATAACAGGGCTTCCCTTTCCCTTCCCCTTTTCCAGTGAAGAGAGTTTAACGCCCTCTGGAATCTCTCGGAACATTCTCAATAAATAAGTCTTTTACAACTTCTTTCATTATTCGTTCACCCAGATAGGTAATGTTATGATTTTCTAATTCTAACATCTTCTCTACTAATGGTTCTAAAACTAATACCAGGCACGCTGAAAGTAGGATCGGCTAACGAAAGATTTCTAAATCTATTATTAAAATCAATTGAAACAGATGAAACAAAGCATTCGTACGAATTGCTCGAAAGGTTTCATGGATAAGTGTTTCATTAGAAGTGGACAGCTCCGAGTAATTTTTTTCCTGAGTGGGATTGAGGTCGCTACGTTATATTTCAATGAATATTTATCTTATATAATATGAACCCTCAAGTACAGTTCGTATCTGCTTTTTTTGTTTTCGTAGATATATCTGGTATCGAAACTGATGTCTATCCAAATGTTGAAACCGAGTATACATCGGGTTGAACTATGTTGCCGGATGGTGGAAACAGGATCCTTTCGGCATACTGATGAATGGTGCTTTGATATTCATTTAACACAACTAAATTTAGAAAAGCAGGACTATACTTTATGTTTGTCAAGAAAACAATCTTTTCACAAATGGGGATTTCTATTACAGACAGGAGAGGTATCCATCACCAAAAAAGGTCTTAGTCGCCTTTGTTAAGGAACTGTTCTGGGAAATTGGTTGAAATTCGACCGAGATTAATCACCTTTCATTAAAATTTTACTTTGCTGCCTAACAAATTTTGTGACTTTGGTAATTCTGAGCTCGCTCGGGTTAGTTCCGAAGAGACGGTTTCTTGGGTTAATTTCAAAAAGGGCAATATGGGTGACCGAATGCTTATCTAAATCAGGTGGTTTCAAACGCTTCAGCGCTGACACAGTATCAAAATTCCCCAGAAAAATCAGCAAAATTGAGGAGAATTACTGGAAAAACTACGAAAATTCTGAATTTGTTCAAAATTCAAGACATAGATAACTGCCGATTATTATCGTTGGTTCTATTGATAATTTTGAGACGTGAGAAAAACTGAAGCAAAATACTCTATATGAGAGTATAAGATGATGTCTTATACTCCATTTCAAATGCGATAATCTGGACATTCCTCAGGTTTCAACAATTTCCATTTCAATTCGATTGTATCACTTACAAGCTCTTCGTGATCTTGAACAGACTTTGGAAACGTAATATAGCGAATTGAGAAATCTTTCGAATTGGCAACATTAGTCAGAGATCTTTTTCGAAACTGATTCCCGAATCATAAAACACATTTTTGCGTTTGGCTTGTAATGTAGATAATTTCGATTGAAGATTATTCTCTTCAGTTTTATCCACACTGGAAAAAGGCTGTACCTAATCGAAAAAATTTCTTCCCGAGAATAGGAATTCACCTTGTCAGTTCGATTCTATTTCAACAACAATATTTCCAAAACACAACATTGACGATGTTGAACAAAAGTATCGACAAAATATCGGCTTTCAATCACTGATAAGGCTTTGATTATTGAAAATTTTCCCCTAGAATTCAAGGATTCAGACAAGTTATACTCAAATCAAGGGATTCAAATATAATTGAGGATTAAACGACTTACCTGAAGGAAGTTCAATCCAAATTATACGAGGTTGG
This sequence comes from Zygogramma bicolorata, assembly GCA_032362365.1. NCBI lineage: Eukaryota > Metazoa > Arthropoda > Insecta > Coleoptera > Chrysomelidae > Zygogramma > Zygogramma bicolorata. Next base: position 262,301 of record JAVJAQ010002997.1, read on the forward strand.
TCACATCCGAATAAATCACCTTGTAGTAGTACCTCTATGACTGAAATGCGCAAGTTGAAAGAAAGAATGATTCACGATGCCCCTATCTCACGATTCCTCACTCGAATATCCGTCAATATACCTTGCGATGATATCGCCTTTTTGGGTCGGGATGACAGAAAAAATAATATATAGGATTTTTTTTCTTCTTTGGGATGGGTGGGTGTCTCTCTATTCGGATGTGACCAACCTCGTATAATTTGGATTGAACTTCCTTCAGGTAAGTCGTTTAATCCTCAATTATACTTCGGTTGGTCCCATCCGAATAGATCACCTTGTAGATGTTTAAAGAATTATTAAAAGGCGATCAAAATTTTATTCAGACTGATCTCATACTAATGAAGTAGTCTTAATGAACTGTTTATTCTTCATATAATTCACCACTATAAACTAAGAATTTGATACAGACAGTATTTGAATGCTAATACAATTTGATGTTGCAAAACTCAAATAACCAGAAAACGTACACTCGTTTAATGAAATTGCGGAGGTAATCCGCAAATGTACCATTTGTAATTACTGGTCTATGTAGAATTTACCAAAAGTATTGTATTTTTCGGACCAGCCTACATTTGATCGTATGGTGTCCGTGCTCAAATCGATTTGGTTGGCCGCAGAAGTGGCAGCATGTCTTGTGCTGTGGCCTTTGAATTGATCAGTATCAACACCACCAAATTGCAGACTCATTTCCAGCAAACGGCTGAAGAGCTGCAACCCTCCAAAATTTCAAAATGCAAATGTGAATATATATTAAAATAATGGAAGTTATCACTTAGGTGCTGATAGGCTGCTCAGTTTGATACGGTGAGGGTGTGAGTAAGGTTCAACAATGATTGGTAACAGTCGAAGGCAGATTACATTTGACTATTACCAATATCTCATAGTTGACTTGACTGGCTCAGAAAGTGGGCGCCAGGTAGCAATGAAATTATGAAAATTAGGATAATTAAAAATTCAAAGAATTTACTACCAAAAAAATTGTCTAGCTTGGGTGAGGAAACAGAACAAATAATCAGCAAAGATTAACAACTTTAATTATAAAAGGAAAAAAAAACAATCGTAAGCTGAAGGCTAATAAATGAACAAAAGCTGAAGGCTAATAACTGAACAAAAGCTGAAGGCTAATAAATAAAAGCTGAAGGCTATGAAAATTCAGAATATTTACAAATTTTTTCTAAATCTGATTCAACCGAACGTGGTCCTGGCTGGTTAATACCTGGGTGGTTGGTTTGTACGAAGCTGGTCCTTACAGAGCGCTGTTGAGCTAGAATTTGATGGGCTCGTTGATAAAAGTCACTTGGAGTCGTTCCTGGCTTGACAACGATGATGACCAATAGCTACTAACTGGTCTCTACGAAGCAGGACGATTGCTTGTGCTTATCAACTAAGCCTCTTTGATCTTCTCAGGACAACGGGATACTTTTGTTGTTACCAATCCTCGACCCAGTATTGGATTTCCTCAATGGCATGCGAAGCAAACGGAATGAATCAGAATAGATATATACACAATATTTTCAGGGAACGAAGGATATCCTTAGAACCTTAGGGTATATTCTGAACCTTAATGAGCACGATTTTACTTTTAAAACCAAGTAAAGGTTGATAGAAATTTAATAATAAAAAATTATGCCAGAGAATGTATATTCTCAAGAAAAATAGTGATGAACCAAGAGAAACCAGTATTCTCAAGAAAAAAATTATTTTCAATACTACTGCAAATGATTGACTGATAATAAATCAATTCTCCATTGAAAATCTATCCAATATCAATATCAAACTATTGTGAAGTTAAGAAAAAGTTAATCGATCTCTGAGAAATTGTCAAAAATTCGTATAGACGCTAGAGATACAAATTTTATCACGTAAGCTCTCAAACCTTCTGACAGAAAGGTATGTGATACTAAGATGTTAATAAGATTAAAGATATAAGATAGGTATTAGCTATATATGCCAGATATTAATGAATTCAAAGAAAGATAGGTTTAGGTGGACAACTCCTAAACAAGTTAATGTCAGATACTAATGAATTCAGAGAAAGGTACTTTTACATTCAATACGAGCTGTAGTTGCAGGTATGGCAAGAAAGAGAAATTACCTGGTAGACCCTCAGATATAAATTGCACAGGCTAGTGATTGAATATTTAATAAAAAAATAATTGTAGAGTCCATGAGGTCGAACGCTGCACAGCAGAGTGAGACAGAGAACAAATTCTCTCAGATTCGCATTTATTTCCCAAAGAGAAATTGTAGATCATAATATATAAAAAATAAATGCTCACCTGAGGAATTCCTCTGATAGTTCCTTCTCCGGCTGTGGCTAGCAGTCAACTCCGGTTTCCTCTACAAGTTCTTGGTAATGATTATTGAGATAGAAATGGGCAGGATACTCTCAGTCAGTCACAGGTCACAGGAATAATATTTATTTGATTGCTGGAAAAGGTACAGAGAGTAGACACTGTTTAAACAGATGAAAAGGCAAAATTTCGTGTTCGCACGATATCGATTATCAAGTTCCTGTCCCCGAAGGAAATTTAAAAATGAGATGAAATAAGATGGCTTCAGTTATTAAATTTGAAAAGAACCAATATTTTACTTATTACCAAAAATATTTTCCTCAATATTCGAACGGACAGATCCCGAATCTGGAATCTACACTGAAATCCAATTCTATGCGAAGATTATTTAAATAAATGGAAATATAAGGTTTTAACCTCAATCACCTGTTGCCTCAAAAAAATTAACCATGCAATTCGGTACACTGCAAATTACAAGGTATCATTTAAATAATTAGCAAGATATTCAATCCACTTTTCCTGTTCAATTCAAATAATAATGAGAGATAAATAGGTCTTTTACCAGATAATCACTGCTTCCAACCCAGTCCAAAACCTATCAACTCGTCGAAAGATCGAATGCAAAAGGGCCGCTAATCTTCCCGATCGCTCAAAAATCGAAGCAAATCATTCGTATCTCATATTCGCGCAAGCGATCTACACTCCAGGTCGGAATAGGAAGTGTCTACTGTTCCGGCATTGCCTCGATACAGAATTTTAAAAACTTGAACAATGGAACGGAATTTCCGTTACACACCACCTCTTCCCGGTGAAAAAATTTGAAAACTCTAGGAGTTTACAAATTTTTTTATTTACGAGCATACGAGTACTAAACCAGTAAATTGACAGGGAGTGAACTCATAGTGGATAAATGAATAGTTGCATTTGTAGTACCATACGAAAAATTTTCAATCTATAAAACAGTCAACATAACTTTGTTAAACTGGTGCCTGTGAGTTGTTGCAGGCTTTCTGTCCCTGAAGCGGAAGCTGAGAGTGATCATCCAACACCGAACTCAGATCAGATGATCTTTTCGCTGCTAGATGGAAATGCTGCGCCATCGAAACATCTGATACCACTCGTCCCCGAGTTCAATGTTGAAGCACCACCCCAACCACAATGGTTATCATGGTAGAATTTTAAAATTTCCTGTCGATTGGCAGTAGGTACCACTATTTTCCAGTCAGTGAGATTACTAACTATATTGTGGCGGGAAAAGATATGTTTATAAATAATACCATTTTCGACACGGAAAGAAGGATAAGTTGCTGGATTTTCTTCGATTTTCTTAATCAAAGAAGTATACCAGTCATCAGGCTGAAAGGTAGAAACGTCGATAACAGAAATTTCAGCAACAGAACGGGATAGGGCATCTGCCACCACATTTAAGGAACCTTTACGGTGTTTGATGGTAAAATCGAATTGAGACAGTTTCAACGCCCATCTAGTCAAACGTCCAGAAGGGTTAGATAAATTGTGAAGATAAATAAGGGAAGCGTGATCAGTTTCGATGGTGAACCTGGTTCCTTCGATATAGCTCCTGAACTTCTCTATGCCAAAAATGACAGCTAACAGTTCTTTTTCAGTGACTGTATATTTTCGTTGACAAGCAGTAAGAGTTTTACTTGCGTACGCCACTGGATGTTCAACACCGTCACATTCTTGGTACAGGATACATCCTACACCTGTGTCGGATGCATCGCACTGAATTACAAATGGTTTTGTAAAATCAGGGCTAGCAAGCACGGGAGCAGAAGTGAGACGAGATTTGATCTCATTGAAAGCAGCCTCTGCTTCAGGAGTCCAAGTTATTGATTGACCCTTTTTTCGACCGTGTAGAAGATCAGATATAGGGGAGCAGATAGAAGAAAAATCTTTAATAAAGCGACGATACCAACTGACAAGACCAATCAAACGTTTAATTTCAGTAGTGTTTTTAGGAGTCGGATAGTTGATAATAGCAGAAACTTTTTCAGGATCTGTTCTCAAGCCTTGTTGATCCACAACAAAACCAAGATAAACAAGAGAAGGCCGACAAAACTCACACTTATCTAAATTAATAGTAAGATTGGCATCCCGAAGTCTTCGATATACTTCTTTCAAGGTTTTAACATGAAGCTCAAAAGTAGGGGTGGCCACAATAATGTCGTCCAGGTAAACAAAACAAAATGGAGCTAAGGAAGGTCCAATGACGATATCCATTAACCGTGCCATCAGTTTAGGGCTGTTACTCAAACCGAACGGAGAAACTGTGAATTCAAAGAGACCTCTACCATACACAGCAAAAGCAGTCTTTGGTCTAGAAGATTCTTCTAGAGGAATTTGAAAGAAAGCCTTGGTCAAATCAATTGAAGACAGATACCTAGCATCCCGTAATTTATTCAGAATACTATCAATAAGAGGCATAGGGTAATTATCATTGACCGTGACTTCATTCAACTTCCTACCATCGAAACACACACGGAAACTTCCTGAACGTTTAGGTACCAACCACAAGGGACTACACCAGGGAGATTGAGAAGGTTGAATGACCTTGAGCTTCAGCATCTCATCAATTTCTTTGTTCAAGTGTTCCTGCATAGTAGGAGACAAAGGATATTGTCGTTGAACAATGGGTTTTGCATCACCAGTATCTATGCGGTGTGTCAATAGATGAGTGCGGCCAAGTCTATCCTTGGGAGCTATAGATTTAAAACATTCAATAACTTCCTGAAGTTCTGTTTTCTGGGAACCAGTCAGTTCAGAGAATGGTTGGATGGTATTCACGGTGCAGATAGAGTTCGGTACAACATAGGACAAGTTACTAAAATTTGCTTCAATTTTAAAAAGCTGGAAAAAATCCATACCTAAGATAAGGGTATGAGTTACTGAAGGAATTATTAAAACTTTCAATTCTTTAGAAACACCATTGAGAGAAACAGGGACTAAAACGTAACCAAGAAAATCTTGGGGCTTACCATCTGCAGTGGTAACATGGACTATAGATTCATATTGAATTGGGATATTAAATTTCTGCAAAAGGTTAAAACCTGCAGAACCTAAAATTGAAGCTGTACTACCGGTATCAGCAAGAGCAAGAAGTTGCTGACCACAAACGTTAACATTAAGATAAGGACGATTATCGTTAAGTTTTTTAACAAATAAAGGATTAATATTTACAGGATGCAAAAATTCTTTTACAAAAGATAACCATTTTTGCCATTCTGAAAAGGAAGTTTTTAGTGGTCCTGTTTGTTTTGCCTTTTCTTCGATTTTTTGGATTTGGATTCGGCTGGTTTGTGTTCTGGACTTTCGGTATACTGACTGGTGACAACGTCCAGTTTTTCGCCACCTTGTTTTACGTTTTTTGGACGGCAGTTAGGACATTTAGGTTTGATGATATTTTTCAAGCCACATCCATAGCAAAACATGGATCGTGGTTTCCTACAATGAGGATAAGCGTGATCAGCCGAATCACAATTCCAACATCGAGAGTTCGATAAGGTAGAAATATTGTTGGAATGAAAGTTATTAGATAAAGAAAAATTTCTCCTGTGAGACTGTTGAGAAGTTGAAGGAAAGGAAGTACTCGCTCCACTATAAAAAGGACTACTCAAATCAGGCTCCAATAAACCAGCATTGCGACTGGGTGGTGCTTTGTAACGGTCTGCCCACAAGCGGGATTCTTCTAGCTTTTTACACAAATCAGAAAGTTCAGAAACAGTTTTTGGGTCTTGCAAAGCCAAGTTAGAAATGAAAAAAGGTAATAAATTTCTACGAATTTTTCGAACTATTGTTTCTTCATCAGGCTTAGTAGTCAATCTGTTGAAGAGACCTTCCATTGATGAAATGAATAGTGCCACCCTTTCGGTAGCGCCTTGAGTTCGTGAATTTATTTCTCTTTCGAGATCTTCTTCATAAAAGTAAGGTAGGAAATCTTTTTTTAAAGCTGTGACAAGGTCATCCCAATTATTGAATTTACTTTTATTGTTAACAAACCATGTCCAGGCAGAACCTTTGAACAGGTCACAAGCAGACTGGAAAAGCTCAGGCTTGGAAACACCTCGAGCTTCCCGTAATAATTCAACTTTTTCAAGAAATGAATTAACTGATTCTTTCTGATTTGATCCAGTAAAGAAAATATTCCACTTATATGGAGCAACTGATTTATTAGATAATACAGGGGTACTAGAAAGTGTTTGAGCATTGCTAATATGAGTGGGGGTAGAGGTACTTGGAGTAACTTTTAAATCAAAGTCCGCTTCTAACTCTAACATAAGAAACTGTATTTCTTTTCTAGCAGATTCCTCTGCTTCATCGTCAGCTTTAAGGAAATGAAAACGGTTAGCTAGATGAGCCAAACGACTAGAAATTCTTTTGAATGCAGGATCTTCTTTCGATCCACTGAATGAAGCAATGCAGGTGTTCAAGTCATTTATGGTTTCTTTCATTTGAGTTATCTCTACAGCATGTGTGTTGGGAGTAGTCACCCCGCCATGAAAACTACGATTAGCATTCTCTTGACTTAACAGTCCCCTCAAAATTTTACGTTTAGAATCAACAGTTCCTGAAGGATCGATACCTCTTATAGTTAACTCATAGTTTAATTCATTAATTTTCAAGTGATTAGGATCCATGATAATCAATATAGATATATAGATATGAAAGATAAGATTAAGCTAGCACTTCAGGGAAACCTCAAAATAATTTTCCGATGAGATACGATAAGATATATAGATAACGAGATAACGGTATAGATATATAGATAACGGTACAGATATATGAGATATTCGAGACAGTACGATAACAAAATATCAAAGATCAGTAATAAATATATTCCAAGTTCTTTTGGATCAGATTTTTCAATGTGAACACTAAGAAAAATTTACTCTGTCTTCCACCAAGCTAGAATAAGATAAGAAAAGAACAGTCAAGTTTTCGGGGCCCCAACGTCGTGGTGCCAATTGTGCAACCCTCCAAAATTTCAAAATGCAAATGTGAGTATATATTAAAATAATGGAAGTTATCACTTAGGTGCTGATAGGCTGCTCAGTTTGATACGGTGAGGGTGTGAGTAAGGTTCAACAAATGATTGGTAACAGTCGAAGGCAGATTACATTTGACTATTACCAATATCTCATAGTTGACTTGACTGGCTCAGAAAGTGGGCGCCAGGTAGCAATGAAATTATGAAAATTAGGATAATTAAAAATTCAAAGAATTTACTACCAAAAAAATTGTCTAGCTTGGGTGAGGAAACAGAACAAATAATCAGCAAAGATTAACAACTTTAATTATAAAAGGAAAAAAAAACAATCGTAAGCTGAAGGCTAATAAATGAACAAAAGCTGAAGGCTAATAACTGAACAAAAGCTGAAGGCTAATAAATAAAAGCTGAAGGCTATGAAAATTCAGAATATTTACAAATTTTTCTAAATCTGATTCAACCGAACGTGGTCCTGGCTGGTTAATACCTGGGTGGTTGGTTTGTACGAAGCTGGTCCTTACAGAGCGCTGTTGAGCTAGAATTTGATGGGCTCGTTGATAAAAGTCACTTGGAGTCGTTCCTGGCTTGACAACGATGATGACCAATAGCTACTAACTGGTCTCTACGAAGCAGGACGATTGCTTGTGCTTATCAACTAAGCCTCTTTGATCTTCTCAGGACAACGGGATACTTTTGTTGTTACCAATCCTCGACCCAGTATTGGATTTCCTCAATGGCATGCGAAGCAAACGGAATGAATCAGAATAGATATATACACAATATTTTCAGGGAACGAAGGATATCCTTAGAACCTTAGGGTATATTCTGAACCTTAATGAGCACGATTTTACTTTTAAAACCAAGTAAAGGTTGATAGAAATTTAATAATAAAAAATTATGCCAGAGAATGTATATTCTCAAGAAAAATAGTGATGAACCAAGAGAAACCAGTATTCTCAAGAAAAAAATTATTTTCAATACTACTGCAAATGATTGACTGATAATAAATCAATTCTCCATTGAAAATCTATCCAATATCAATATCAAACTATTGTGAAGTTAAGAAAAAGTTAATCGATCTCTGAGAAATTGTCAAAAATTCGTATAGACGCTAGAGATACAAATTTTATCACGTAAGCTCTCAAACCTTCTGACAGAAAGGTATGTGATACTAAGATGTTAATAAGATTAAAGATATAAGATAGGTATTAGCTATATATGCCAGATATTAATGAATTCAAAGAAAGATAGGTTTAGGTGGACAACTCCTAAACAAGTTAATGTCAGATACTAATGAATTCAGAGAAAGGTACTTTTACATTCAATACGAGCTGTAGTTGCAGGTATGGCAAGAAAGAGAAATTACCTGGTAGACCCTCAGATATAAATTGCACAGGCTAGTGATTGAATATTTAATAAAAAAATAATTGTAGAGTCCATGAGGTCGAACGCTGCACAGCAGAGTGAGACAGAGAACAAATTCTCTCAGATTCGCATTTATTTCCCAAAGAGAAATTGTAGATCATAATATATAAAAAATAAATGCTCACCTGAGGAATTCCTCTGATAGTTCCTTCTCCGGCTGTGGCTAGCAGTCAACTCCGGTTTCCTCTACAAGTTCTTGGTAATGATTATTGAGATAGAAATGGGCAGGATACTCTCAGTCAGTCACAGGTCACAGGAATAATATTTATTTGATTGCTGGAAAAGGTACAGAGAGTAGACACTGTTTAAACAGATGAAAAGGCAAAATTTCGTGTTCGCACGATATCGATTATCAAGTTCCTGTCCCCGAAGGAAATTTAAAAATGAGATGAAATAAGATGGCTTCAGTTATTAAATTTGAAAAGAACCAATATTTTACTTATTACCAAAAATATTTTCCTCAATATTCGAACGGACAGATCCCGAATCTGGAATCTACACTGAAATCCAATTCTATGCGAAGATTATTTAAATAAATGGAAATATAAGGTTTTAACCTCAATCACCTGTTGCCTCAAAAAAATTAACCATGCAATTCGGTACACTGCAAATTACAAGGTATCATTTAAATAATTAGCAAGATATTCAATCCACTTTTCCTGTTCAATTCAAATAATAATGAGAGATAAATAGGTCTTTTACCAGATAATCACTGCTTCCAACCCAGTCCAAAACCTATCAACTCGTCGAAAGATCGAATGCAAAAGGGCCGCTAATCTTCCCGATCGCTCAAAAATCGAAGCAAATCATTCGTATCTCATATTCGCGCAAGCGATCTACACTCCAGGTCGGAATAGGAAGTGTCTACTGTTCCGGCATTGCCTCGATACAGAATTTTAAAAACTTGAACAATGGAACGGAATTTCCGTTACAGAGCTGAGGTGAAGCTGGGTGATGAGGATTTTTATAAGTAAAAATGAGAAAAAAACCTAATTGAATGTGTGCGGTTTTTTAATCGATAATCGTGGATGTCATACACAATTCACGTTTCACCGTGGAAAATGGTGAGAAAAAACACATGTTTGTGGTTGTTGCTCTCTTGGTCTTCTGTGGATGATTTGGTTCTCGGCAATGAAGAGACAAGCACGTCTGTCCCTCAAGCGGGAAGACTCGGGTTCAACTTTCCATCGAGCCTCCGTGCTGGGACTCACACACCAAAAGGCCACGTCATACATTTTCTGCGGAAGATTCGACCTCTGAAGGGCGACACTTTTTTTTTTTTTTTTTACTGATCATACAATAAAAATGCTACTCATTCTGATTTTGAATCATATTTGTACGCTTTAGCAAGCTTTAGAGCAACCATAACAATAAGTTTTTTCATCTCCATAATTGAATGTTAATTCAGCTGATGATGAACCTATGTAGGTTCGAAACATGTACTGAATCACCTTCCTGACATCTTTTGAATATTGAATTGTGGAGACGACTTAGAATTTTTCTGCATCGTAAATAAGTTTGTGATATATTTTTCAAAATGAGGTTTTCCGATTTTTCTAATTTGGTCAACACTTGGTAAGGGTCCCAGATTTTCTCATATCGGGAGAAAAGTGGATCGTATTTTGAAAATAACCCTCTAAAACATTTCCATTGTATCATAGTTACCTGCATGAGATATCAGATTTTAAGCTGATCTATGTTATTTTCTAGTACTAAAATTTTTACCTGGCTGCACCCATGGGACGATCTACCTTATCCACATCTCCTTCACAAATATCCACCAATGAGACGAAAATAAATTGTATGGTTCCATCGTATTTGCAATCAGTGATGCCATCAGAATCGCTGAAGGTTCACCCCTCAGTTTTTCTCCTGGAAAATGGATGCCAGACAAAATCGGTTCACCCAGGGTGAGATGGCACCACAGTGGATGTAGGTGCTTAAACGAAACTGAAAAAATTATATATCGTTGTTCAAAATACAATATAATGGAATTCAAAATTGATATCAATTTGTGGAAACCAAGTTTGGGACTGCGATAACAGAAACACAAAACATGTTACTTTGTCCCCTTCAATCATTTTCAATATTCTAGGAAAATGTGGAAGTGGTGATGATTGGGAAAACACAAATGTTTGTGTCAGACCAAGTTAATGTAATGCATCAGTTGCATAACTTATGGGGTTTGGCTGTAAAGATAAAAATGTTTTACCCTATGTGTTGGAGTAGTTAGTAAACAGATCAACTTCAGGTTATCGAAATTTTTGGCCCGCTCTTGGAAGGCGTATTCTCGATATTGCATTCCGAAGGTGACACATCATGGCATTTGATCTGCTATAAACTCATATTTCGAACTCATTTATGAGACGAACATCACCAGTTGATAATTATATACACATATATATACATATATATACACATACACATATATATATATATATATATATATATATATATATATATATATATATTGTCCACCAGAAAACTCAAGTTCCTGAATATCATTATGCTCAATTCTTCACACCACTTCCAAATATCACCAGCCAGTCCGTTGAGGTTTGGGTGCGTCATTCCACACATCCGGTTGATCTGCGCGTTGACGGTTTTGTTGTCTCTATGCGACAAAATGTGACAGTTTGAGGAGAACTGTCTGAAGGTTTTGAACAATGATGTGAAGTTTGGCCTGCTTCACTGAAACCTTTGGCTTTCTCGTTGTTGCATGTAATATTCTGGAAAATTCAGGCCTTGTTTTACCTTCTAGTTGCCCAACATAAAAAGTCACTGTGACACTGTGTGGAAATTTACATTATCAAAATCTCCTCGATCCGTCTGCAAGGTTATACATCGGTGCTCCTCAAATAATTTTGTAGACGGCCACCTATATTCAACCACAAGGCAAACCGAAATCAAGTGTCGAATGAATTTATTTTCCATTAATATAGAATCCTAATGGTTACCAAGATACCTCAAATTTGTTGGATGTTTCCTGAACACTCCATCTTGGTAATACTAATTGAAAAAGATGTCGTCTAAATAGCTACAGATACAAAAAAATTTCGAACTCGAAAAATGTATAACCGTTTCTGAGAATTTTGTTTAAATATATAAGGTGCAAAGATGAGTCAAAACACAAAAAATTTAAATTCAAAAATTTTGTGTCTAGATTGGAATCGCAAATACTTCTTATGTTTATCGGCATCTGTCGAATCCACTGACAAAACAATTTTCAGACATCAGATTTTTCACAGCTCCAAGTGAGGGGCTGTGATGAATTCATGCAAATGTTTCAGATTCAAAAAAAAATCTATAGCTATCAGTAAGACTCAAACCTGAGAAAATAGCTGAACCAAAAATTGCTCTTGACATTGACGGCTGGTTCAATGTAGTCAAATTCCAGTAATATATATAGCTAAACTCTCACAATAGAGGTTTAGCCGGCTGGGTGGAATTTTCGGGGTTCAGGTGCCAGTTTTTCATAAGGTAGAGTATAAAAATGGATTTTATATCTCTGAACCCATTCCAAAATGTTGGAGTTGTTAGTTATAGATTGCCACGTGCTGTCAAATATTTAATGCGACCAGCGTATAGGTTCAAATATGTTACCTCGTCCATTTGTTATTGTACGTCGTGAACCGCTCTCACCATCCTCTGTTTTGTCTGCTTGAGGTGTCCCCCCTCTGTTGATTTTTCTAAGATTGCCATTGACTTCGATGAGCAGTGCCCTCGAGGTGTTTTGAAGGAAAAGGTTGTACCTTCAGGTCTAGTGCAAGCAGAAATCTCCTGTGGTTCGACATCGAGGGAGGAACGTTGCATAATGGTTCATCAGCACCGGCTTTGTCAGACAAAGTAGTCTTGAATGCTTCAGCATATCGATCACTCACCAGGCACAGCTGTTCTGAGGGCTGAGAAACCTTTGCCCAACGAAATTTGAGGGTCCGGTGGAAAACCTCAACTCAGATGCCGAGAAAAAAGGTCTGAACTACCGGATTCAGTTGGGGTGGATATGAGGTAGTGTAATGGCCTGGAACCTGCGCCAACAAAAAAGAAATTGTTTTCGTGCGCGAGACACTCGGCGAGCACAACTCAGGAAGTGTGCGGGACAAAAAAACGGCGTATGATGATTGAAGGTCAGCCGTAGAATGATCTACAAAGTAGATTGCCCCTGCCGATGATCAATGATCAGAAATCATTGTCAGTCTCAGCCGTTTCCAATTATACGTCCACTCACGTCTTTGGTTCCGTTCTAAAACGTGACAAAATATGAAAAACAAAGTTACTTACGACGAGTAAGAACGGAGTTTGTCCTCGAGTGTCTTTAGGTTCTTCCTTGTCGTTCTCTTGTCCTTGTGTCAGATAGGTACCCCACCGCAGTGCGAAATCATCCTGGATATAACTACCGTAAGACTTTGCTTCAGTCGGTATAGTAGTAACAGCGTTATCACTACGGAAAGATTCACTGTTGGTGGCGGAAAATTCCGATGTCAAATCTGACGACGGACCTGCGCCAACCAAAAAGAAATTGTCTTTGGGCGCGAGACACTCGGCTGGCACAACTCAAAAAGTATGCAGGGCAGAAAACGGCCTACTATGATGAATAAAGTTCAGCCGTATGTTGATCTACAAGGTAGATTGCCCCTGCCGATGATCAATGATCAGAAATCATTGTCAGTCTCATCTATTTTCAATTATATGTCCACTCATTTCGTTGGTTTCTCTAAAACATGACAAAAAACATTAAAAACAATTTTACTTACTGGACGAGTAGTAATGGAGTTTTTCCTCGAGTTTCCGTAGTGTTCGCCAAATTTCTACGTTGTTTTCACTGAGCATCGTTTTTCTTGTTTCCCATAGTACATATGGAAAATTTTCTTCAATTCACGTATTTGTAACCAATTTACACTTTAGAACTTATCACATTCAGCGCAAGAAGTATATTGACGGATATTCGAGTGAGGAATCGTGAGATAGGGGCATCGTGAATCATTCTTTCTTTCAACTTGCGCATTTCAGTCATAGAGGTACTACTACAAGGTGATCTATTCGGATGGGACCAACCGAAGTATAATTGTGAATATTGTTCGATACGGCTCTATCAAGATCAAAACTATGTCAGGGAAAAACATTCAGGTTCAAAATGGCTCACTTTCGAATATTTGTTGAGGGCCTATCACTTACGTTTATTCAATTCACACCATTCAATTGAAATAAAATGGGAGGGATTCAAAGGGATATATTGGTGACTCGTAAACGCATCGACGCGTTGTTAGTCAACAAATTATTTCGATTTGAAATCCAAACGTCTTTTTCAACATGTGCCAGAATTTTTTATTTTCTGCTTTTATTTGGTTCTCGCGTGCAAAAAACTCCACCATTGTTTTATTCGCCTAAAATTCCTTTGAGCGCACATGCGCAAAACGTTGCATAACAAAATATACAAGGCTTTTCAAAAACATTAACTTAAAAAAGTGAAAGTAAAGTCCCGTCTGTGGATTTGATCTCGTGAAATATTTTTATTTAGATCTATTATTATGGCAAAAATTCGATTCATCTACAAATCACTCGACCTAGATGTAAAATTAATAAGTGGAAATCGTTTTGACTCGAAACCTCGTTATATCAACTTTGTTTTAGAGTGGTATTAGTTCGGACTTCCACTGTCTATATTAACTCTATTGAAACCTGTTGCTTAGAGAAATGAAAAGAAGGGGGAACATGAAATTAAAAATCGAATAATAAAGCAATCAAATCCAAACAAAAAGGTTGAAATGTATATTTGATCGAACAATAAAACTAAAGGTAGGATTGACCAAAGAAAATAATGTAGCAAAAATCTAAGATATCAAATATGATATAAGCAAAGTAAAAGAAAAGAAATAGAACGTAATGTGGGCAAATGTTGAAACCAAGTGTACTCACGACGATTCGATCGCTGGTATCCGCAATCGTCTTCGGGTGTTCACTGACAACATTTCGAGGTATGGTCGGTTATAAAGACCCGAAGGGGACGGGAGCGATGCTGACAATGAAGCACACGGGTGGTATAATACGACGGCGTATTAGGTCACTGTGAAAATAAAAAATATCCCTTTTGACAGATTAAAATCTATCAATGACAGATTACAATCTGTCAATGCCAGAGTAAAATCTGTCAATGGCTAATTGACAGATTCAAATTTGTCATTCAATGGAGATATTTTTTTATTTTTACAGTGACCCTAATACGCCGTCGTATTATTAAAAGGGCTCTCTGATCAGTTTTTCAGTGGGCATCAAGCCGAAGTTGGTCCATCCTTTGGATAAGTGGTTTACACTCAATCCGAATTTCTACACTGGGGTGACTGAATGCATCATTTTTGAGAATGTAGGTAGGCGGCTTCCTTGCATTTCCTTTCGAACCAGTGCTCCCCAGTGTCTGTGACCTCAGCTTCAGACTATTTTATGCTGTGATGGTTTGTCCAAACATGCTTCACTATTCCCGAGCATTCCCATTGTTTGCCTCTGCAAGCCAAAATAATCAGAAACGATATATTTCCGCAAGAAATCTATCAACTATCTTCACATATATCGAAAAAAATAAAAGATGGATACGTGAGTACATCCAAAATTTTGTAAAATTAAATGAATTCTATTTTTAATTTCAGTCCTCAACTGAACCGCGACATTTATTTTCATTGCGTTACTCGCGTTAAAACCTTTCAACATTCCATGTAAAAGACTATTATGAGCCGATAAATTAGAAATTGTAGTCCCTTCATCTCATCAGATATTCTTGAAGTTGTTCGGGCTTTCTGTATTGATCAAATTCTGTAGCATTCATTCTTTCGGATCAGTATGTAAATTATCGTCTGGAAATCTGCAGAAAACAAGTTCACCTATGGAATAAGCTATATACAGCTCTAAATGAATGAATATGAATAAAAAAAAGTAATTGCACTCACCCGTCTTTGGTTACTGTCGTCATCAATACATAAAAAGATAAGCATAGGTACACCAAGAATAACAAACCTCAGTTGTTTATTAGCCAAGCTTGAAGAGAATCAAAACCACAAACCACATATGAAAACAATGAAAATCGACGCACCCATGTGATTAATTGTATTCGTTAAGTAACAGTAAGTGATGATATGTTTAATTACCATCTGATTCAATTTTCATATGCTTGGTATACAAATTGAGCAAAAAAAAGTTATTTCTAAGTAACTAGTACCCGTCGTTGCCATATAGGCAGGAGAGTAGCTGCTCTGGATGGACTTTTTCTTTTTTTTCGTGATTGTATCAAACCTCTTTGAATGGTATACACGTACCTATCAAAAGAGAGTGCAACTCCTCACATTCATTATATTTGCTGTCAACCGATTACCCACCCTAGAAGCAACTCCGAAATATCTTCCAGAGACTTGTGCTAGCTGAGGTATAGACCTTGTTACTAACTTCCTTCGCCTTTTCCCAAGAGCAGCACGATTATTTGCGATCCTGTCAAGCAGGAAACGGAGTAGAGTTATATCTCGATATGGTTCTCCGTGGTGTGCACATTCGCCTTTCAAACGGAAGACCAGGGTTCGATTCCCCGCCGGGCCACCGTGCTGGGTAATCGCACATCAAAAGTTAATGCCTCGTTGATCCATTGCTCACACAAGTTTCGACTTCTGAGGGTTGACGTTCGTCAGATGGTTAACAGAAACAAACAACTTCAGAACAACAATTTTAGAACAATCTCAATATGACAAATAAATTTCTGCTCTGTTGGATGATCGAATTGAGAAACTTTCAGTGTTTCAAGTGTTAATGAGGTGTTATATATTGTATTCACAATACAAAAAGAAAATTCAAATTTGTTTATTGATCGTCAAACTACAATTGTTTTTCCGCCTCTAAGTAGTAACAAATATATAAAAGGTATGAGTTCAGTCGCTGCAGAGGTTTGATTGTTCTACGTTATCTAGAATATTCCTCATTATTAGGAAAGTTCGATCTGGAAAAAACAACTTCATTTCGAGCAGTACTAATTAACAGAGGCGAAGTTTATTTCCATGATTTTTAAGGGAAGTTAGTGGATGAGGAAGGTTCAGTAGTTTCATCATTACCATTTTCTGAAATTCTATGTGAATCTGGAAAACTGACAGTCTAAATAATCAGCCCATAACCTCGTCCTTCATTTCACCTCAAGTTCACCTCTTATATAATTGTCATTAGGATTGTTGCAGATTATTCGATCGAGATGCCTTTTCCAGCAAATATTTTCACCATTGAGTTTACAAAAAAATCTTTCCATTCGGGTTATGATAATCCCTACCTTAAGAGAGTCATATATTCCGTCCCCCAACTTCTTCAATTCGTCCCTTCTTCTCTTTCCTTCTTGATGCCTATTTTCTCGATTTCAGAAAATTCATTCAACGAATCCAATCGAATTCTGGTTTTCATTTTGGAAACCAAGTTGGAAGGTGTTACTCCTGTTGTCATATGCACAGAATTTCGATGATGAGGATACCCATTCATTAAAGTTTCAGAGCTACATTGATTTTCATCTTTATCTTTCAAAGCCTTATTCTCTGCAATTTCGAAACTTTTGACTGCATTCTCAGCCAAACCATTTGTTGCTGGATGGTATGGGGGAGAAGTTAGATGCTTGATTCCGTTTTTGGATGAAAATGATGAAATTCTTCTGAAGTATAGATAGAAGCATTATCTGTTACCACTATATCAGGCAAGCCAAATCTAGCAAAAAATTCCTCTAAATTTTAATATTTGAATCTATACTCGACATGGTAAAAGCTTCTACCCTTTTAGAAAATGGGTCGAATCTGATCAATACATATTCCCCAACAATAGGACCTGAAAAATCAGCAATAATTATAATGATAATTGGATTCTTACAAAGAAACATTTTGAACCATTTGTTTATTATTTCAGATCTGAATGACATACAAATTTCACATTTCTTAACAAAATTTTCAATATATGATTTCAAATAAGGCCACCGAAAATATGCCCTAGCATTAAACTTCATTTTCATCATACATTCACGAGTATGATGAAGTTCTTTCAAAAGTTGGTCTCCTAGAACATTGTCACACTCCTTAATAACTCTGAAAGTATAATCAAATCAAGAAAGGAACAAAGATCATCTCTGTAACCGTCTCGCTGACATCGATGGGAAACTTCTGTGTTCCCCCAAAAAAAAATCAAAAGAATTTTGACATTCCCCAGACCATTTAAATATCTTTTTTTGCGTAAATCATACAAAGGTTTGAATTTACTCGATGAATTCAGTTTTTGATAATAACCCTCATTATCCGTTTTTGAGCTTGGAATTACTCGCATCTTCTGTATTCGATTCATTTCAACTTGATTTCTCTTCTCCCACAACACTGCTTTTTTACTCAGAGCTATATCTAATGAACAGTCCAACGTTCTTGTAGTTTTTTCCTCACAATCTATTCAAAATTGGTCCCTCCTTCATACCTGTTACGAATTTTTCTTTCACTCGTTCATTCAACATGTCTCCGAGAAATTGACATTTTGAAGCCCCGTCTCTCAAAATGGCCCTATTCGGGTTCACAATAAATAGAACGGTTCAAAATAGTCTTCCACCCAATTATTGTAGATATATTCGAGAGAAACCCTTCACGCCTCAACAGTCCAACTATTTAGTACCGTTCCTGGACCGTTTTTGTTGTGAACCCGAACACACCTTTTGACATACCAGTCATTATTCGATCCCGTACATTATTTCAGAGAATCAAACTGTATAAAATGACTAGCTAGAATGTGAACAAAATCTGCGTAAGACATATCCTTGGGTTCAAGTGGATCACACAGACTTTTCAAAATTTTATAATCACTCTGCAATACTCGTTGAAAAAATAGGAATATACGATTTTCTTCAATCATGTTTGCGCAAAAAATTGATCTATGCGCGTTCTTCGAAGATCTCACAATCGTTTCCTTCTTGGAAATTGAAAATAGACGGAACATTTCCGATATTCATTACAGTAATCGACTGATTATCACCAGCTGTCCTCGCTTCAGCCATGATTTCTGAATAATATTTTTTTTCGGTAGCTTAACGAACTTTCAAATAACATATCTTCGTCGCCAAATTTATTATATTTCGTATTTATAATACAAAAAGGGAATGCGAATTCAACTCAAAGAAAAATTGGTTGTTTATTGATTGTCAAATAAAAGTTGTTTTTCCGCCACTGAGTAGGAAATATATTCTAGGTATGTAAAAGTATCATCAATATGCTCCCGACGCAGCTTCAAGAAGATCAAGACTGGGTTCTTTCTATTACTGTCGTATTTTTTATTCGATACAGATTGATTTGTTTGAAGTTTGGATTAGAGTGAACGAAATTAAACGAGAATGGCTCCCTCAATAAAGTATTCATTTTTAGGCCCGGTCTTTTCACCTCCAGATATCCTACAGATAAACTAACTGACGGTTAGAATATTCTTTTGTTTATCGTTAAGTGATAACAAAAGCATATTCTAACATTCAGTCAATCTATCCTTAGGATATCTGGAGGTGAAAAGACCGGGCCTTAGTATATACAGTGACAAAATGGTTGAGGCTTTCGCGGCCAAGGTTTTTAGTATTACTACTTTTCTTCGGGTTTGAAGGCCGTCGTTCTTTGGAATTTCTTCCTGACATTTCGCTAGCGCGAGTGGCTAGCTTCTTCAAGAGTCCCTTGACTATTATTCCGATGATCGGAATAATGGTAAATGATGAAACCATTTCAGTCGAGAATTTTGAGATCTACAACTTTGGTCTGAAGTAATTTTCTGATGAGAAAAACCTGAAATTTTGACATCTGTCTCCGAAAAACTTTCTTAGCACACATGAGTTTTATGTTTGAAAGTTTCATTGTTTATGGTGAACTCAAGGTATTTACCAAAATTTGGCCCTGTCGGTTGTTATTTCAATTGTCCAACTTGACCGGATAATCAGGTGAAAACTTCAAATCGTACGTTTGTTTTTTCTGTGAGGTTTTGTGAGTTATTCATTCAGTTCGTACCTTTTGTTTGGTGGGAGCAGGGTATTCTTGTGTATTGACTCTCGTCATTTCCCAAAAAAAAAATAGCTAAATTATTTGAATGGAACGAATTGAAATTCTTTGCATGATTGGGTCTGGAGACAGAATGTTCACCCAAAAAAGTAGTTGAATTATTCAATGAATCGCATCCTGATTGGTCGTCCATTACCTAAAGCACGGAAAGGAAAATTGAGTCTAATTACCGTAACTCCGGGCATGTTCGTGATATTCCTAAATATGATTGACCTTCAAAATTAGAAGAAGATCAACCCAATGTTTTATTGGCAATACAGAAAAATCGACACTCTACCTGTTGGCTTCTGAGTTCAGTATGACATCATCACCAGTTGAGAAAGATTTGAATAAAGCAAAGTATCATTCTTATAACGTATGCCTTGTTCATGAGTTATCTGAAGACGACTTTGATCGGCGAAATCACTTTGTGAGCGAATGGTAGAGCTATGCAATAATGATTATGATTTTGTGAAATATTTTTTCTGTAGAGGCTACGATTTGAAGAGTGCAATATCAAGAAAGATCCTCAGGATTTCATATCCCTTAAAATTCACCCTCTGAAAAAACTATTTTTCGGTGTCGTCACAAGAATTATCTGCGAAAATGGTTACAGTCTCGACTGTTATATTCCCTTGTTTCTTGGGACCAAGATCAGCATAATTTCCTTCAATTGAATTCGATATTCTCAATCAGTGCCACTATACTCTTTATAGTGACACTATCACCTTCACCATCAGGCCCTCTTCTATTCACAATTTCTGAATAGGGAAGGTTCATTTCACTATTATTCTTTTCACGCATTCAGTGAAACTTGCCACTGCCATTTATGATCCTCATAAATCTGAATTAATATCGGATATTTGGATACCTTATCTCGAATTAGTTTTTACGGTTTCATAATTTCATGAATACACACGTAATAATTATTGCTATCGATACGATTGTTTTATTGGCATAAGGATCAGAATTTGTACTTTGGACAAGGTAACGTAATCGTGATGTTTGAAAATTCGAACTCATCACATAATACTATAATGGACCTATAGTTCGAAACATAATCTAATATCGACGATATTGATTTAATTTCTCGTTTGAAATTATTTACTCGAACATCATTGAGAAGAACATTGCAATAACATTCAGAATGGTTTCGAATGTATGCAAATTATCAGATGATCACTAATAATTTGAACTATGTTACAGAGATAACACGAGTGGAGCACATAATCGATAATCGATTTATATTCCTTCAGGTCATAGTTTAATAGGGAAAGTTTAACTCTTTTAGGCTCAGGAACAAGATAAGTGTCGTGGAATCTTCGTTTTCTGGATAGAAGTCAGCAGCTTCCACCAACTTTCAATATATTTCTGAGCTTCAATCTTCACTCATGTTCACAATCATTTCAGGACAGGTGACATTTTTGATCTGTGTTCCTTGTGGTACAAAAAGAAAAACAGCTGTTCAGTAGAGCTGATCTGTGTTTGCCACTTTCTATTTTTTTGCTCCGTGGAAGGCGTCTGACCTGTCTTTCACAACCAGGTCTCCGGAAAGCACCTCAGCCTCTAGGGCTTATTGCGCTTTGCTTCCCTATATTTCATGACACCCATTCCAACATCCTCGTCCCCTGCACAAGTCTGTGCAGGTTGATTGCTGGGTGTTTGTCATGTTCTTCTGGATCCAGAATTGGTTTTCCATATATTTGTTGCCTTTTGTGATCCAGAGCCTCACATTCGCAGCTGCCTCCATCCCTTTGTTTAAGGTCGCCTGGTATTCATATGTGAAATGAATTGTTGGAATCGAAATGTATGAAAGCGCTGGTTGATGCCAGGTTGGTATAATGCCATGTAAAACGCGATATGCTTCAAAAACGAATTTGATCAGACACTGGACCTGACGAACCGAAGGAATGCCAAGGAGACATTGGAACAACAAGATCTTCCCATCCCCTACATGGAAGGACTTCCAGAGAGGAACAAAGAGATAGAAGGGAAATGCAACGTCAGAGTCTGTATTCGATCAGGGAACACAATACGCAGCCAATTCACAAAAATCCGACCACCGAATAAAAACAGCGATACAATCAACTGCGTTTACCAGATACCAGAAGGCCATTGGAAGTGAAAATGTGCGAATACAAGGAAAATACACAACGAGGACAAACAACAGAATCGGGAATAGCGGAGCATGTTTGGGCAAACGATCACAGCATTAAGTGGTCTGAAGCCGAGGTCATACATAGGTAAAAGAAGTGGTTCAAGAGAAAATTCAAGGAAGCCGCCTACATCCTCAACAACGATGCATTCAGCCGCTTGTATTTGTTGAATCTATCCCAAACAAAAGATTCTTGAAAGCACAATGTTGTGATACGACTATGATCATGGTTTCGATATCTTTTATTTTCAAAACACCCGGGTGCGCTGTGTGCAGTTTAGCGAATGCAATTGCGTTTTCCAGATCAGTCAATATTTGGATCAATAATTGAAAAATAGAGCTGAGTTGTTCGAAGGCTTCCTTCGTTTCAAGAAAATCATTGAAGTCACATATAAAAGTTGTTAAATCCGAAGCAATTTTATTGATTCTATTTGCAATTACTCGCTGATTGTGTTTAACTGTTTTGGTTGTTTCTTCAAAAGCTTGAATTATGTGTTTAGAGAGTGATATTTGATCATTAATTTTGGTTACAATATTTTCTTGACTGTTCCCCAATTCTGCGATTGTCTGATCGTATCTTTCTGCGTCTTCCGCATCTAAATCACCACTGAATGTGTGGAAACCACTTATCCAAAGGATGAACCAACTTCGGCTCGATGATCATTGTTAGCAAGGCCTCCTTTCCCCCCACATGGAATTCGGGTCTTCATAACCGGCTATACCTCCAAATGTTGTCAGTCATCACCAGAAGATGATTGCGGATACCAGCGATCGAAACTTCGCGTCGAGAGTACACTCAATTCGAAACTTGGTGTCAACATTTCTCCATATTAATTCATATATTTCTTCAATAAAAAAATTTCTGAATGCTATTTCATATTCTATATTCAGGAACTAGGATATTTTTGTGGAGAGAATAGAATTTGAATTGAAATTTTTGACTTTTTTCCTCTCCGATTAAAAAAAAAACAAATTACAACTTCTATGACAGAAGTGAAATGAAAAAAAATGTAAACACATTTCCTGTTGATAGGTACGTGTATATCATTCAGAGACGTTTGATTCATTTAAAAAAAGGAAGAAAGAGTCCAACTAAAACAACTAAAAAAAAGAAGAGAGAGTTCATCTAAAACAACTTCTCCCCAGCCTATATGGCGACAACGGGCACTGGGTTTCATAGAAATCACTTTTTCTTGCTCAATTTCTATACCAAGCATATAAAAATTGAATCAATTAGGTAGCAAACATAGGAATACCTACGCTGAGCAAAATACAGAGCTATTTGTAGAAAAAGTCTCATGGTGGATTCATGCAGCAATCGTAACTCGGAATTCGCAAGTCGTAAGGAAGAAGTTGAGTCGATATCTTTCAATGAAAACGTTCATGCAGGTATATTAAGTCGGAATTCGGAAGAGGTAATTATCCGTTAAGCGGGCTCCATAGTGAAATTGAAAAATTTTTGGTGGAACTTACGTATTTCGGCCTCCTGAACAAAAAAGTCTAATAAAGTTTTTGGGGCTCGCAACTAGGTTCGGAGATACGGCCCCCCAAAGACAGGAAATCGGGGTTTTACGTCTATGTTTGTTTCTCAGCCAATTCTGCTCGAAATTCCTCCTTCTTTCTATCAGCACAATATACTCATTCTATATATCCTTCTTCATCACTTTCCAACAGAATTACAAGCATTTTTCCATTTTTCACAACAAAACTCTAAAAGGTAAATCGTCATATAAATTCGAGGTTAGCAAAACAATAGAACGCGCGATGCTTATGATTCTATTGGAAAGTGATGAAGAAGGTGGTATAGAATGTGCATATTGTGCTGATAGAAAGAAGGATGGATTTCGAGCGGAATTGGCTGAATAAACAAACATAAATGTCAACCCTGAAAACTCCGATTTCCTGTCTTTGGGGGGCCGTATCTCCGAAACTAGTTGCGAGCCCCAAAAACTTTATTAGACTTTTTTGTTCAGGAGGCCGAAATACGTAAGTTCCACCAAAAATTTTTCAATTTCACTATGGAGCCCGCTTAACGGATAATTACCTTCGGAAGATATTGAACAAATTTCCACTCTTACGATTCAACAGCTCTTGAGATTGCTGCATGAATGGTTTTTATTTTGTTGCGAGTTCCGATTTCCGAGTTACGATTGCTGCATGAATCCACCATCACTCACCAAGAAAATATTTCATTTCAACCCATACAACTTCTCGTTTTGCTCGGAGAAAATTATCTCTTGACCACTTCAGTGGGAAAGAGGGTGAATTACTGAAAACTGTCGCTAAAATCTTCATTCAGTTCCGATATTTTCAATTCGTGACAAGTCTGTCATCAGTTTCAATTGACATTTCGGTGACATTCATTCATATCATAACCAAAAACCAGCCATCGTTATAATGATAATTGGGAACTCGGGTATTTTTGTGGAAAGTATGAAATTTGATGATTTTTTTGACTTTTTTTCTCTCCGAATCAAATTACTTCTATGAAAGAAGTGAAATTTGTTTGGCTTTGGTATTCCTCTCATGGAACATTCATTGATTTTTGTAGGCGGTACAATTATATCACCCAATGGTTTCACAGGAATTTTTATTCCAGTTCCTGTGTTGGATTCCAGTTCTAAAAAAAAAGAATAGCTTTTTCTGGGTCACATAATTCTGAATGTAGATTTCTTTCAGGCCCACGTACTCATTTGCAGAGTCCATTCCACGGTTTACAATACAAGAATTTTCAGGTTAACACCCTGAAAAATGGTCAGTCCTTTTTGAGCCCCTTTTGTGTGGCAAATATAGGTCTGATTCGACCATTTCTGCTATTAATGCAAGAAAAATAAAAATGACAACATAGCGGGACAAAAATAATCCGTGGACATTTCAGGATGTTACCTTGCGTATGGACTAGACGTTATTTCAACATAATATTTTTTGTGGCACCTGGTAGGCGAGTAACCCACTATTTCTGAAAGTGAAGGTCATCCCAGCAAATAGCACCCAGTAGGCTGAAAAGCAAAGTTGGATGGGTTGAAGAATGTACTGAAATAAAGGTTTATATCCCATAAATCATGAGAGAGTTGCAATTTCACTCATAAAATAACGTTCATAATGAGATGGGACTACTCTATACTTGAGTTTTAATAAAATAAATTCAGTACTGGAGAACTACCATTCGATGCAATGAGGATACTGAGCTATTGAAATGGTTATGTGGCATTTTGAATATGCTCGTATAGTGCGGTCACCGTATCACTCATCAATGTGATATGAACATCCCGGTTCAGATTAGAGTTTCCCGCTACGTTCGTCATTGATTATCACACCTGCGGTTCTATTATTCTACTGGATTTTTATCTGTTTTTATCTTACTGCGTTGTTGTTTCAGAACTTTTGTTGAAGTAACTGAAAGAACCGTACTGTTTGGATTCATGGAATTGTATCATTGGACTTTTTACCCAGTAGAAAAAGACCTACATTTCCGGCAACCATGGAAATTTCTGGCCAAACAAGCAATACGAAGTCCGGAAATATGACTTATTCCTAAATATTTTTCTAATCTTGACATATGATTCTATAAATTTGTGAAAGACGACAATTTGACCAGAGATATACTAAACTAAATTGACAAACGTTCGAGTGGACATATTTACTTTCAGAGAATGAAAAAATATATTCTATCAGAAGAAGAAAAGATCTCATATGTAACACGATAGAAAATTTCGTTATTTATATTATTTTTTCAGCCGAAACATACAAAAATACGACTCAGAACCACTACTGGGCCTTAGTAAGTCGTGTCTATTCAACTATTTTGTGTTTAGTGCCTTGATTATTTCGAGTTATTCTACTGTCTATATCAAAAAACACTAAAAACTTCTTTGTTATATCAAAAAACTTGTGAAACACCAAAAACTTTGTTTCATTGAATAATTCCGCAGATATCCCACTTTGCCAAAAATAATGGTCACGTTAGGTTTATAGGATTTAATGCGATTTTCAACAGAGATCAAATACTGTTTCACAGCCGACATTGAAATCGATTGCACTTGACACGTGTTTTGCTAACTATATCAGCATTTTCTGAAAAATTCGCTGCTTTTTTCTGTTGAGAGGAATAAAATTTTTATAGATATATAGGATAGTTGTCCAACCATTGAACGGATGGATACTAGATACTACGGTTTAGTACGGATAAATGAAATTAGTGAATTCGTAAGTCATGTCTTACATCTTACGAAGGTCCGAAGGTCGTAGCTTGTATTGTACTTTTTCCTTGACACAGCCGGCGTTATTAGAAGCCTTGATGAGATAATGGCAACACCGCACAGTCTTGAATCGAAGGTCCTATCATCATAATCTAGACGTCTGAATCTGAAGTTTTTATGATATCAGAAATCAAGCAGTCAGTTTTCGCCAAGTTCATCCCAAAATTATACAGATATAAGTCGATACACCAGGGTTTCTAGACATCTCACTAATGATCTGTTATTGTTCGTTTTCGTTAACCAGCTGACGAACGTCAACCCTCAGAAGTCGAAACTTGTGCGAGCAATGGATCAACGAGGCCTTACCTTTTAACGTGCGATTACCCAGCACGGTGGCCCGGCGAGGATTCGAACCCCGGCCTTCCGTTTGATAGGCAGATATGCTAACCACTACACTACCGAGACCACATGATCTGTTATTCAAAATGGATTCAAATATAGCAAACATATAAAAAAATACCATATTAACATGTACAGTTGAGAATCCACCTCTCTGCAACTCATCAAAGTGTACTTTGCCCACAAAACATTTTCTTTCCCCCTGAATCAGAGATGAAAATTTTCTACAATGCGCTATGAGACCCATATCCAGGCACATGAATTCTAGCAGAATTATCTATGTGGCACTCTTTCAAATAATTTGTAATCAATATCCTTATGGAAGTACCAAGATCATTAGAATCACGAATAAAACATTCCTGTTCTTCAGTTTGATATGAATTATTTTTCTTAATCTCATCAAATGATAAGTTTTCCCTATTTGATTTGAATATTCAATGTAATGTGAATTTCTTCGATCAGAAGAACAACTTTTCTTTCTCTCTATATTAATGATGAATAAATGTTGGAGTGATTATCGGTTTCAAGATTATCAGTTTAAGTGATCTTTATATTGGAAGACACTTGTTGCATGTATATTTTGCTGGGTAATATGAAAAGTTTCCTCATCACTACATAGTCATACAAAGTCGCCTCCCGCTGTCTGTCTGTTCCTATGCATGCTTAGATCTTCAAAACCACGCAACGGATTTTGATGTTTTTTTTTTGTAATAGATACTATGATTCAAGAGAAAGGTTTATATGTATGATACATGCATAGTATAGTAGAGAAACACCGATAATTCAATAGGTTTCTAATGTGATGTTGTAAATGAACACATTTTTTGCGCTTACGTTGCAAACGCTGGCTGAACTCTCAGCTTTCAGTTCACATATTTCCCTATGTCTTCTCCTGCATTCCACTTTCAGTCTCTTTCAGGTTTCTCAGAATGAAGTGGTAATAGATTTCACAAAATAATCACAAATTGGAACCGAGTGTAACAGTAGAACCACATGCCTACCGCTCACCTCGAAACGTACTATGAATAGTTGGTACTGAAAAATTTGTCGTATATGTCCAGCTACCAAATCTTTACATTGTCACCGCCGCTGCTTCGCGATTGCTAAAAATTGCATCGAATAACTCCCTCTCAATTTAATGAGAGGGCATCACGAGTGATTCATTATACAGTTTTTATTTCAGTGATTGAAAAGGTATATTGTGACATATGACGAAGGTTTGCGGAAAGTGTTCAGATTTCAGGGAGCTTTGATTTTTCGACAATTTTTCTCGAGTGCAACAGTTTTCTGGGTGAAACATTTCAAGTGTCATGAAAATTGTCTACCAGTGTTTGATTATCTCGAAAAATCCGTTCAGCGCCACTTAATTCGCGAAATTTCCAACTGAAGTAAATCCTCCAATGCTGGCGATAGATTTTGCCTGACAGGCTTGCAATCGGCACCGGAGTTTTCGACAGATATCACAAAGTATTCATATGATGATCATCTATCCAATTCTCATTTCTCCTTCTGAAACCTTCTAAACTTGAACATTCGAAAGTGAAATCACCATTCATGAACAACATTTCGATTTTTTTTATTTTTTTTGCAGATCGATGCCGCAACTGAACAAAAAGACACTTTTGAATCTCTTCTCAAACGTAGTATTAGAACCGCCCTAACCCTCAAAAGAATGGGTATCGAAAAAGGAGATATCGTTACAACTTGTTCTGATAACCATATAAACGCATGTGTGCCATTAATAGCTTCGTTCTTCATAGGGGCGATACCGTGTAATTTGGATCCCACTTTATCAGATATTGAAATGAAAGAGTTGATCACACAGGTGAGCCCCAAAGTCATCTTCACCGTTCAGGAATCATTGAACGAGATAGAAAAAATTTTAAACGAGGGGAATATAGATTCGAAATTGGTAGTATTTGGTTCTTCTACCAGTCGCCCAACCTTCGAAGAATTTCTCCATCCTCAAGATGGCGAAGAGGAATTCAGACCTATTTTCGTCGAGAATCCCAAAGATACCCTCATCATCTACTTCAGCAGTGGCACCTCGGGATTTCCCAAGGGCGTATGCATTAATCATTACTATTTTTATAATCATTCGCCCTTGGTACCTCCAGCAAAAAACAATGATGTGGATACAGAACGACAGTTGTACGAGTTATCGGTGAAGAAAAACGGAGATAGCAGCTTCCTCAATTACGGTTCCATGTACTGGAACTCTGCGGGGATGGGACTGTTTCTTTCTATTGTCGCGGGTGTAAGCAGACTCCTCTGCAACAACTTTAATGCTAAGGAATTCTGGTACCTCGTAGATAAATACAAAGTGAGTAATCACATACTTTCATTCTCATAATTAATAGTACACATAATCTGTAATAGAAACTCAGCATTACTGAAAATTCAAAATTTCAATCCATCGGTGATACGTTATCTGAAAAAATTAGAACACAAATGAAACACAATGTTATGAAACATGAGAAAAACGTGAAAAAATCAGCTGAAAAATTAGGGTGAGTATTAGTAACCGAATTGTTATTGCTGTGAATTATTTGGGAAAAGGGTCAAATGAATTAATCAGAAATAGAGAACATTATTGAATGAAATGAAATGAAATAATGGGAAAGTGGAAATGCATTAGACAATAATTGAAAACAACACATGATGAAAAATTAATGAACTTATATCGATAAATATCTCAAAAAGGGATTCCTGTTCGGTGTACTCACACTCCACGATATGTAAAAGTGTTGCCATGTAATTGTTAACAATATCGCATAAATTGAAACACCAGGGTTTTTAGACATCTTAGTCAAAGTATAGTCAAAATGATGCTTATTAGAAGTCTTGGTCGAATTGGAGCTATGACATTATTTTCAAAATTTTGGAATATGTTTAAAATTATTACTAATTTTTATGAAGCAACATTCACATGAAAAGTGAAAAAATACTAAAAACTGTAGAAGTCGTTCACAAAATTTTACGGTTTGTAATTTTGAAACAACGTCAAAGTCCTAACTTCAAATAGCAATTGTTGTCAAAGTGGTTCATATTAGTTGGAGTTTTATTGAATATTGCGCTGCGATCTTAATTTATAATTCTTATCGCGCAGAGCCAGTCAGAAAAATTCCTGGCGTGACAAGCAGCAAAGAAAGAATTTTTCCTTCTTCAGCTTTTGTTTTTTATCCCACCACACTCTGGAAAATGAGGAATTCATTTGTAATCTACTACAAAAAACTGCAGAGCGAATGAAATATGTTACTTCGGAATTAGGAAAACATCTGATACATCAACCCTGTCCTATTAGTGAGATTTTTCTTTTGAAACAATTGAAATAGTATGGAAATTTTCATTTTCTCGTGAGTGGCATCTAGATATCATCAATTTATAAATGTGAATGTTGAGGGTGGATATGTGGATATAAATCAAAAAATGTTCAGTGCAATGCAGAAAGATCTTCCTTTTCATTTCCCCAGATAACTTTCTACCCTCCCCCTCTAAGAATAGACATTGCGCCTTGTTTCATACCCAGAAAGATCACGAGAAGTTATAGCAGACCCATATTGGTCCAAATTGTAAATTTACATTTCATTTCAGTTCATATCTTTGAGAGTTGAAACACCTAAAACATTTGTGAAAATTCTTAAATTTTGTAATAAACCATCAAAGTTTTCGAATAAAAAAGTTGAGCATTTTATCAGATTTTCGTCTCCTGTAATCCTGGAAATTTTTATAAATTTTCGAAAATTATTTCGAAAGCAGAAACATTCAGTTTCTGAAAACCAATACATTTTAAATGCTAATGATTGAACTTGTCTGGTGACATTAGCTTTTATTGTGCATACGGTGGTTTTAAGCTTAATTGTATTCCTGGGTTAATCATTATCTGTACGTTACATTCCATTTCTAATATTATTTTTTGGATATTGAGGTTTGGGTTGGAAAAATCAAAAAGTGTACTGTGCAATGAACACTTCGAATACATTCTTCACCATTTAAGACAATTATTTACCAAACAATACGAAAATAGTATTTTCCCACGACCACATAGGAAACAAATATCGCACTCTCTACTCCCATGGAAAGTGACTATATTCTCACTAGTGCGGAAAGTTACTTTCCGTAAGGCTGTCACTAAACCATCAAAGCCGCGAATCCTGTAAGTTTTACAGATGTGATTATTAATTGCTTTCCATATCCTTTTGATATCATTTACATGAAAACTGGACTGAAAACTGATTATATATAAGAAATAAAGAAAAAAAAATGTTGATGCTGAAAATAAAACCCACATCTTTGCGGTCATCTTACCGGATACTCAACCAACTGAGGTAATCCAGTCCAGTTATTAGATATATGTACTTATAGCTCGAAAGTCGATTCACATTAATCTAATTATCATATTCCTTGTATTTTCATTTCATCAAAACAAAATTCTGCTATTTTGCAACGAAAGCTCAAAACTGTTAATTTATAATTATTGCAGTAGTTGGTTTCGATACGAACTACCTGTACTTGGAAAATAGAAAACCAGGCGCGGCACATCATTTGGAAGTTTGAATAGCTAAGCAGGCTTTGAAACAAAGGCTGTCACAAACTAGAAGTAAGATTAGTCAGGCAACTCAATATAAACGATCCGATATCTACTTATTATTTAGTGAAATAGGTGGTCGTAGAAAAAATAGTGTACATTGCGCTACTAGTAATGTAATATACCATTTCCGCACTAGACGGTTTCCACCGAACTGCCTTCGCATGCGAAAATCACCACTTTCCGTTGTTAGGTGATTAACTAGGATTTATAAAATTAATTATTTGAAAAAATGAATGCTGGATGAATATTATCATATCGATTTTTTTTCCAGGTCTCTGGTGGATTTCTCACCCCATTTCAGGTTACTGAATTGGTGAAATCTGGCAAACCAGATGATGTTAGTTGTAGCTCACTGATCAGAATAATAACCGGTGGTGCAGCTTTGTCGAAGAGATATTTTTTTGCTCTCCAAGAATTACTTCCAGATACTGATATTGTACCTACGTATGCCCAAACTGAAGTGGGGATGTTGGCCAGTTTTCAAATATACAACAAAACACATAGGAAGTTATATAAGACAAATCCTGAAGCGGTTGGATTGCCGGTAAGGGGAGTGTGGTACAAGGTAAGTGGAATTAACTAAATTACTTTGCATTCAATTCCTCACATGATTATATGGACATTTCATATATCAAAACACCAGAATTGGCTAGTGGAATGAAAAGGTGTCGTGTAGGATTTTCATACAGTGCTTTTCTTTGAGTCCCCCCTTTTATTTTCTGAACGAAAATGAGTGAGACAAATTCTGGTGGCAAAATCAATAAACCACATCCAATTATTGAGTTCAGCAACAGTGAGGTGAAAAAAGCTATTCGTACCCAGGCGAAAACTAATCTCGTGGTTTTCCTGAACAGATTTGAAAACGTTCTGATTAACATTCATCCCGAATTTGGGTATATTATATCTCAATTCAATAGTGTAGGTGTGTTTGATGTGGATCTGTTATACATTTCTTAATACATTGTTCATTTGCAATTAATCGCAGTGTAGTTGAAAACAAAAAACATTCATTTCCGTGATATTTCTGGTATTGAATTTCTACAATTTCAACATGATACTAAAATTCAAGATTGCGATCATAATAATCAACTCAACAGTATAGACGATAAAGATGATTACTTGAATGAAATCATTTTGGATGTAGTAAATCGTCATGCTCCCACAAAACACTTTTGACAAAAATTGAGAGACAATGAGGCTTCGACTAGATATAAAAACTGCAGCCTCGTTGGGAATATTATTAAGAATATCGAAATTTCACATCTTCAGCTATTGAAAAAAAAGGCATATTTACAATCAAAACTTCCTAACTGTACCCTGAAAGAAAAATGGAGAGAATTGAAGAAATTGAATATAACCCGTAAACATAATACTGTAATATCGGAATCATTGAAGCACCCTGAAAAATATTATAATTATTTAGTTGATATTAGTAAGGTGAATGAATTGGAACAATTTTTCCTCAGACAACTGAAGATGAATAAATGCAAATTATCAGAAACATCAAAACAAAAGGCAATGACAAAATTGAAAGTCAAATCATTATTTTCTGTTTTCCATTTATAATATTTTTTTGTTTTGACATTTCAATGCTTATATAAATGAAAGTAATTTTTCCAACGCCTGAATAAGAGCATTTGTATTACCATTACCTAAAGCAACTGATTTAAGTCAGTTAAGAAGTGTTACCATTCTTCCGACTCTATCCAACGAAAAAAAATTATAAATACAAACTCGCAACTATGTCGGAAATAGATTACTACTCCCTGATCATCAGTCTGGCTTTAGGAGCGGATACAGTTGTTCGTCGGCCTTCAGTGCTGTTACTGATGATATAGTTAAGACGCTAGATAACAACAAAATATGTATTCTTATTATGATAGATTATACTCGTGCCTTCGATACGATTTATAATGTGATACTATTATCTCTTGGATTCGGCTGGACATCAGAGGAATTTCTCAAATCGAAATTAACAAATCGTCAACAAGAAGTGAAAATTGATGATGAATCTCTCAGATATAACGGGGTGTACCACGAGATAGCATTCTTGGTCCTCTTTCATATACATTAGATTCATCACAAAATTTCATCATCATTTTTCCCACTGTAATTATCATTTATATGTCAATGACACTCAAGTATATTTTCCTTTCAATTTTATAGAAACTGAAGAAGCTGATGAGGTTATTAATGAAGACATATCGCGAATCGTAATATTATCGAAAAAACATTTTATAAAAAGCAAATCTTCGGAATCTTGCTCCATTTTGTTCTGAAATGAAATATGGAAAATGGAGGCAACAAAAAGATTGCGAATCTGTATCGATGATGATATTATTAATTTCAGTGATCATCTAAAAACTCTTGGTTTGCTTCTCGATTCAAAATTATGCTTTGACAAACATGTCACTTCACTTCGAAAACTGCGTACGCAGCTCTGAAATTGTTATGTCCTTATCGAAACGAAATAAACTTAAAAACAGCTAGTTGCTAGCACCAAGTAGGAGCAGTAACATTCTTGAAAATGCCAACTGAGATGTTGGTGAAACGTCGAAACTCCATACCGACAAACCAACGGATAAACTCCCAGAATACCAACTTCGCATACTCAAGCATATATATATATATATATATATAGATGTACGCAACATATTGCAAGAAGGTTCCATTTGGAACCACAAATCTGCAATCCAATGCATGTCGCCAAAGGCTGATAATTACCAGCAGACGTCATGGTATAAAGAACCAATGCATGATTGGAGTCAGGGATGAATGCCATAATAACCAGTGAGTTCTTTCTTAACATTGTCATCTAGCTCGTGAATATTATCGACAGTTTCAATCAAATTGTAACAATTCCCTTGTATTCGAAATATAAAATCATTATTCAATTCAATCAGATAAATTTAAATATTGTTGTTTTTCACGATGACAGGCTCTAATTTCAATTAGAGATAGATCAAATGTGGTATATAAGATTCCTGGTATGGATTGTTCTGAATCATATGTTGGTCGAACATCAAGGAAACTCAACAGTCGTGAAGTTCACTAAGAATTGCGAACAGGCTGAAATTTTGGAGAGTGAAATCAATATTTATAAACGGTTATTTCCACAAATAATACATATCAGTCTAAGCAAAATTTTCATATATTCAATTAAATACGAAAAAGATGAGAAAAAATCACTCTCACCTTCGACTTTTTTGACGTAATCTGGAAAGGAGATTTGAACACATGTCTAAATTTATATTATAAAATATATAGTCGATAAATAATATGGGAACAAAGGTGTCAGGGGAGAGTTTACGGTCGGACAGATATTGAGAGAAGTATTCAATAATGTAGGTATCTCTCACGCAGAACAGGTAATTGGAGTCAATGCTTTGTCTTGTTTGGTTGTTTCGTAGGGGAAGTGAATGATCGGGGCATACCTCCCCAATCCCTGTCCCGAGTACGTATCCGACCGCAGCTTCTGTCGACGGTCCTACCCCTGACCTTTCTGTGAATAAACACAAAAATCCC
The DNA here is from genome assembly GCA_032362365.1 of Zygogramma bicolorata. Classification (NCBI taxonomy): domain Eukaryota; kingdom Metazoa; phylum Arthropoda; class Insecta; order Coleoptera; family Chrysomelidae; genus Zygogramma; species Zygogramma bicolorata. The sequence continues at coordinate 296,981 of JAVJAQ010002997.1, forward strand.
AATAACCTTCATTCGCCAAATCACTTCATCTTGAAAATGGCTCCAAAACGGGTGCCAAAACGTCAACTATTAAAAATTACGTGGTTCTACCGGAACTTTGAATTTGTCAGATCCTCTCCGCCGAAGCCTGTCCGAACAGTAAGGTAATTTATTATATAGTTTCAGATTTATCGAATTCCTGTCTGACATAACCAGTCTATGTCTAGGTATTTCGAGTAAATCACCTGATCTAGTGGGATCCTGTGTATAATGTTGATCTTTCTGTTCATGGATATGTAAGAAGAGTTGAATAAATTAAAATTGTGGGAACAGGCATCATTTTGTCTTACTTGAGAAGTGGACGACAATGTTTCTTATATTTAGTTCCAGTCATTATTCTGATGAACATTACATGAATTTCTCCACAACGGTATGCCATACGTCAACTGACTATGAAATAAGCCGAGATGAATGGACTCAAGAGAATCCAATTAGTTTCATTCTGCGTAATAATAAAATAGCACTCGATAATTCGCGCCCCAGTATCGTGACATATTGTGGACCAGTTCAACTTGTCGTTTACAATACCCAGCAAAGTAACCTTATTTGCTCTGGTAACATTGGAGTGAGAAGATATTAGCAATTGTTGGATTTTACACAGGTTCAGTTTGAGCTCATTTGCGGTGAATTAACTTTCATTTCTTTCCAAGGCCAAGCTAGCACATATCGCCACACTGCGAGTGTCCTCATCAGAATTGAGAAAATAGTGTCATCCGCACAAAGTACACTTTTGCAGGGAGCTTGTGTTGATATAAGTCATTTATGTAGACAATAAAAAGTAGAGGCCGAAGGACTGAACCTTGAGGTACCCATTGTGAATTATAGACGCGGTTCTACCGGAACTTTGAATTTGCCAGATTCTGACCGCGAAAGCCTGTCCGAACAATTCATTCTTTGATAGGGTGAACACATTGTGTTGTAGATAATAATATATCATACCCAGTTTGACAAACTGAACTTTTCATGAGATGTGAAAATATGGTAATCGAAACAATGAATACCTTCAGTGAAATGTAATATGAAAAACCACATTCAAATATGACAAACACAGTCGCCAAATTCGCTCTTCATCACGAATCATTTCATTGCTTTTTTTGTGAGGATTTGTATCTGTTACAAGACGAAATATCATTGAGGGATAGTGCTAATTATAGTACAAACATTCGAAATGTTCACGGTGTGCTGAGAAATACCATGGTCGTAAACAAGATGAGATTATCATTGAGAAGTATGTTTGAAGAACAAACAAAAATGAATAAAATAAATATGACTCATGCAACAGCCAAGTGTTTTCCATATAGTATAGCAACAATTAGTTGGTTATAGAAATTCTCTCAAATAGAACATATTCGCCTCGGAAGTACCATCTCAGATTTGATCCACTTGCTACCTTCATATTGGCTAGGCTACTTCAATCCTACCATTTCTACAAGAGGTTTTTTTCCCATGTCGACTAAGTCGAATAAGTTTTTGATGAATATGGGCTTCCTCCTTGAAGAGTAGGTAGGATAGCCATTAGTCATATAGCGCGTTTTCATTTTCCTGTTCAAAGCTCCTGCAAACGGTTTCGCGAATTTACACTCATTGTTTTGGATACATTTTTTTTGGAATTTTTATATATATATATATATATATATATATATATATATATATATATATATATATATATATATATATATATATATATATATATATATATATATATATATATATATATATATATATATATATATATATATATGTAACGAAAAGAATATATACAGTTAATTTTATTATTCGGTTTCGGTAGGTATATTCTAAGTATTGTGTTTTAAACTACCCCTCGGTAAATCAGTTATAAATGCTCCTAAAAATACCGTTCTTTCGGGAAAATGATCAGAATGTCACCACCAAGCAAAAACGCTCACAAAATCTGCTCCGCGCTAACCGGAACCCGGACTAATCCGGAACTCACCGCAAATAGTGGAAATCATAACAACAACTCCAAGCCGTCTCGGTCGATCAACGCGATATGCATATCCCCGCACAGTACGACAGAGCATCGTCATCGTCTCAGATCGTGAGTGCGCAAGTGGACTGGGTATAAATTGGAGCGCACGCACAGAATAATCAGTTCTCGTTCCGTTCATCGACCTGCCCAGATCAACGTGACCAGTGCAACATAGAGCCAGCTACCGACCGACCCATCGCCGACGACAACAAACCGCAGAAGCCGTGGTGACCTGCCCCGCAAGAAGGAAGCTCCACCGACATCAAACCGTAGAAGCCGTGGTGACCTGGACGGTAAGAAGGAAGCCGTAAGTTGTGTTCGCCTGTCCGCCGGTACCCCGAGTAAGTTATCGCGAAACGCGTCGTGAATCGAGTCATCGCGTACCTTCTCTCTCTCTCTCTTCTGGGAGATACTTCGTGTCCGTACACTGGTATCTGCTATCTCTCTCTTCTTTCCCGCACTTCGTGTCAGCTACACTAGTGCTTGCTGTTTCTCCCTCTTCTTTCAACCCTTCGTGTCCGTTACACTGGGGTTCCTGTTTCTTTCTTCTGCACTTCGTGTCCGCTACACTGGTGCTTACTATCTCTCTCTTCCAACCCTTCGTGTCCGTTACACTGGGGTTCCTGTTTCTTTCTTCTGCACTTCGTGTCCGCTACACTGGTGCTTACTATCTCTCTCTTTCAACCCTTCGTGTCCGTTACACTGGGGTATACTATCTCTTACTTCCGTCAAGCCTTTCGTGTCCGTTACACTGAGGTTTGATACCTGTTCCTTATTCTTGCCGAATCGAATCATCGTAGGTTATATACCGGGTGAATCCGAACTGACTCGGGTTGGTGGATGACAGGCAACACCGTGGTGCGAATACAGTAGAGCTTCTGCTACCCTGCTTCAAGTGATTATCCCGCTTTGAGTAGTCACCCCGCTTTTAATTACTACCCCCACCCGCATTAAACCGCTTGTGCCTACCGATATACCTTAACTCGTTCGCTTGAGTAGTTACTGCTTTTTGCTTAATCATCGTTACACGCTCCGCCTTAATTTATTTAATTTTGCTAGTACACTTCGCTCATTGAAAAGTAAAAAGGATAGTTAGGATTTTCACTCATCGAAAATAAATTAGTAAACTATATTTGGTGTTTCCTTTCATTAGTTGAGTATTTAATCTCTTAATTAGCTGTCGGTAAACCAGTTTGAACCTCAGTAAAGTCAAGTAAAATCTGACTCTCTGACATCTGAAAGCTGTCAAATTCATCAAGACCCCTGGATTGCCGTTTCTTCACTGCAGCTGCCCGGAGTAGTGGTGCTTCGTGACACTTTAAAAACACAAGCTGGCGCCCGAGGTACCGTCCGTACCGATAGAGGGCGCTAGATATTGTTAACGCGAGGAAAAGGCGTTACAAATTGGCGCCCGAGCAGGGACCGTTTTTTTTTTAAATGTAGCGTGACCGAGGAGAACACCAACTAAAACATACTCCGAAGTGTGGAAATAACCGAAATCCGTTGGAAACCGCTGACGTGTGATTTTTTTTTTTGGAAGATTTTGGAAGTTTGTTGTTCTGAAGCTAGGACGCCAAGTGGCACATCGTTTTATAGGTTTTTGGGGTCAACGAAGCGATCGCAATCAACGTTGAGCCGCTAGGAGTGACCGTTTACGTGACAACCTTGTAGAAGACCGGAAAAAGACTTTTCGTGGTGGATTCAGGCTGCTGAATTTAGGAAAAGTGTTGAGAACATCCTAGGAGTTGATCAACTTGAATCCGACGCTTCCTGAGGGTCGATTATACCCAAAACAACCGAATTCGATCGAATCCGCTGACCTGTCATTTTGACAGATTTTTCAACTTTCTGAATTTTGAGGTAGATCATCGAAAGACACCTCGTTTAATAGGTTTTCGGGGTCGCTGAAGCGAAATACGCTATCCGTTTGACGCTAACTCCTACCATTTCCGAGATACCGAAGTCCCGAGGACGAAATAGGAGACATTTTCGAAGAACCGCTGATAAAAAGGTGAACTACAACCGTGAGACTATGTCTAGATCGGGAAGAGAATCAGGAAACTCCTCCGACGATGAACTTCTGAAGGAGACGAACCTAGGAACAGAGCCGAGTGATGTTAGAGTTAGCTGGGTCTACCGTCTACGAAAAGAAGATTTGGAAGCCGAGTTGGAAAAATTCCGACTGGAAGTTCCTGGGACCGTGGAAGAGCAGAGAAAGCGATTGGTGAAGTTCCTACGCGAGGGTCGATCATCACCGCTTCCTATAAAGACGTCGCCGTACATATACCCGCCAGGAAATGTAGTTGTCCATACAACGACTACGACGACTACCCCCACCACGACCATCTCATCTACATACCTCACCACGACTCTCAGCCAGCAGACTACCGGACTATTACCAGGGCAGTCGACATATTTAAGTGGTGGAATCTTCGCGAAAATACCATATTCATTACCGTCCCCATTACCGTGTTCACTGCCACCACCGCCGTTTCAACAGTTTTCCACACCGTCATCTCAACCGTCATTTCAGCAGCTCTCCGTCCCATCATCGCTCCCGGTATCAATGCCGTATGCAGTACCGTACTCCCTCCCAACAACCGTACCATCGTCACTACCATGCCACATGCCTTCCTTGAAAGTGCAAGATTGGAAAGTAAGTTTCAATGGAAAAGGAGACCCGGCCGCTTTTCTGGAGAGATTAGAAGACATTTGCGATGCTCAAGGAATTAATCCAGACAATCTCCTCCCAGCCATGCCAGAGCTATTAGAAGATATGCCAGCCATGTGGTTCAGGAACAACCGACACTCCTGGAGGACATGGGCAAACTTTGTAACGGATTTCCGAAACTTTTTCTTTCCTGTTAACTACCTGGTGGACTTGGAAGCAGCCATTGGGCGAAGGCTGCAGAAACCGAACGAGAAGGCTTCCCAGTATATCACCGAGTTGCAGACCCTAATACGTCGTCACGGAGGAATCACAGCCGCCCAGGAGCTACAGTGGTTGTACCGCAACCTTCGACCGGAATATCGCCAACAGATCCGCCGCAGTGACTTCACCGACATAGCAACCTTTGCAACCGTGGTCCGGGAGTTCGAATTGTTGAAGGCAGAACTGGATAATACTATCCATTCCCCTTCGAGGAACCAACACCAGGCACCGACATCACCGAGCGTTGAATTTCGACGACCAGCCTCCGGTAATCCAAATCACGTCAGCCAGAGCCTTTCTACCAGCCGTCCATCCCCCATCCACCGCCCTGCACCGGTCGACCCTTCTACATCTACCCTAGGGAGAGAATGTTGGAGATGTGGTCAAACCGGCCACCTCCGCAGCCAATGCCGAGCACCTCCGAAGTTATTCTGCTCCCGTTGCAAAAAAGAGGGTGTGATGTCGCGAGACTGTCCATGTTCCAGGTCGGAAAACTAGATGGATGCTGTACCGATGTGAGGCCAGATCAGCATCCGAAACAAGTAGCCTCACCTCAGTTAGCCGTTGAATATTCCGACAACCGACCACATATAATTGTGGCATTGCCAGGAGGCACCGTACAAGCTCTAATTGATACTGGAGCAGCAAACTCATACATAGGAGACCGCATAGTTGCACAATATCAGGTTTTGGGGCTACGCAAATTGGACGCTGTAGTTGGTACTGCCAGGCTGGCAAATGGCCAAACCGTCGAAGAACCGGGCTCTTATCAGATCGAGATCACCATAGGTGAAATACGATTTACCGAGACTTTTGGTCATATACAAGGACTTTCTTCGGATATGGTGATAGGTATGGATATACTCCGCCGACGAGGCTTTTCTCTCCACTTAGGAACCGGAGAGATTCTCTTGAAAGGCCGAACCATCCAACCGGCCGCACAAGACAAACCATGCAGTCCGATAGGGATTATGACGTCGGAAACAGCACTTTCTCTCACACCTGAGGAAGAAAACCGCCTTCAGGAATTCTTAGGACAAGAATTACCTTCATTCGAGCATATTCGGGGTGTAACGCCGTTAGTGGAACATACCATCCGCCTCTCCAACTCCGAGCCGATTAAACAAAGATATCGACCACAGAACCCCCGAATGCAGGAAATTATTGACACTGAGGTCACCCGTATGCTAGAGGAAGGAATTATTGAACCGTCTTCAAGCCCCTGGAGCTCACCAGTAGTCATCGTCCGTAAGAAAGACGGAAAACCTCGATTCTGCATCGACTTCCAGAAGGTGAACGCTGTGTCTCTGAAGGATGCCTATCCCCTGCCGTTCATAAACTCTGTGCTAGACAAACTAAGGGGAGCTAGATACATATCGAGTATAGACTTGAAGCAAGGCTATTGGCAGATACCCTTGGCCGAAGAGAGTAAACCCATTACCGCATTTACCGTACCTGGTCGCGGACTGTTCCAGTTCCGAGTTATGCCGTTCGGTCTACACGCGAGTTAAGAATCCCACCGGCGACGACCCTGTATAACTCCGAATGACCACAAGATGAAGAAGATCATATTACATTCTTATCTATTGCATTCATTTCGAGCATAAGATCTTTTAGTATCATATTACATCTTTATCTATTCTGTTTGAAATAGGTGTTTTAGGTAGGATTCTCATTACATTGTTATCTAGCGCATTCATTTTGATACCTTGTTGTACATTATAAATTGAGATCTTTCTCACAAATGAGTAGTATAGTTTTGGCATCGTTCACGATACTTACATGTAAAATTGAATTTTCAATAAAGTGTTTGAGTTCCATAACCTCGTTTTTGGCACGATATAACTGGCGCAGTCGGTAGGATTGGTGAAATTGTGACTTCAACTTCAAGGAGTGCAGCCCTTTTCCACTCTTGGAGACAGCTGCTACGAGGATCATCCAAGCGAATATTGGCCCTGAACCCAGGCAGTGAAGAAGCAGTTTGGATTTCTATCCTTCATCACCAAGTTACAAGAATTCAACCCACTGAAGTAGAGAACTGGACCACTTCCACCGAGGATGAGCTGGCTAGTCTTAATTCTACTGGGCATGTAAGAAATTTGAAACGATTCCTTCCTATATCTCACCCTTGTCCTGCTAAGTGTATATTAGCACCATTTTACTTATTGAGACCTTCAGTCAATCAATATTTATTGCAATTTATTCTCTGAGTGAATATCAGTTTGGATATTTGCAACTTTTGCTATTAAATTTTCATAAGTGATTAAATAAGGATTAGTTGACAACAAAATACAATTGTAGAACTTACCACAAATAACGCTTATCGATTTTGATTCAATTTCAAGTGGATATTTTTTCAACAAGTGTGTGAACATTTTTTTTGCAAAACAAAAATGGCTGAGGCTGTTCCTGCTAATGATTGGAGACTAAAATTAGCAATTGATACTATTGCACCTTTCACTGGTAATCCAAATCAGATTAATTCATTTTTAAGTCAATGTGATTCTTTTATTGAAACATTTCAAAAACCGAATGAACCTCTTTTCAATGCTTTTCTATTTGTGTTGATCAAAGGAAAAATTCAAGGTAGAGCACAAGAACTTATAGATTGTAGAAATGAACTGAATACTTGGGCGCTATTGAGACAGTCCCTATATCAAAGTTTTGCTGATTTGCGTACAGTCCCAGTGCTTGCTGCTGAGCTACACAATATGAAAATTAAAGGTAGAGATCATTTAGATTTAGCAGAAAGAATAAAAACTATTAGAAGTAAAATCGCTAATGCCATTAATTTGACTAATTTGACACCACAAGAAAAATTATTCAAGATCAATATTTATGACGAAATTTCATTGAATGTTTACACCCAAAACTTGCCTGCAGAATATGAACAGATAGTTAGGTATAAAACCCCTGCCACTTTAGAACAAGCTATTAACATGGTCATTGAGGAAGAAAATTATCTAAGCCATAAGGCCAGAAACAAAGTATTCATGACTCCCAGAGAGCAGAATCATCCCAAGATTCCGCAATACCAGAGGTACCCAAATTCTTTCAATACACCAAAACCTGCATTCGCAAATAACAGTTTTCAAATGCCAAGACATAATTTCCCATCCATGCAAGTCCAACAACCAAGGCCAAATTTTCAACCCCAACGTCCATTCAACAATTTCAGACCCAATTTTCCACCCAAATTGATTCGTCAGAATAATCCGCCTCCAATAAATGTATGGCAACCAAGGTCTATACCGCAACCAAATCCTGTGCCTATGTCAGGTGTATCCAGACGAGTGCACACACCCATGGAAACAAATAACCATGAAAGTTCTTCTCTTTTTGATCAGGAAATTGTTTATGATTGCGATTATTACCCCCAAGTTCAAGAGTTCGAATTTGCCCAAGAAGAAACTATGAGTAGTAATGATGACTACTTTGTTTCTGAGATAGGTGAACACACAGATTCAAATGAGGATTTTACCAAACTTGCCAACCAGAACAACCCACCATAATGGAAATAAATCACTTCATTTCGAGTCGTTTGCCCTATATCCAAATCAAAAATCCCCCCATAAAATTACTTATAGACACAGGTGCGATGACTTCGTTCATTCAACCTGAACTTGTAAGACAGCTTTGCCCCCATTTAATATATCACCTACCAACAGTTATACAAACAATTTCATGCGAAACAACCCTAACTGAGGCAGTAAATTTGCCGATGTTCGATGAATTCAAGATTAACAAATCTTGTCAATTCAGATTATTCAACTTTCATTCCTATTTTCATGGAATTATTGGTATGGATATTCTGAAGCAATTGAATTGCATCATCGATATACCAAACGGAGAACTTGTAACACCCACAACAAAAATACCCATTCATTACTATCAAAAGGAAGAGCGAGAATTGTATACTACCCTTCTACAACAGGGATATACAGAGAGTGGTGACGAGATGATATATGATCATCAAACGCAACAATACGAAGTGCGTATGCCACCAGTCGCTACAAAACTTCGTACAGATCATCTGAACGAAGAAGAATTCCAGTTAATCAACAGATTATGCCATGAATTCACAGACGTTTTCTACAGAGACGATGAGCCTCTGACGGCTACTACAAAAGTATGCCATAAAATTAGGACAACCGATAACCAACCAGTTCACAAAAAAGCTTATCGTTATCCCCCAAAACATCGAGAGGAAATTCAAAAACAGGTCAAGAAAATGCTACAGCAAGCTATCATTAGACCTAGCCATTCCCCTTGGAATGCACCCATCGTTGTTGTTCCTAAGAAAGATGATGCATCTGGAATAACTAAATGGAGAATTTGTATAGATTATCGTGGTTTAAACGATAAAACCCTCGATGATAAGTACCCAATCCCAAATATAACCGAAGTACTTGACAAACTCGGTAGATGTCAGTACTTTACCACTCTCGACCTTGCATCAGGGTACCATCAAATCCCTATCCATCCACCGGATATGGAAAAAACTGCCTTCAGTGTTGATCGAGGACACTACGAGTTTACTCGTATGCCATTTGGCTTGAAGACAGCTCCTAGCACTTTCCAGCGTGCCATGGACGACATCCTCAAAGATGTGATCAACACAGAATGTCTAGTTTACCTAGACGATGTGATTGTCTTCTCCACATCATTACAAGAACATATTAAGAGTTTACGGAAAATATTTTCAATATTTAGGGAACATAACTTCAAAGTCCAAATGGATAAAAGTGAGTTCTTGAGGAAAGAGACAGAATTTCTTGGACATGTGATCACAACCCAAGGAGTTAAACCAAACCCAAAAAAAATTAATGCTATCAAAAACTATCCTATCCCCACAACCACAACTCAAATCAAAGGATTCTTGGGTTTACTTGGGTATTATCGGAAATTCATTAAGGATTTCGCGAAAATCACGAAACCAATGACAAATTTCTTGAAAAAGGGATCTGTCATCAAGCTCACCCCAGAGTATGTTAACTGTTTCGAGCAATGCAAAAATTTATTGACCAATGATCCCCTGCTGCAATATCCGGACTTTGAAAAACCCTTCAATGTGTCCACCGATGCCAGCAATATTGCGATAGGAGCTGTTCTGTCGCAAGGAACGCCCGGTAGGGACCTTCCGGTTGCATATGCATCTCGAACTCTCAATAATGCGGAAAAAAATTATTCCACTATTGAGAAAGAGCTACTTGCCGTAGTATGGGCAACGCAGTATTTTCGACCGTACTTATACGGCCGTAAGTTCACTATCCTCACAGATCATAGGCCATTGCAATGGTTGATGAAACTGAAAGACCCTCACTCCAGGTTATTACGATGGAAAATCAGACTTGAAGAGTATGATTTCAACATCGAGTACAAACCAGGTAAAAGTAACAGTAACGCCGACGCTTTGTCGAGAGTTATCATACCTGAAGAGCCAATGGAAATCAACGTGTTAGAAGACAATGAGATCATTGAACTTCTGAACGATACATCTTCCCTTTATAACAATGTAGACAACGAGGAGTATCTAGACGATCTTCTTGATATGCTACCACTGGAAACGTGTATACCCCCCACCAACAATAACGCACCAACCGAGAATGTCTCCATACAATCTGCGGACGAAGATCCTATATTGGATATTCCTATAACAGACGATCCGATTAACGTGAATAAACAACAGCTTATATTCAAATCAGGAGAACCACATGTGTCTACAAGAATTATTTTCGAAAACCCACTCAGAAAAAGACATACTATAAGTCTTGACCGAGTTTTCGATACGATTCTGTTAGATATTCTGAAAGAGATTATAAACTTCAAAATTGAAACTGTCTATTACACAGATGATGAAACGTTAGCAAAACAACTGAGTTTGTTTTTTGCAAAACATTTCTTACCGATGTCATTCAAAATCAAGAGAAGTACATTACTTCTCGAAGATTTAGAAACTCCTGAGATCCAACAGCGAGTTATTAAAGAATATCACGAAGGAAAGACTAACCATAGAGGTGTATCTGAAACATATCTAGCACTCCGTGAAAAATATTACTTCCCTAAACTCCAGGAAACCGTTAGTCGTATTTTAGCACAATGTGATGTTTGTCAAGTTAATAAATACGAAAGACATCCCAACAAGTTACCATTAGAAAAAACCCCCACTTCAACAAAACCATTTCAACATGTGTTCATGGACACATTCAAAGTCGGTAATGAGAAATTCATAACATTGGTAGATGATTTCTCGAAACTGGCCCAAGCATACCCATTACAGAGTATGAACGCTGTTCATATAATCGAATCGCTCGAATATTGGTTACAATCCTTTCCTGCCCCCGAGCTGATAACAACTGATCAAGGTTCTGAATTCAAGAACTATTTAGTACAAGAATTCCTCACCTCACAAAACACGAAAATTCACTATACAACTGTGAACCACCCCCAGTCGAATAGTCCCGTTGAAAGGTTCCACAGTACTATTACAGAGCATCTTCGAATATTGCGTGATAAAGAAAAATCAATCCCCATATTCAAAGCTATGCGATATGCTTTAACTGCTTACAACAATTCTCACCATGCAACAACGAAGCTCACACCTTTTCAAGTCCTTTATGGACGTGATAAACCCCCTGTTAGTGATACAATTAATCTGAATGAAGCTACCACAGCACATCAAAATAGGATTAAAATCCTCCAAAATATTGTTATAAAAGAAGCAACAAAGCAAAAAGATTCTTCAATTGAAAAACAGAATACCGATCGAAAACCTCCGAAACCTTACACTCAAACTGTAGGTTACGTCAAGAAAAACGCCGTAAGGAATAAACTAGCTTCCAGATATCACAAAATTGATATCGATAAAGTTTTACCAACCAAGATCACTGATAAAAAAGGACGATATTTTCATAAAAATGAAATACGACCTCCTTTGTTACAGATGCCTCCAGCTTCTCAAAGCCCAGGCACAAGTCTCGATAACCAGCCTAGAAAATAATCCAGGCATAGTAATATATCCTTTGGGACCTACCAAAATCCAAAGATCCCAACATACCTTTATTCATTATTTTTCCTTACAGAATTTACATGATAGATTAGAATACTTAGAACACATAATTGATCAAATTCCCGAACAGGCTAAAGAATTTCAACTTGTAGCGCAGCAACAAATCATGAGGTTGAAACAACAACTTAAGTCATTATTAATTCATCAAAGGCCTAAAAGAGGTCTAATTAATGGTATAGGGTCGATTTCCAAAACTCTATTTGGCACCTTGAGTGCAGAGGATGGAGAAAGGTACGACAATGCAATTTTAGAACTCCAAAAGCAGCAAACAGACGTTATAGAACACACGAATGAACAAATATCCATAATGCAAGGCATAACGAAAAATTTCAATTCAACAATTACTACTTTATTTTCTAACGAAGCAATTTTGAAACAGTCCGTAGAAAACTTGGTTGAACAAGCAAAAAATCAATATAACACCTACAACCTCAGAACTACAACTTTGGAAGTGAACATTGTTATAGCATCAACTGTCCAATTGTTGTCATCAATCGTTTTAGAAATTGAGGGTGCTGTCACTTTTGCGAAAATGCATGCACCTCACCCAATGATTCTTTCACAAGATGCATTGATAGCTCACTTGAATACTCTACAAAAATATTATATGCCTAGCGAATTATTATTCACAACCACAGAAGAATTGCAATTTAATTATGAAACAATCAGAGTTCTTGTTTACGTCAATTCAAATAATGACCTAGTATTTGTCATTCAAGTACCAATTGTAGAATCTTCCCTCTTCACTTCCTATAAACTCCTTCCTGTACCTAACCAGGACAATAGAATAATTATTCCAAAATCTCCTATCCTGGTCGTTTCAAACGATTACTTCCAGTATGAGCCCGAAGAATGCCACAAGATACAGAAGACCTACTTCTGCCGGAGTAATAACCTGAGGCCTAGTTCCGAAGAAACCTGTATACGACCGCTACTAGAGGCTAAAGCCGCCCAATGTACCACAGTTCCCGCCAGGACGATGACTACCTTGGTCCACCAGGAAACAAATGATGCCATCCTGGTCATCACGAAGTCTGACACTGCTGTGAAGAGTACATGTCCAACCACTACTCAGGTGGAGATGATTAATGTGCCGGTACAAATTCGACTACCTCAAGGATGTACCATTCAAATCAATGACGAATACTTCGATAATACGGAAGACGTCAGCACTATACCACCGTTAGTGATATCACATATCACTGTCAATTCTACTACCACTCCAGGGGAGCTGCCACCTATCACTCTGCAACAACCAGACTACCACAACCTGAATCAACTCATAGACCATGCGAATAAGTTGCAGCCAATGCCGCCCATGTCATACTCATTCCACCAAACAACCACTATTCCAGTGACAGCCATAGTACTCATTATTCTCATACTAGTGCTGTTATGGTGGTACCGTAAAATGATCAGCCGGAAGTATCTAGCCCTATTTCCAAGGAAATCAGCACCAGATACTCCCCTCGACCCATTTTCCAGCTGAAGGAGGGAGGAGTTAAGAATCCCACCGGCGACGACCCTGTATAACTCCGAATGACCACAAGATGAAGAAGATCATATTACATTCTTATCTATTGCATTCATTTCGAGCATAAGATCTTTTAGTATCATATTACATCTTTATCTATTCTGTTTGAAATAGGTGTTTTAGGTAGGATTCTCATTACATTGTTATCTAGCGCATTCATTTTGATACCTTGTTGTACATTATAAATTGAGATCTTTCTCACAAATGAGTAGTATAGTTTTGGCATCGTTCACGATACTTACATGTAAAATTGAATTTTCAATAAAGTGTTTGAGTTCCATAACCTCGTTTTTGGCACGATATAACTCGCGGCTCCAGCTACTTTCCAACGGCTAATGGACCGAATAATTGGCCCGGATATGGATCCCCGTTGTTTCACCTATCTAGATGACATAATTGTCCTAGGGCGCACGTTCGAGGAACACCTGGACAATCTACGAGAAGTTTTCCGCCGACTACGCCTAGCTAATTTGCGTATCAATCCAGAGAAGTGTTTGTTCGGAAGAAGGTCGCTCCGATATTTAGGCCACCTCGTCACTTCCGCCGGCATAGGCACCGACCCGGAAAAAGTGGACTCGATTCTGAAGCTGGCACCACCAAACAACGTACGAAACCTCCGGCGGTTCCTGGGAATGGCGTCCTGGTATCGCCGTTTCGTGCCGTCATTTTCAACGATCGCTGCCCCTCTGCACCGGTTATTAAAAAAGGGGTACCGATGGCGATGGGAATCCGATCAAGACGAGGCCTTCCAGAAGTTGAAGAAATGCCTAACCGAAGCACCCGTTTTGGCATGTCCCGATTTTAGCCTGCCGTTCACTCTCCAGACCGATGCCTCCGACAGTGGATTGGGAGCTGTGCTGACTCAGAGTTCAGACGACGGCGAACATGTCATCGCCTATGCAAGTCGGACCCTGACTGGACCCGAACTGTCCTACTCCGTGACCGAGAAAGAGTGTCTTGCTATAGTGTGGAGTATCGAGAAGATGCGTCCTTACCTAGAAGGCTACCACTTCAAGGTGATGACAGATCACCAGTCACTCCGTTGGCTGCACTCCATCAAAAGCCCAGCTGGACGACTAGCGCGATGGAGCATGTTCTTACAGCAATACGATTTTGAAATCGTATACCGTCGCGGCACGACAAACCGGGTAGCGGATGCCTTATCCCGCGATCCGTTGTCAGCCGAATCTGATAACCCGTACATGGAGATAACCCCCGACGAGAACTGGAAAGGCTGCTCTTGGTATAAGCACCGAATGGAAGAAGTACAGAATAATCCTGCGGCCAACCCTGATTATTGCATCCGTGGCAACCGTCTATACCGACATTTCTGGGATTCACACAATCTCATCGATCCAGAACTCTCTGACCCCTGGAAATTATGCGTCCCACACTCAGCAAGAGCCGCGGTGCTGAAGGAAATACATGACGTACCAACAGCAGGACACTTAGGGATTGCAAAAACTATCGCCAGAGCTTGTACCCATTATTATTGGCCAGGTATGTTCCGTGACATCGCCAAGTACGTACGCAATTGTGTCTCGTGCCAGAGATATAAACCGTCTCAGATGAAGCCACCGGGTATGATGCAACCCTCCCACAATAACCGGCCATGGGAATGTGTAAGCACTGATCTGGTTGGACCCCTTCCACGGTCTAGCCGAGGAAACCGGTTCTTAGTCGTCTTTCAAGACCGCTTTACTAAATGGGTCCAATGCCGTCCGTTACGCAGTGCCACCGCCAAGGCCGTTGCCCAAGCGCTATACGACGAGGTCATTCTGCGTTTCGGTTGTCCTAAAATCGTGTTGAGTGATAATGGTACTCAGTTTACGAGTCAGATATTTGACGATTTGCTCAAAGACCTCTCTATCACCCACCGACGAACTCCGCCATACACTCCGCAGGCCAACCCAGTAGAACGCACCAATAAGACCCTCAAGACAATGATAGCTCAATTCTGCGAGAACGAGCACCGCAAATGGGATCAACACTTGAACGAACTCACCTTCGCTCTGAATACCGCCCGTCATGACTCCACCGGACATTCCCCCGCCTTCCTGAATTTTGGACGAGAATTAGACGTGCCCAAAGCTGTACACCGCGCCACCGACCATGTAGAAGTTGCAGATCACGCTGTTGATGGCAGAGTAAACACCGCGCCGCACACCGACCGCCTAAAACATCTCCAGGACACATTTGAACTGGTTCGCGTAAATTTATCCCGAGCGTTTTCTCATCAAAGCCGACACTATAACCTTCGACACCGAGAATGGAGGTGCCATCCGGGGGACCAGGTGTTAAAACGGGACCATCAATTATCTTCTGGAGAAAAAGGATTCGCCGCTAAACTTGCTCCTAAATATTCGGGTCCGTATACCGTAACTCGAGTCATTTCTCCCGTTGTTTATGACTTAAAGTCTCGAACGGGTAAGAAGCTCCACCGGATTCACATCAAGGATTTAAGACCAATGCATTCCGCAGGGTCTTCGCAACCCCTAACCATCCTTTACGTTGCAGGCAATGCCGAAACGTTTAACCGGGGAACCACCTCGTGGAGCCGCCCTACCCACCGTTTTGGTAGCTTCCCCAAAATATGGGGAGAAGCGGTTGAAAAAAGAAGGCACCAGAATGAAGGCGTGCCAAATTTAGGCCAGGGAACTCGCAACCCGCCGGCCAAAGAACCGTTCCCTCGGGGCAGCACCCGTTCGGCAGACTACCCGACCAAAGCCCGTGGCTTGTCAGGTGCCGCATGTTCCAAACCCTGCCAAGCCACTATCATCACCGACCTCACCGAAACCGCTATCTGCCGTGCCCCCACCACCACCATTGCCAGCGGTTTCAGAGGAAGAGCTGGGACAGTCAGAGCGAATCCAGGCGGGAACAAAAGCTACTCCGGTTAACGAAGTTGGACCACAGCACCCGGTATCCCAGCTCCCAGTAGAACCCACTCCCACCACGTCCACGGGTCCAACCCGTACTCCGATCCCGGGTGTATGGTCGGTGGACCAGTTGGTCACTGCCATTCGAAATAACCCAGACAGGACCACCTGGACTCCGGAATTGCGGGACCAGCTCCGTCGTCTGAGACCGGCATACCGTCCCACTCAGGCACTCACATATCGCTTGGAAGCAACAGACGGAACGGTCCTGAGGGTCTGGTTGCCCTAGTCGCCAGTAGTGACAAGGGGTTCCGAAGAATTATTTCTTAAGTTTTTTATTACCTAGGGTAGTGAATAAGTTCTTTTTCTATATTATGCAGGGCAGTAATAATTGTTTTCTATTCAATAAAGTCTATTGTTTTTGTCTCTCTCTCGCCTACTCTATTTTCCCTGTTATGAGTACCTCCTAAAGACATAATCTAATGAAACAATCCTCTTAGGAACTAAATACCGGAGCCAGTAAGAATGGATGTCCTGGACCTAGGTTTGGACCTGTCCTCGCCGGACCGAATAGCCAACGAGCTACTAGAAGCCATGCAGGATATCGACCAAGAAATGACCGGACAACCAAAACATATCAAGAAGGACTCCCACCCGTCTGGGGAAACGAATGAAAGTACAACCGCAGCAGCCGCTCCCGCTTCATCCTTGGAACCACCGGTGGATTCAGTTCCGGGAATTCACCGCATCGTTGGAATTCAAGACGTCATTCCACTAAAAGGCCCGATTAGTCCGTCGTTTTCAGATCCTCCGACCGCAGGAGACCTCGAACCTCAGCAAACCCAGAGCAAAACTGCACCAGATTTCGCTCCTTCAAACAGCTCGTCTCCGACTCATCCATATTTCATCGCGCACCCCGAATTGGATCCACGCAACAATCTGTTTTGGGCCAAGGATAGCCCCCAACTGGAAAGACCGATGCCAGATTTGGAACCGACAACACTAGAATGTAGACGATACCTGTCACTATAGAACGAGTTATGTTGGAGGTGCGGAGAACCGGGACATACTCGTAGAGAATGTAGACGGAAAAACAGAATTTTGTTTTGTTCCCGGTGTGGCCGTGTGGGCATTTTGTCCCGAGAGTGTGACTGCCCGACCACTTCCACCACGAAATTGCACCGAAGTGGATCGCGTAGCTCTCTGTCCCAGGCCCCTCGAACAGCCAAAACTGCAAGGAAAGGAGAATCCCGTGTAAAGAAGTCTACTGGCCCATGTTCGACCTGTCGCTGCCCGCACCCCCAGGAACACGTTGCCTGTCCCGATTGTGGATGTCCTCATCCATTCGACACAAGAAGAAACTTCCGATAAGGAAAATGTATACCTATGTAAAGAATTATTGTTTTTTTATTATTATTATTATTTTTGTAAATGTTAGCAATAGTTCGCGAACCATTGAGCAGGGAGTAGAGTTGTAACAGACGAATCCGACCTGAATAAAATTTTGACTCAACAGGAGGGACGTCTGATATTATTTCTAGGTTGAATTTGATCTTTTTCTCCGTAATAGGGATTTCAGGTATGTGAATTTGATTTTTTTGAAAAAAAAAATACTTTTTTCTTTTTTTTTCCCGAAGTAGGAAGGGTGTGTAACGAAGTTACTATTTACAGTTATTTTTATTATTCGGTTTCGGTAGGTATATTCTAAGTATTGTGTTTTAAACTACCCCTCGGTAAATCAGTTATAAATGCTCCTAAAAATACCGTTCTTTCGGGAAAATGATCAGAATGTCACCACCAAGCAAAAACGCTCACAAAATCCGCTCCGCGCTAACCGGAACCCGGACTAATCCGGAACTCACCGCAAATAGTGGAAATCATAACAACAACTCCAAGCCGTCTCGGTCGATCAACGCGATATGCATATCCCCGCACAGTACGACAGAGCATCGTCATCGTCTCAGATCGTGAGTGCGCAAGTGGACTGGGTATAAATTGGAGCGCACGCACAGAATAATCAGTTCTCGTTCCGTTCATCGACCTGCCCAGATCAACGTGACCAGTGCAACATAGAGCCAGCTACCGACCGACCCATCGCCGACGACAACAAACCGCAGAAGCCGTGGTGACCTGCCCCGCAAGAAGGAAGCTCCGCCGACATCAAACCGTAAAAGCCGTGGTGACCTGGACGGTAAGAAGGAAGCCGTAAGTTGTGTTCGCCTGTCCGCCGGTACCCCGAGTAAGTTATCGCGAAACGCGTCGTGAATCGAGTCATCGCGTACCTTCTCTCTCTCTCTTCTGGGAGATACTTCGTGTCCGTACACTGGTATCTGCTATCTCTCTCTTCTTTCCCGCACTTCGTGTCAGCTACACTAGTGCTTGCTGTTTCTCCCTCTTCTTTCAACCCTTCGTGTCCGTTACACTGGGGTTCCTGTTTCTTTCTTCTGCACTTCGTGTCCGCTACACTGGTGCTTACTATCTCTCTCTTCCAACCCTTCGTGTCCGTTACACTGGGGTTCCTGTTTCTTTCTTCTGCACTTCGTGTCCGCTACACTGGTGCTTACTATCTCTCTCTTTCAACCCTTCGTGTCCGTTACACTGGGGTATACTATCTCTTACTTCCGTCAAGCCTTTCGTGTCCGTTACACTGAGGTTTGATACCTGTTCCTTATTCTTGCCGAATCGAATCATCGTAGGTTATATACCGGGTGAATCCGAACTGACTCGGGTT
Organism: Zygogramma bicolorata; assembly: GCA_032362365.1. NCBI lineage: Eukaryota > Metazoa > Arthropoda > Insecta > Coleoptera > Chrysomelidae > Zygogramma > Zygogramma bicolorata. The sequence goes on from JAVJAQ010002997.1 coordinate 316,155, forward strand.
GGTGGATGACAGGCAACACCGTGGTGCGAATACAGTAGAGCTTCTGCTACCCTGCTTCAAGTGATTATCCCGCTTTGAGTAGTCACCCCGCTTTTAATTACTACCCCCACCCACATTAAACCGCATGTGCCTACCGATATACCTTAACTCGTTCGCTTGAGTAGTTACTGCTTTTTGCTTGATCATCGTTACACGCTCCGCCTTAATTTATTTAATTTTGCTAGTACACTTCGCTCATTGAAAAGTAAAAAGGATAGTTAGGATTTTCACTCATCGAAAATAAATTAGTAAACTATATTTGGTGTTTCCTTTCATTAGTTGAGTATTTATTCTCTTAATTAGCTGTCGGTAAACCAGTTTGAATCTCAGTAAAGTCAAGTAAAATCTGACTCTCTGACATCTGAAAGCTGTCAAATTCATCAAGACCCCTGGATTGCCGTTTCTTCACTGCAGCTGCCCGGAGTAGTGGTGCTTCGTGACACTTTAAAAACACAAGCTGGCGCCCGAGGTACCGTCCGTACCGATAGAGGGCGCTAGATATTGTTAACGCGAGGAAAAGGCGTTACAATATATATATATATATATATATATATATATATATATATATATATATATATATATATATATACATATATATATACATATATATATATGTATATATAGGGTGTTTCAAAATTCAGTGTCAAGATTTCAGGGGCGCATTTTTCGAGTCAAAATAAGACTTTGGTTTTCCATAAACGTGTCCGCAAACGCTTCGTTGCCGAACTACAGAGCGTTGAAGTCTCAAGATTTTTTTAGTTTTTCTTCATGGCTCTTTCAGTTTCTGAGATATTGAGATCAAATTCGGAACCAAGGTTACGTTTTAGAGTTTACATCATCCAGTATGACAAGTCATTGCAACATGCTACAGGAAGATATGTTTTCAAGGGTCGAGCTCATTTTTGCCCCATAAACTTTTTTGTAGTGCGCCGCTTGTAGATTCTACAATATGAAATGAATTCTTTGTTTTGTTTATGAATTTTTCTGTCTCTTGTAATTTTTACGCATCTGCGACCGTTATTGGGAAAAAAATCGAAGTGATTTTTTCGTAATTCGCTAGATTTATCAAATTTACCAACGAAACAACGAAAAAGTGAATAGTGGGCTTTGACTGCCATTTTCAATTTGACGTTTAGATTTGCTCTGCAGTATCTGACATTATTTGAGAGTTGAAAGTCTCATCGAAAAAACTGAAAAAATCTTGAAACTTTAACGCTCTGTAGTTCGGTAACAAAGCGTTTGCGGGCACATGTTTATGGACAAAAACGTCTTATTTTGACCTGAAACATACGCCCCTGAAATCTTGATACTGAATTTTGAAACACCCTGTATAATATGAAATGTATTGTTGGAATATTCATAGCGGCTCCAAATGTACATCAAATTATTATTATTCATTACTTTGTACTCATGGTGAGTTTATAAACTCAAAATCAAGAATTTGAATTGAAATGGCCGGTACTTGATGAATCCATATTAAGAAGTACATCACAGTTTCTTGTACCATTCTTACTGACAGTGAGTTGACAAAACCGCGACACGTGTTTTGCGATACAATAGCTCCCTCAAGTGGGATTCGATATTTTTGAAAATTGATCGAATAATACGCTATATTTTTATGAAGTTCATTCCAAGAGGAATACAAATAAGAAAAACAGTTCCTGTTGTCTTTTTGGAAACTACAGGAAACTCTGAACGAAGGAGGGGCAGAACATGAAGCTCGTGATGTCCTCTTAACTTATATTTTCAATCTCATGAGTGAGATATTCTTTTCCTGGAAAATATATATAAACTTCGTTAAAATCTAAAAAAAGTTGTTCAATTCAATAATTTCACCAAAAACTGACCTGCGAAGTAAGGATGAGATGTTTCATGGAAAACAATAAAATCTTATTGGTTTAGTCAATATTGGTGAAAACCCTATTATAGGCACTTTTCTGAATATTCAATGCTAGCTATTATATTATTAAGGGGAATTCCTGAGTGTTGCAGAATAACGATTACCTACCTACGCAGATAAAATATTTGAAAGTGTTTAATTGTGAAATCCAATAATCGGTATCCTACGATCGACCTAATGCTTGTGATAAGATAGTCGATTTCATAATTGTTGAATAAACCCATAATTTCCAAGAAAATATCACAATCGGACCCAGTGGCGTAACTCGAAACAGCCTTTTCAGGAAGTAGGAAACTCTCAATTTCTGATTTTCAACCAGAAGAGACGTTGATTTCCGAATATTGAAAGTATCAAATGGGCATATACTAATATGAGGCCGAAATGAAATAGGGAAGATTACGTGCATTTTTCAATAGACTAAGAAACTATGAAAGATGCTGTATGAAGGAGTTGAATACGCAGTTAATAAATAATTCGGCTGCTGGTTAGTTTCGATGCATCGAGCAATTGCAGCTTGAACACGAGTTCAAATGAGCTTCACTTGGTGTATATACTGCTTTCGAAATTACCCAATGTTGTGCCATGTGAAAGACTTTTTGTGATTTGAATGTCATTATTTACGAACTATTCCTTTTATTCGAGTATTTATGATATTCCTTCAGAATGATTTGGCACTTTCTTGTAGATTTGAAGTTGCAACCTTGCAATAATAATAATTTCAAAAATATTAGTCAGTGGGCACACTTGAAGACTGACTATGAATCAATTCCTCTGACACCTCCCCCTCGCCTAACAATAGGCGTTAAATTATATCCGACAGGTCTCAGTGGAGGATTATTCACAGAGAAATTCCTGGATATTCTTTTGGCGATACTACCCGAATTAATTTTCAACTTTTGGATCGGACACACTTGCAGATCGGTATCGAGCTATGTGGCCTCTCGTCATGTCAGTATAAGGTACTTCCCATCATCAACACGAAGTCGATGATTTCCCATAATTATAAATTATATTAGTTTCCTCTATCATTGAATCATACCTTGAACAACAACGACAAGCAAAGTGAGGCTCATTACTATTATTAGAATGATCCCACCTTACCACAACTTCAAATATTAGGATATATAATTTACTAACCCTAGTCTTTAGATTCCATATCAATTCTGTTCTCCTGAAGATGCAAACCTTGTAAACCTGAATCGAGTTCAAATGATGTTATTTAGGTGTCAGGGTGATTGATTTCTGGAAAAAATCTCGGTAGGAATGGAAAACATGTATTCATCTCATGTCTAAGTCATCTGGAAGCGGGAGTGAAATCGATTTTGGGAAGAATTCAATCATGTTTTCAGACTCAATATGAGCGATGATATCAACAAAACTCATTGTTCTTTACTGTACAACCCTCAAAATTTAGTTATACGAGAAGTTGCTGACTTAATTTTTTTTTATATGCAGATTCACACGAAAGGGAAGCCCTGTAATGTTCAATAAACACCGCGTGAATCAAGGGACAGGAAATACGAATTAACATTTACTTTGAAGGGACTGTTTTTCAATTAACGCAGTTACTTGTCGGGTAGAAAGAAGTGTACATTCTACACTTGTATAGATTTCAATATCAATACCTATTTTTTTCAGATTTTGGTAGGTAAGAACCCAGAAAACTACGAAAAAATCAAAATTAGTGTCTGCTTATCGATTTTATACTCATTGTTTTCTCTTTCCCGAAATCAGGAATGGATATAACTGATCTCAAACCAAAAGCACAAATATAATAATTATCAATAGTCCACCAATCCCTTCTCAAGCAGATACAGTTGTTCACTACAATTATGCTCCCAATTTGGGGGTTAACATTATTCATTTGTTATCCCTATATAAACCACTATAAACGTTGAATAAATGTTGAGATCGGAACCTTCGGTGTAAAAGTTGAAACTTTTCTTAGAGATCAATTACCCCAACACCTAGTATACTATAGTGTAGACGCTGGAAAAATAGAATGATCACGTGAACGGCACGCACTCTTTGAATGTTTCTCTCCCCAATGTTACAAGTCCGATTTACAACACTCAACAAAAACGTCGCTCCAGCAGTGAATTGAACAGCAGTTCCCTGTTCTCCCATAAACTCTTGGGATGCTTTTTTATAAGTGTTCATTATTACACCTTTTCCATCTACAGTTACATTCCTTTTTTTATTTTTTTCTTGCAGGTTAAAGAGTGTTTCCATCCATATTATTTAATTAACGTGAAACACGTAAATACAAAGCACAAATGAGTACAGTACAGTGTAAACAGTTCTTCATTTATTTCAGTTTAGAAGGCGTGGCTACGCCGCGCAGGCTATACATAAATGCAGGCATTCACTGTTCACGCGTCCTTGAATTCTATCTTTTGAACGGCCCGACTATAGCATCAATTTTCTTCTCCTGAAGAAGCTAACCTCGTTAGCGAATCGCGCGTCGAGTGCAAAAAATTTCAGTGTGGTGTTAAGGTAATTGATCTCTAAGAAAAGTTTCAACTTATAAACCACTTCAATTGCTACTCACATGAAATATCAATTTCTCAAAGATTTCAAGCTTTCGCGTCCGGTAATTCATGAATTTTCAACCGAAGCTCAAAAATTTGGAAACACCTGATAGTTCATCATCTCATTCATATTCGAAATGTCTTCATTCATGACACTGTTATCAAACAACTTGTTGAAGTGATGTAAGAAAGACGAAATTTGTTTTTAGTTTTAGTCAAAAAATACGAAAATTTTAATTTTCACCAATTCACACCCATTTGAGAGTTTTATTTTCTCAAATTCCTCTTCAAAAAATATTTTTCTTGAAAGAATTAATAGGAACAGCATGTATTGAACGTCAAACTCGAAGTATACGTAGGCCTTGTCCAAACTCTATAATCGGGCCGTTCAAAAGATAGAATCCAAGGTCGCGTGAACGGTGAATGCCTGCATCTATATATAGCCTGCGCGGCTAGCCACGCCTTCTAAACTGAAATAAATGAAGAACTGTTTACACTGTACTGTACACATTTGTGCTTTGTATTTACGTGTGTCACGTTAATTAAATAATATGGATGGAAACACTCTTTCACCTCCAAGAAAAAGATAAAAAAAAGACATTTAACTGTAGAGGAAAAAGGTGTAATAATGAACACTTATAAAGAAGCATCCCAAGAGTTTATTGGAGAACAGGGAAATGCGACGTTTTTGTTGGGTGGTGTAAATCGGAATTGTAACATTGGGGAGAGGAACATTCAAAGAGTGCGTGCCGTTCACGTGATCATTCTATCTTTTCAGCAGCTACACTATAGCTGTGCGCGCTATCAGCAGAGCGATCCAAGATCAAATCCTGGAAATACCTAAAACATTTTCAAATTCGCTATTTGCCGTCCAGTTACTAAGCCAACGTGCTTGGTATTCACTTCATAAACTGTAGGTCCCAGGAATCTCTTGCTCGCATAATCTTTTGAATAATTTTTTTCAGGGTTTTCCAGAAACCTGTTTTATTCGTTGAAAAATAAATACATAATTCCACATAAAAAAATCTCATTATACTGTGCTTTAGGTTTTTTTTTTTCAGTACATTAAAAAATCAGTTTTTTACCTGTAATAGTTCATATTAATTAATGAAATCTTCTGAAATCGTCGGTTGAAACGCTCATGGTATATCAAGCACTTTTCGATTGGAAAAGAGTCATCTTCCAAGGTTGAAATTTCATATATACCTACCCCTTTCTATTGAGACTTTCGAGAGAATTGGGGTTACGAGTTGATTTCAGACACAAAACTGAAATTTGATTTATGACAATTCTCGTCAAAACCAATAGAAACTTTCTTTTATCTCTCACTTCAAGTTCTTTGACAATAGTGACATAAATCAGAATTCCTGTTCGAAATGATTGCATTCACAAATCCAATGCCAGACAGCTGTTTCGACCTACCAGGTCTCATCAGTGACACTTGGTTGGACTGTGAACACAAACATTTCGAAACTATCTACTCCTTACGAAGTAAACCTCTGAAACTGGTGCAGATGGTGTAAACCTTCAAGCGGCAACGCCATCTGCTGGGAGACGACCAAAGTCTCAAACTCTCACTGTCCAAGACAGTAAGCTCCTCTGTCTTGGGCAGTGAGAGTTTCAGACTTCGGTCGTCTCCCAGCAGATGGCGTTGCCGCTTGGAGGTTTACACCATCTGCACAAGTTTCAGAGGTTTACTTCGTAAGGAGTAGATAGTTTCGAAATATTTGTGTTCACAGTCCAACCAAGTGTCACTGATGAGACCTGGTAGGTCGAAACAGCTGTCTGGCATTGGATTTGTGAATGCAATCATTTCGAACAGGAATTCTGATTTCTGTGAAGGGATGCTGCTTTCTGCAAGTTGACCGAAGTCGATTCTCGATCGCGGCGGGCTATTTGTTGCGACTTCGTCGTACGATGGCCCGCTGTAAGAGGTCTCCTCTGTCTTGGACAGTGAGAGTTTGAGACTTTGGTCGTCTCTAAGATGCCTAGAAGTCCTGGTGACTCAACTGATTAGATTTTGTTTAGATTTTTGTGGCGAAAAAAACAATCGACGCTTTTGAAGGTTTCCCCTATTTTTTCGGTAGAGGGCGTTATGTTCTCATTTTTCATATTTGATGACAAGTGTCAAGTTAATTGTCATATTGTCATGTCAGTTTGAAATTTTGATGTTTACGATGTTTTTATCGTGTTCATTTGTTGATTTCATTGCTTTTAAATATCGAAACGTTGTTACTGGTATCTCATTGTCCACCCATTATCCTTTAGGTTGCGATCTCTTCTCGCTAGCCAATCAAATAAAAGTGGAAAAAGCCGACTGCACATTATTTTCACTTAGTGCAAATTTAGCTTCAGACAAGACTGAAAAGAACGTGTTGGCGACATCTGTACATATTGTACGGAAACCTCCAGAAGCTCAATTATCCACCAAAAATCAAGCAATCCAGATTTCGCCACTTTTATCCCAAACTTCTACAGGTATAAGTGAATACACCAGGGTTTCCAGGCATCTTAGTCGTCTCCCAGCAGATGGCGTTGCCTCTTGGAGGGTTACGCCATCTGCACCAATTTCAGAGGTTTACTTCGTAAGGAGTAGATAGTTTCGAAATGTTTGTGTTCACAGTCCAACCAAGTGTCACTGATGAGACCTGGTAGGTCGAAACAGCTGTCTGGCATTGGATTTGTGAATGTAATCATTTCGAACAGGAATTCTGATTTCTGTGAAGGAATGCAACTTTCTGCAAGTTGACCGAAGTCGATTCTCGATCGCGGCGGGCTATTTGTTGCGCCTTCGTCGTACGATAGCCCGCTGTAAGAAGTCTCCTCTGTCTTGGACAGTGAGAGTTTGAGACTTTGGTCGTCTCCCAGCAGATGGCGTTGCCTCTTGGAGGTTTACACCATCTGCACCAGTTTCAATAGTGACATAAATAACACTATAGTGGTGCCAAACTGAAATTGGAAAAAAAATGACTTTTTGTCACCATTTTGAATAGAAATTGGAAGCTCTCCAATGAACAGGGTTTCATTTAAATTTTCAAAATTAGGTCCAACTAGAAGTGATGTAAAATCATTTTATTGTTGAAAATGTTAGACTCAATGCACTATACTTTTTCCACAGATTCAGTTCTTTACCTTTCGAAACAAAAATTATGGCGTCATGTACAATTATTTCTTCCGGTTTTTTATAATATATTCACGTATTTAAATCCATGTTTCATTTTTGAAATTTTTCTCATCAGTGTGTCTGTAGATAATCATTTTCTTTTCATTTTCAAACATCTAAAGCGCAAAATCCTAGATCAGTTTCACCATGACTGCCATCATTTACAGGTCGTACATCCTGACACAGGCGAAATTCTTGGACCCAACGAACCTGGAGAACTCCGAGTGAAGAGTGTCAGTGTCATGAACGGCTACTACAAACGAGATTATAGCAACAGATTCGACGAAGATGGATGGTTCAGGACTGGGGATGTCGTAACGTACGATGAGGATTGTTATTTCTATGTAGTGGATAGGTTGAAAGAAATGTTGAAATACAGAGGATGGCATATTCCACCCGCCATTTTGGAGCGAGAACTCTCCCATCATCCAGCAGTGAGGCAGTCAGTTGTTATAGGTAGTGTATATTGCAGACTGATGTGATAACAAAAAAATCACGTTGCAAAAATATGCAGCATCTTGAAATCAATCGCATCCTATATGTTAAAGGGGTTTTTTCTAGGCAAAAAACAATTCAATTCTTGCGAAACTATCGATCAGTTTTGAAATGTTTCATATCCAACCAAATATATTCATCTTCTTGATGAAGCCTATCACTTAGTTTGGTGGAAGATCTCTCCGGTCCTAGGTCAATAGTGAAACTCTGCCACACATCGGAAACCCGATTTGGCTCGTGGCGTGGCAGGTACAAGTTATATGCTTTGCCACCTCATCAACTTCCAAACAGATAGTCAAATATCCCCAACAGTCCCCCAGTTATCATAGGATATCCTATGAATTTCCATTTTATGTCAGTAATACATACATATATCCATGGACTTGATATGGATCTCCACAAGTGGGCAAGACATGCCATTTGCGAACTGTGATCATTTGAGTGCGAAAATAATTCGTAAACTGGGTTAGCAATTGCCAATGTGCTGCTCTGACGAGGCCTGTTAGGCAACGTAGATTTTTGCTCTTATCTAATGATTGTTCCGTGCCGTTGTTTGAAGGATATAAAATGGCTTACAGTGAACCAGTCCTGGAATATTTTTCCAGTATCTAGAACATTTCTTTTATCTCAGGATTTTGGTGTTGTTCTGGTCTCATGAAATCACATGCAGCGCCCATACTTACAAGTCTGACGACACAAACAGGTTAATTTTGGTCACAGTTTGCACTGAGCAAAAGTACTCCGGAAAAAATAGACACGATTCAGGCATATGAAAATTATGCCCGACTTTAGTTATAAAATGCTACGCAAGTCAAGGTATTTTTTACAAACTTGTCTGCTCTATAGACACTACAATATTTCATACTGTCTTATAGTTTGTCTAGAAGGTCGAAAAAGACTATACAAACATGCATTCATTGTGAGGTTTGGATAACTACTACTGAATTATATAAGAGAACTCAAATTTTTGAAAATTGATGAATATGAAAAATTATCGAGACCAAAGCAATGGTTTAATATAGTGTATTCATTCAAGGTCAGAAACACGAAGAAGATGGTGATCACCCAATGGCAATTGTAGTACTGCACGAGGAATATAAGGGCAAAATAAGTCCCGAAGACATTGAAAAGTTTATAGAAGATAGAGTTCAAGACAAGCAGAGACTGAGAGGAGGAGTGAAGTTCGTCGATAGTTTGCCGCTAACGCCATCAGGGAAAGTGAAAAGAAAAACATTGAAAAAAATGTTTTGCATCGATAAGAATTCTTACCTGAGGCAAAATAGTGTTGACATTCTCTCCTGAACCTCAAGCTTATGTGTTGAAAATGAAATAATAGTTCGGAATAGAAACAATACTTTTTTCAAAAACTTTTCGGGTAAATATCCAGTTCTTAACTTGCTTCATCAATATACAGAGTAATTCGTGAGTGATGACATTCGATTTCCGGGGGGATATATTCATATTGTAAACAAAACAGTACGTAGAATCTTATGACCTCTCTCTCTCTCTTCGTTCTTCAACAGTGTCCCAATTTATATGAAAATATTGTTTTATATGTGTATGTGTTATATGTATGTTACTCATAATAAGTTTTTTTATATTCAATTTGGATATACAATACCTATCTACAGTTCAGGTAGAATTTCGGAAGAAAACTTTCATATTTCTGTTTCATAGTTGATGAGCGAGTATAAATCACTTGTTCAGAAGCATGAAGAAAAAACTATAAGAATTTTATTTTACATTGAATTGTTAGAAGTTTCCGGGCTTCTGAGCCGTGGATTTTGGGACTGACGTATCGTCTGCATCTGCGGCGATGCGGCAATGGTCGAAGTATCCTTCCCCACTGCGAGGCTTTGATTCATTCATTGGAAGGGTCCGAGTATTTTGAAAAGCTGACATCCATGTTCTATGGATGTTTAGGCTCTCTTCTTTGCGGTTGAAGTTTTGTTATGTTTGTGAATTTCTTGCGTTCCGTCGAAGTCAATATCATTACCTTCCAATAGAGCGTATTTGGCCACCGCCGTCTTTTTCTGTTTGGCCATATCGACAACTTCTTTTGTCCTCGATCAACTGCGTTTTATGCTCCTTTTTGTATTTCCGATATAGACAGAACCACGACGACACGGTATTCTATACACTCCCGGAGTGGATAATGGATCCCGTGGATCTTTGCAGATCTGAGGGTTTCCCGAATTTTTCTTGTAGGCTTGAAAATTGCTCTCACCCCATGTTTTTTCAGCAGTCTTTCAATGCGGTCCGCCACACCGTTAATACAGGGCAGGAAAGTCCGTCTATTAACGGCTGGTTCGAGGCCATTCATGAAGATGTAAAAGCACAGGAGAAAAGCTTTTCTGGACGTACCTATGGATAGAAAGGTGGTTAAATGAAAAACTTGAGCATAGGGTATATAATAATATTTATAAATAGGGATATTGAACATATAAAAAGTGAAATAGAACAAAATATGATTATGTAGCAGAAATATATGGAAAAAAGACTGTTGAATTGATCAATGATCAATATAATTGAATTCTAAAATATACCATTTTGATGATAAAATATATTTTTTGAGATTGTGTTTGAACTTTTTGATATTTTTATTAGTTTTATTTGAATTTGGTATTTTGTTGTGGAGGTTTGCTTCCTCATTAAAAATTGATTTTTCCCCGAATCTGGTATGTATTGAATGTACCACAAGATGTTGAGCCTGTCTAGGGCCGTGAGAATGTGTAGTATTGATTTCATTGAAAAGTATTGCAGGGTGTTTCATCTTATGTTTCACACAGTGAATAAAAGTACATGTTTTCAAGTGGTATACAGAATTTATGTCAAGAAGATTATGTGGGTTATAAAGATTCACAGTAGGCTCCCTTTAAGGCTATTTATAAATACATTTAATGATTTTATTATATAAATATTTCAGCGGGTTCAATATTGAAGCGGTTGCTGTTGCCCATATAGATGTGAGATATTGTAGATTAGAATATACCAAACAGAAATATATTAATCTCAAATATTTGAATGAAATTTCGTTTCTTATTCTGAATAGGACTCCAAGTGAAGGTGAAATTTTCTTGATTAATTTTTCAATGTGAGTTGCCCATGAAAGATTCTGATCCATGTGAAGTCCCAGAAGTTTGGTAGTTTTAGAAAATTTTATCGATTTATTTTTTGATTTAAGTGGGTTACAGTGGTCAATTTTAAAATATTTACTTGTTAAAAATATATAAGTCGATTTTTCATATTTAAGACTCAATTTGTGATACTGTAACCAGGATGATATTTGTTCCAAGTCATGTGTCATAGATAATTGTATTGATTTTGTATTTTTTGATTTGTAAATTAAAGTTGTATCATCAGCAAAGAGTTTGATGGATCCTAAAAGATTCAGTTTTGAAATATAATTGATATAGATGAGAAATAAAATTGGTCCTAACACAGAGCCCTGTGGAACTCCACAATTAATGTTTTTCAAAGAACTCTTTTTATTTCCTAGACAAACATACTGCTGTCTGTTAGAGAGATAGGATGCGAACCACAAGAAGACATTAACTCTGATGCCAATGTTTTCAAGTTTTTTCAAAAGAATTTCGTGATTGACTGTATCGAAAGCTTTACGTAAGTCAAGTGATAGCAGTCCACATACATTTTTTGTATCTAGTTGGAGCTGAATATAAGAAATTGTATCTAAGATTGCTGCCTCTGTATCACCAGATTTACGAAAACCATATTGTCCATCAAATAAATATTTGAAAGAATCTAAATATTTCATTAATCTAATATTCATTACTTTCTCAATTATGTTTGTAAGCACTAGCAAAACTGAAATTGGACGGTAATTACTCATTTCATCTCTCTTTCCATTTTTGAAAATTGGAGACACTTTGGCAATTTTGAACTCATTGGGAAATATACAGATCGGTACCAAAACAGGAATTCCAACCATCACCGGCACGGGAGAGGATCAACAAAAACCTTGGTAGAAAGACGCATTTCTGAGCCAGATTATTTCGAGAAAGAAATGGGTCATTCAAAAAACGATTTTTTGGGTAATGGCTATGGCAAGGACGAAATTTACCGAGCCTTGCGACCCAGACAGGGATGTTAAATGAATGGCCCCGAACCAGCCGTTAATGGACGGACTTTCCTGCCCTTGGTTCTGTCTATATAGGAACCACAAAAAGGAGCATAAAAAGGCGGTTAACCGAGCACAAAAGAAGTTGTCGATATGGCCAAACACAAAAATCGGCGGTGGACACATACGTTCTGTTGGAAGGTGATGATATTGCCTTCGACGGAAGTCAGGTGCTGGATACAACTATAAGTTATTATGGACGCCATAGAAATTCATAAACATAAAAATAACTTCAACCGCAAAGAAGAGAGCCATCCACAGAACATGGATGCTAGCTGTTCAAAATACACGGATCCTCCCAATGAGAGAAAAAACGGTTTCGGATAATCAATTAGAGTTAATTGTCAGTCCTATTCTAGGTCCGATAAAATTGCCTTTGAGAATGTCTGCCGCATATGCATACGAGACGTCAGGCCCAAAAACCTGTCGACCGCGGCTCAGAAGCCCGGAAGTTTCTTAAAATTCCTCAGTAGCCGGCCGTGAGAACTATAATATTTCATTTTACGTTGTACAATCTGATGTTGTTATCAAACCGAGAAAAAAGTATTGGTGTGCAATTAGGTTACCTCTTCGCCTTGGAAAATATTATATTCAACCCATTTACATCAAAGTGTAATCTCCTTAGTACTGTCATTTTACGTGGTAAGTTTCATGTTGATCGGCGACTGGAATCCCCCGAGAACAACGATTTTAATTGGATGAAACTCTGATCTGAACATGAAAGATACATACCAAGTATTCACTTCTCGAAATCAAATTCATCATCTGATAACCATCCAAAGATTTATTGTTCGCAGTGTCACTGCTAATACAACTGCTGTCTTATCGATGGAACCATTTTGTATCTGAACTACAAGTTGTGATTGTTTTTATCCCCAATGAGTTTTGAGTTAATATTTTATCATATGTTCTGTTAATCTCGTCAAAGAAAAATTTATTTTATGAATTATAAAGTTGTTCATGAAAATGTATTTTCTTTAAATGAAAAGTTTACTGTTTCATTCGGTTCAATCTTGTGACGTACCCAAATTGAGTATCTTATCGAATTGAGATAAATTGTGGCTGACTATAGCATCATTAAGTAGTTATACTTATTATTATCTTCCCTCAAATATCCTCTTCAGCATGGCTAGAAAGTAACCTTGTGCAGATTATGGTGTCAACTTGATTTTCCCCTCCGGGCAGACCAAATGATTAGTAGTACTTAATAATTCCTTCGAATTGTTGATAAACCTGAAGAACCGCCATGCAAGCCAATCATCGGATGATTACCAACCTACTCGTGCAACAATTCAGAATTTACATTTTACATTTTAAAAATAGTGTAATAAAACACAAACAAAATGACAAAAATATAAAACATTACCGGATATAAGCCACATAAACTGAACATTTACAACACATAAATTCATGTCTTCAATATAAAATGTTCATCAAGCCACAACTGGTGGAGCTTGAAGATGTCAAAAGAAAGAAATACTTCTTCACTTCAGTACAACACACTCCTTTCGACCGCATTTTCATAACAGAGATGATGACAAAAACATGAGAAGTTCGTAGTTTGAGGGACACCAATACAACTCTATGTTTTTGAAGTATGTTCAGAGAGAATTTCGGATATTGCAAGGAATGTTATTTGAACAACCATAACTTTGATATGTCATGCTGTCAATCGGTACTTTGTATACTGATTAATACTTGAAAATGCTGAATGCGATGATATCTTATCTAACATGCTTTTACTACTAAGTTTGATCAGGTTCATCACAGCTCTGCCTTCTAGGCGCACTAGAAAGAGCGTTTGGAAGAAGTCGAAAATGTTATAAACACCTTTCTTAACTCCGTTAGATTTGAATATAAAACGAAACACGTCTTCCATCAATTTTTTTTGGGAATATTCCGCCAAAATTTCGAGTAACAACAATAGTAATGAATTATTGTACACCAGTGAAATATAAAAATTTCAAAATCATATCAGTTGATCAATTGTTCAATAAAAAGATAATCCCCTATAGAGATTGTTATACGGGACAAACAAAACAAATAAAATGACATAAAATTATTTGGAAATATGCTAATAATCGTATGGCTACTAGAGTCTGGTTTAGAATGGAATAATTACTAGGTGTAATGTCAAGTTCGGGTGAATCGATGTTATATTTGCATATGTAATGTTTCTCTTAGAATGGATCTAATATGTTTTTTCACTTTATGTTTAAGAGGGGGTGATTTATATTTTACGAAATATTTTGAGGAAGCAAACTGTAGAAATTTGACCCAAAATAACTGAAGTGTTTTTGTTCAATGTTTTTGAGCGTTTGAGGGGGTAGGTATGTGTTATTTGTTTCTTGTATCGAAGTGATGGTCATTCATCCTCAGATTTTTTTTGTTTTCGTGCTGTTTAAGATTCGAATATAGAAAGAATATTTTTCGGGGGTCCACGAATCCGGGTTCTTTGAAGAGTAGATTAGAGAAATACGTTCTAGGTTTAGCAAGGAGGATTTTGATAATTTTATTCGGTACTATAATGAGATTGGACATAGTTGTCTCCCATTGCTCCCCAGATTACTAGCTGACAACACGTTCCATTTAGGGTGGTTGTCCATTTCCACACCAAGATATCTGAAGTGATTTACACGATCAGGCGAGAACTCATTTGAAACCTGGAGTTAATTGAATGACGGCAATATTGTTCAATTATATAGGATATGGGATAGGATACGTGATTATACCGCCATCAGTAACTATTGATAGCAAACGAATTGTTCAAATATATATTGAAGAGGATCGGGCCAAGGACAGTTCCTTGCAGTACACCACTCTCTATAGTTTCAGTGTCACTATAAAAGTTATTGACTTCAACAGTCTGTTGCCTCTTGGTCAGATAGCTCTTGAATGAGTCCAATTTTGTACTTCTGATTCCAGTATTTTGTAGGGAACGAAGCAGCAGGGCATGGTCCACCATGCATAGTGCAGGCTGACTCCGATCCACTGCAGAGTAAATTTCTGTGGTCAATATCGCATCCTAAAACCATCTAAAACCATGTTACTATTTCGAAAGTATTTCATATTTATTGAAAAACGAATCTAGGTGTTTTTTCAATAGTTTACTGAATATTTCAGAAAAATTGCCGAGACTGGTCTATTATTGAATATTCCACGGTCTCCTGTTTTGAATATTGGAAAAACTATTGCTTCTTCAAAAGCAGCGAGAAAGGTACCTGGTTGAATCCTCTCATTGAATAGATCAGTTAGGGGTTCAGATAGAAAATCAGGGATTGATTTCATACTTTCAGAGGTAAGGTTATCCACACCTGGTGCCTATTTGGGTTTCAAGTGGGTTATTAAAGTACTCACTTCGTTGGGTTCAGTTGGGGAGTTTTGTAAAGAATCGTCGTGCACAGGTCTATACCCGTGATCGATGACAATTCTTTCATATAGTTTTTCACCCAGTGTTATATAATGTTCATTCATGAAGTAAATAAAAAAAAAACAAAAGTGTCAAAATATTATCTATATACCGTTCGCCAGCAACATGTCCATTGACTTTCAACTCTGCTCTACACGAGTACCTGAAATCAAACAAACAAAATTGCGATATAAACATCATCACTGGAGATTAAAATATCGATATCTTGAGCGAAAATGATTATTGTCAATAGTACTCAAACATATTACAAGAATATAATTTTACTTCCATGATAAATAAAGAAACCCGCGAACAAGGTAATAGAAAAGTCTCGAGGGTTTCCGTTCAATAGTGTTCCATAGTACAATAACAGACCATTATTCCGTTATCATTCAGTGTATATCTGAAACTGAAAGACAGATTAATGGATACAATAAATATTGCAAAACTTTTATAGAATATAATAAATTGAAGGGAATTTCAGCTGAGTCGAATTGGACAAATATACTCGGAATTGATGATGTGAATGTGGCAACTAATTCATTCATCGAGGAACTCCAAAAATGTTTATCGGTATGTACTCGAAAAATCAAAATAATGAAAAAACACGTTGAAAGAACTCCTTGGATATCAGACGGTTTGGTATTTTCTATAAATGAAAAAAATAGAATGTACAAAAATTTAATAAGATACCCAGACGATCCAAAACTACAAAGAGAATTTGAACAATATAGAAATAGACTAAACGGTCTCATCAGGGCTGCCAAGCATGATTACTTCAAATCTGAAGTTGGAAAAAATGGAAACTGTTCAAAGAATATGTGGAACTGTTTGAAGAATATTGAAAAAAAATATTGTTGATATCAAAGAAATTGAATATGCAAAAAATATTGTACGCGACAAAAAACAAATGGCTGAACATTTTAAGGAATTTGTCCCGAATGTTGAGTCCAATTCAGCACAAAAAATTAAAATTGATGAAAAATTAATCACCATACTGTAGACAGAAAAATTCAATTTATATGAAACCATGCGATGAACTTGAAGTGAGAAAAATGGTAATGGAACTGAAGCCTAACAAAGCTCCAGGAATGGGCAACATCGGAGTTGTTACTCTCAAAGAATGTGAATAGTATTTAGTGAAGCCAATCGCTGCCATCATAAAAAAATACCTCAATGATGAAATTTTTCCTGATTGCCTGAAAGTATCTTTCATAAAACCTCTGTTCAAATCTGGAGATAGGCGCGAAGTATCAAATTATAGACCTATATCGCTTCTATCAAATATTACAAAAAATTTTGACAAAATCATTAAAACAAGAATAATGAGTTACGTTGAAACCTATAAATTGATATCATAGAGACTAACCCACAAAGTATACCGAAAACCCACGCACTATCGAACCACCATCCCAGTCAGAAGAGAGGAGTCATATCTACCCTAACTGAACGTGCTCGAAGAATATGTGAACCAGAGCATCTTGTCACCTCTCGTTATGGAAGGAAAATCAAACTACCTTCAAGGCTGAATTTATAATTATGTGACAGCTTCCATAAAAAATGTGTCACATTAGGTGGGAGGATGTTGCAGTTGATCGAGTTCTCATAGAATATCAACCAGCCAGGACCACGTTCGTTTGAATCAGATAGTAGATTTGTGAATACTCTGGATTTTAGTACACACCATATTCCACTGTTCTCTCGTGACAGATTTCATCACCAATTGTGACAAATTGTTTTCGATTACTCAAGTAACTTTTCATTAATTTATATGGTGTTCCTCTGAAACCAATATTTTCAAGAGTTTCCAAAAGATCAGGATGGCCAAATGCCTGGTCAACTGTAGTTACGAAGTGGTTCCATTGAGAGTGGCCAATTCGAAGGACAACAGGATCACACTCAAAGAGAGGCAGAATATGCGAATCTGTTGCGAAAATTTCCACAATTGAAGGGTCCAGTCTTAAGCAATCAACAATTTCCAGCAGAACTCGTAGCCACTTCCGAGGAATCATTGAGCTACTTGCAAACTGTACATGGTTCTCAACGCTGGACCTGAACAGTGGATATTGGCAGGTGGCGGTTCACTTTGACGATAAGGAGGAAATCGACTTTTTAACCTGCAATAGACTCTACCAGTTTTGAGCTATGCCATTTGGACTCTGCAATGCTCCTGCCACCTTCAAAGTTCGATGGAATCCAAAGGAATGCATTCTCTTCTAACCTGAGGTCATCTTCCTAGGGCACGTCGTGTCCTCAACGGGCATTGCGACTTATCCGGACTAGATCAGGGCAGTACAGAAATGGTCGGTACCGATAAACAAGTACGAAGTCAAAATCTTTCTGGGACTCTGCAGCTACTACCGTCGATTAGTTAAGGACTTCGGAAACCCTAGCGAGACCCTTGCACAGCCTGACGGAAAAGAAAACATCCTTTACTTGGTCAACAGAGTGTCAGAAAGCTTTCAGTACCCTCAAGAGACACCCGACTACTGCTCCAGTCCTGGTATAGAAGACGGTCTTTGCTTCCTCGACACGGATGCTTCCCACTATGGCCTAGGAGCCGTTTAATCCCAGGTGCAAGGTGGCGAAGAAGTCGTTATCGGCTCTCTCAGCAAGAATTTGGAGAGACAGAGAAGAACTACTGCATGACAAGGAAGGAACTCATGTACGCCATCGCAATGGAAGGAGTCATGGAAACGCAGACAGTCTCTCAAGAAGACCTTGCCTGGAGAAGGGTGCAAGTTTTGCCAGCGCCAGGATATGAAGAACGGATGCCCAAAGTCACAAAAGGCGCCAATATGATAATAATAATATTTATTCACCCTCAGAGACGTTGACAGAATAGATAAAAATGGATAAAATACAATGCTTATAACAATATAACGTCAAAGTTTAAAATTCAAATATAAACAGTTGCAAGTATTTATAAAAATCAAATATCAGTCCAGGTGGTCTGAGAGAAATTCCATGACACTGTAGTGGCCCTTGATAAGGAGTGGAGTTTTAATATCTTTTTGTGAATGCGATAATGCTGATGTTTTTCAAGAGTTCGGGTAGCTAGTTGAATAATTTGACCCCCACGTATTCAGGTGACAATTCAAATTTGGAAGTTTTGTGCTTAGAAACAATTAACAGATCAGATTCCGCTTACAGAAAGGTTGCAACAAATCACGACGGTGACCGCAATGGCAGGAGATCGCAAAACATGGTCAACCAAATGAAGGCTACTACTGGCTTCAAATAGAGTAGTGAATTAGCTGTTTATTGATTTGTTGGGTTTATTGCAATCAAGTTGTTTGATTTTGCCGTACCAGCTGTCACTAATTTTCGAACGCAGAGTGAAAACGTAACAATAGTTACGATCAAGAGATTATGATTTCTCCAAAAATTAGGAAATTTTTGTCCAATTCAACTGACCTTGTGATCGGCTCAAAAACGGCCTGTACACAGGTAATAGAAAATTATGTATCAGAAGAGTGAATGTTGTGTTTATAAATTCAGCTGGTATGAAGTAAGTGGCAATTTGATCAAAAATTAAAAATTAAGGTGTTTATGAACAAGAGATATATAGAAAATGAAGACACCTACATATTGTTGTGAGCCTGAGCATGGAATCAACATTTGATGAATTATTTGAATTGAGCAACACGGCGGCTGAAACAGCGACTATGACATACACATATACATGTAAATGTAGCATAGTAATGTACCTCGAAATATGTTTTTGATTTGCCGCCTGTCACTTCAACGGCCACTACGAAGCTAAGATCATTTTTTTAAACATTATCTTTGATTTCATTATTTGCTTATTCAATTCTTGATTTTCAAAAATATCGAGCCCTACTCGAAGAAGCTATTGTATCGCAAAACACGTGTCGCGGTTTTGTCAACCCACTGTCAGTGAGAATGGTACAAGAAACTGTGATGTATTTCTTAATATGGATTCATCAAGTACCGGCCAGTTCAATTGAAATTCTTGATTTCGTTGAGTTTATAAACTCACCATGAGTACAAAGTAATGAATAATAATAATTTGATCTACATTAGGAGCAGCTATGAATATTTCAAAAGTACATTTCATATTATATATGTATATATATATATATATATATATATATATATATATATATATATATATATACCATGAGATGACTTGTTATAATCAAGAATGCATCTTCATAACAAACACTAGGTTTACAATATTTTCAAGTTTATCTATACTTCAGGCGACATTAGAGTGGATTCATCATAGAGGTAAAATGCTCCTCACGAAATCAGTGAGGATTATGAGGGAATGATCAAAACATTAAGGTCACTTTCTTCATCTGACTTATTTTGCGTGGTGTAAGATTGGAACTAAGATCCACGTTAGCCTAGTTCTAGTCAAGGCCTCACAGAAAACTATGTGTCATATTGGGATTTCAAGATAAGCGATGAGCCCCCTGATATAAAGCTTCAAACAATGTCAAAGTATTGTCAAAGTGGTGCTCATAAGTTGAAGTCATGGTCAAAGTAGCGCTGCGATATTATTTTGAAATTTTGGAATATGATTAAAATTAGTACAAAAGTTTGTCGAGCACGATTCATGGTTAAAGTTCACATTTAAAGTGAAAAATAACTAAAAACTGTAATAGTCGCTCACAAAATTGTACGGTGTGGGATTTTCAAACAATGTCAAATTCCTAACCTTGTTGAAGTGGTGCTTATTAGTTGAAAGTGGTTGACAATGTTCCTTAGGGAATGGTGACTGTTCGCACATTGTCTTTATTACTAACTCTATTGAAACCCTGTTGCTAAGAACGGAAGGATCAAAATACAAATCAAGTGTGAAAATCAAAATCAAATTTTTGGTCAATGATTAAATTGGGGATTGATTGATAAAAGAAAAATACTGTTGTTACAGAAAAATCGAGATATCGAATATGAAGTATGGGTCTAAGAATTTTAAATAAGAAAATAAATGAAAAAATATTGTAACAAGAAAATTGAGGTATCAAATGTGAAATACTAGTCAAAAAATGTGAATAAACAAGTTAAATGAAATATTATGGAAAAATGTTGAAACCAAGTTTCAAGTTGAGTGTACTCCCGACGTTTCGATTGCTGGTATTGGCAATCGTCTTCGGGTGATGACCGGTCATCACTCGTATTTTTCTTTGATCAATCGATCCCTAATTCCATTATTGACCAAAAATTTTATTTTGATTTTCACACTTGATTTGTATTTTTATCCTTTCGTTCTCAGCAACAGGTTTCAATAGAGTTAATGATATAGACAATTGAAGTCCGAACCATTACCATTTTATTAGTTGGAGTTTTTTGATGTGGCGCTTTTATCTTAATTTGAACCCCCAATAGTCGAGCACTCAGAAATGTTCATTTCTTTCATTAAGACAACCTGTAGAAAAAACAATTTTGAGACAAAAGAATAATAAAAAAGAAGATTCATTGGTACTCACAACTTGAGATTGTGAAACAAGTCACCAACGACACATCATACCAGAAGAGCAATTCTTTATTGAACGCCATTATAATAAATTATAAAACTTTGAATTTATTTACGAACATTTTGCAAAAAAAAATTATTGAAAACTGTGAAAATTTGAAATGGCACAATCAACAAGTGAACAAATTTTACATGGTAGCCATAACTTAACCGTAAACATGTTGTTCGATGAGGAAGGGGGGCAGTGAAAAGCTATTGGTTGGTGTTTCCTTCAAACCTGCGTCACCCACCTCAAAAATTTGTAATCGAGAACAAACCTGGGGTATACCATACCCCATTCCCCATTGTTTTGGTTTCTTCAATTTTTTATTTCTAATGGCATCTTAAGTGGCCGTATCAGCAGATGAACGAATAGTTTCACTTAAATAGATTATCTATTATTGAAAAAGGAAACACGAATTCATCTCCACAACATATTTAATTCTTACAGGAACAATGTCCTAGTTAAGACATGTTTCGAACTAGGACATTGTTCCTGTAAGGATTAAATATGTTGTGGAGATGACTTCGTGTTTCCTTTTTCAATAAAATTGGTCTTCCATTTTGAGTATGGACTACTACCTTCGTATACATTATCTATTCATAATTAAAAAACAGAAATCGAACTTAATGTATTTTAGTCAACAAAAAAATATTAAATGACAAAACAACAGAATTCAAAAAGTGAGGCCTATAACAATCGTTTTCATCAACAAACATACACAATAACTACGTGGTATCAGAAAAATAACAAAACGTGGGAACAGAAAAACAACAAACAAACGAATCGAGAGCCTATGGGGGGTGTGGTATACCCGAGAGCACTTCTAAAAGGTTGAAACCACAGAACAGTTTTGGATCCATACTAAACGATACCAAGCATTTCAAAGATCAATGTGTTGTAGGAAGCTTTAAGAAACCAACACTATCTGGATTTCAGAACATCTGGGGTACTTCCCCCACATAGGTGACGAAGAGTTAAGATCATCGATGTATGTCAAATGTCCAATCGACCAATAACAATAAAGTGAATACTGAGAAAGACTAATGAGAATGAATCACGTTTGAATAAGGACTATTTGAAACGTTTGTTTTTTCATCCAAACCGATGGTTTTGATGGAGATCATTTGTTCGAAAATTCTTTTATAATAATCATCTTCTATACAAGACTTTGGTTTGTTGAAAATTCATTTTGTGTTTTTTGCACTACATGATCAGGTGGAGCACAAGAGCTGGAAAAGAGAACATGAAACATAACAATAACATTGAAAAACATTTTTTTTTCGGATCACATTGCAATATTAACTTTGTTAGAAATATGTTATGCACATGGAATATTAGCCTTATGGTTGTGATGTTATACTCCATAACAACGAAAAAACGTTTCCTCACTATATAACATGCAATATTTTCAGACAGGTGAGTATCAACGTTCGTGTGATATAACAGCTATTCAAATATGTAATAATCATGGCCGAATATTCTTGACACAATTTTACTTTGATTATGCCAAGTGCCGCTATTCGAAGTTTTATTTTTCAGTATCGTTGGTGATAAAAAATTTCGTTGTTCTAAAAATTGTTCTGAAATTGTTCGTTTCCGTTAACCAGCTGACGAACGTCAACCCTCAGAAGTCGAAACTTGTGCGAGCAATGGATCAACAAGGCCTTACCTTTTTACCGAGACCACAAGTGCTCATAATACCGATGAAGCTATGATCAAAAAGTAAGAGTGAAATGTTTGGTTTTTATTTAGATATATAATGTCCTCTCGATATAAACGTCAGATATCCCCACAACGGCTATTTTTGAAAAAATATTAGTTATTGCAGGCTCTTTTTCTTGCGTAGTACACAAATCAAAACAAACTGCTGTCCTTTCGAAAATTATGGACATTTGTGAAAATAGTATCGAGGAAGGTGCAATCCGATGTAAAAGTGGCTCGGCCATCAAAATCACGAGCCTACCGATTGTAGTTTCGATCGCAATATGTACAAAAAGTGGGTACAATGGTTATGTGAACTGTGAAAGGCCCACAACTTCCGAATCCTAATATATATTTTTATTTATGATTTTCAGGTGCAACTAATACTCCAGTTAATGGAGATTTTTGCCGTGCAAAAGGTGGAGTAATTCTGATTTTGGGATATGTTAATAGGTTAGGGACCGATAAAAAAATCCAGGTTCTCGACCTTGGGGGTGCGCGCTATCCGCCATCTTGGAGTGAAGGTACGAAAAGTTGGTTTTTCAGATTTTAATCCTGAATGGTTGATTCCACGACAAATAATTAATTTAAAGAGGGAAAAAGCCCTAAAATTCTTGAATATACACTTTTTTTCATAAGCCTAACGGGTTGCGAATCGAGAGTAATTTGTTAAGTACACAAAACACATTGAGTTTCATAATCAAAGCGTGGATGGCTCTAGCGCCGTGGCGTCGAGGCTACTGAAGATGTGTCAGCTTTTTCACGAAGATACGCAGCCGACTGATGTCTTAATTCAAACTGTTTAGTATAAAATAAAACTGCTTGAAGCAGAAATTTCAAATATGTTGAAAAATTAAAAAAAATCAACAATAACTGTGAGATATGGCACAAAGTAACTCAGTTCCATATCGAATTAAATTCATATTTTGCTATTTCAGTCGCATGGAAAACTGTTTATTATTTTAGAGATTTGCCTATACATTTTTTAATATACTCGGTCTCTCAGATGGTTTTCACAATTTCTGTGGGATTTGACCAAAGTTCTCAGTAATAATTAATCATTATACGAGACGATAAAGAAAACTTTAATGACTCGTTCACAAGTAAGGCAGTCGCGGATGGACTATCTTTCAAATAAATAGAGCAATATATATTCTTCAAATTGTTTTTGTAGCACACGTTTTGTTGTGAAACTTGGAAAAAGTGATTCATGAATATTTTTCCAACTTCCAATCCAATTCATCTAGAGAATGTGATTGAGTATTTCGCAAAAAAACTGTTTTAGTTCAATGTTAAGATAAAAAATCAAAATAGACCATGTATCCTTGCAGTGGTCTCGGTAGTGTAGTGGTTAGCATATCTGCCTATCAAGCGGAAGGCCGGGGTTCGAATCCTCGCCGGGCCACCGTGCTGGGTAATCGCACGTTAAAAGGTAAGGCCTCGTCTATCCATTGCTCGCACAAGTTTCGACTTCTGAGGGTTGACGTTCGTCAGCTGGTTAACGATAACGAACAATTTTAGAACAATTTTAGAACAATTTAGTTGAAGTGATCATTTTCTACTTTGCTCATTTAGTCTATTCTTATTTCGCGTTGATCAAAACTTACTTCAACATGTGCTAGGTATAAGGAAATCGATCGAAGAAATGGATATAAAAATAATCACAAATACCTCTTATATTATATTTTCTCAAGTGAACAACATATACCTATAATGCGATGGCCAAAATGGTTCAGAATGTTCGATTATTTGGTTTTTATGTTTGATACGTGGAAGAACTTTCGAAAATCAACTGGAACTTTTTATTGACTTATTACAAGTACAGAAAATTGACATAATTTTTTTAACAACTTCAAATGTTATTAAATACAGCGTGTAAACAATAATGATAACTTGAAATGTAATTATTATTTCAACACCTTCTCCTAATCATTACATTTCAAAAAAAAAAAAAATCAAAATTCGGTGATGAGAAATTTCTTATGCTTGAAAAATTTCACATTTCCAAGGGGCTTCGTCAATAAATCTCCTATCTGATTTTCGGAACAACAGTATTCCACATTAAGCACACCTTCGTTCACTTTTTCATTAATGAAATGATATCTCACGTCAATGTGCTTACTACGACGATTGAATTGACCATTTTTGAGCAGTTTGATTGAACTCTGATTGTCTACTTTCAGAGTGAGTTTGATATCATCATTGGTCAGTTCTTCCAGCAGAGCTTTTAGATGAATCAACTCCTTGGTACACTCTGCTGCGGCGATGTATTCAGCCTCAGTTGTTGATAGGGCTACAATTGGCTGCTTCCTTGAGCACCACGCAACTGGTCCACCACAGTAGAATATAACAAAGCCTGTTGTACTTTTCCTGGTATCGATGTCTCCAGCGAAGTCCGAATCACTGTAGCCAATCAGTTCTGTAGAATCTGAATTGAATATATAATGAATGCCTTCTTCTTTTGTACCAATCAAATATCGAAGTATTGTCCTCAGATTCGAAACATCTTGGGTCGCAGGATTCTCCATTTTTCGACTACAGAAACCAACAGGAAATGCTATATCTGGCCGTGTTTTGTTCATGAGATATAGCAAACTCCCAACAGCTTCTCTGAATGGAAAGCTCCTGTCGATTTGTCCTTTATTTTTCGACGTATCTACTATCGGTGTTGTCGCAGGCTTCGCTTGGTCCATATTGAATTTTTTTAAAATCATTTCTGTGTAATGTTTTTGCCTTAGTCCTATTCTATTTTCTTCTTTGATGATTTCAATTCCCAGAAATGAAGTGGGATTCTCATATTTGACAATTTCAAATTCTCCTCCCAAATCGTGCAGTAGATCATTCATTTCTCTTTTATTATTTCCCAAAAGCAAACCATCGTCGACATATATGGCTAGGAATAATGTTCCTTCTTTATTTTTGAAAATACAACGATCTGCCTTCGAAGGAATGAGACCTCTCTCTTTGAGAAAACAGGTGAATTTTTGGTTCCATTGAAGAGGGGCTTGTTTCAACCCGTAAAGGGATTTCTTCAGTAAACAAACCTTGTCACGTTCTTCAAATCCTTTCGGAATATTCATAAAAATCGTTTCATTCAGGTCTCCATATAAAAATGCTGTTTTTATGTCAAATTTATTGATAAACAATTGTCTCTTGGCTGCTATTGCCAATAAAATTCTTATTGAAGAGATATTCACCACCGGACTAAAAGTTTCAGTAAAATCAATTCCATATTCTTGTTCACATCCCCTTATAACTAGTCTGGCTCTGTATCTTCCATCTTCTTTTATTTTAAAAATCCATCGACTTGACAATACTCTTTGATCTCCTACATCTGATTTTTCAACATAAATCCATGTATTATTTTTATTCAATGCCTCCTTCTCTTCTTTTATGGCAGATTTCCATTTGTCTCTATCTGGCCCTTCTATTGCTTCTTGATATGTTAACATTACAAAGTCTTCGTATATTTTAGGTTTCTTTATAATTCTCTTCTGGCTTCCTTCTCCTGATCTTACATCACTCTGTTCATTTGCTCTTGAAGGATCTCCATTTTCACTTTCGACAACCTGTATATCATTTCTTGGACTGCCGTCGTTGCTATGGTTTTCATGACTATAATTATCCGTCAAACTTATGTCAAGTGTTTGACTGTCATCAGAATCCAAATTGATTTGTTTTTCGAATACAACATCCCTGCGTACTATAATTTGTTTTCTTTCAGCATCCCAAAGACGGTACCCATTCAGTGCGTAACCGACAAATGTATACTTGTTGGTGCGGCTATCCAATTTTCTTAGGTGTCCTAGTTACGATTGCTGCATGAATCCACCATGCACAATTCCTTTTTCTTTGCACCAAATTTGAAGTTCATTGTTGATGTATTCGCCACCATTGTCGCATCTGATTTTAGAAATTTTCATATTTTTATATGCTTCAACTTCACAAGAATATCTTTTAATGTACTCAGATACTTCTGATTTCTGTTTGAGTAAGTATATCATACAGAAATGTGTATAATCATCCAGGAATGTGAGAATGTATCTCCTTCCATCCCACGTTACTGGATCAATTGGTCCGCATAAGTCCGTGTGTATGATTTCAAGAGGTCGTTTTGCATGGTATCTCTCACTGCTGAATGGAAGTCTTGTTTGTTTAGATTTCAGACAAATTTCACAAACTTCATCTAAGTTTTCATATTCTTCTCTTCTTAGAATCATTCCATTCGTTATCTGACTTAACTTTTTCATAGTCGTTCCACTCAAGTGCCCCAATTTTCTGTGCCAGCTTATTATATCTGATGATTGTTTTGTCAAGAGAGTTGTGTCAGTCTTTTGGTCAAAATTTATCAGGTACAAACCGTTTCGTTTATCACCTTTCAATATTATTTTATTGTCTTTTTTTGATGAAAACTTTGTCGTCACAAAAATGAACTTCTCCACCATTGTCCGTGATTGCTTTTACAGACAGTAAGTTTTTACTTAAATCGGGAACATAAAGAACATCATTCAGTGTACATACTTCTGTTTCAATGACACCTCTGCCTTGAGCTTCCATCGATTCATTTTTCTTCGCTACCGCAATGTCAGATTTTATATTTTCAATGGATGAAAATAATTCTTTGTTATTGGACATATGAGATGAACATCCCGAATCCACGACGAAGCTTCTGGTGTCTTCAGTATTTTCATTTGTCAAGAAAGCAACTTTACTGCGGTTTTGGGCATTTTTACGAAAATAACAGTTTTTCTCGATATGATTGTTTTTCTTGCATATGTTACATTTCATTTCACTTTTATTACGACAATTTCTAGCGAAATGTCCTGGTTTTCCACACTGGAAACACTTTCTCTCATAATCAGGGTTTTTATTGTGAAAATCGGTATTGCTGGTGCTTCTCATTCTTCTCTCATTAGATTTGAAAGCTACAACTCCACCATCTTCTTTTTGAGGTTTCAGTCTTGCTTCTTCTGCAATCAGTCTACTGGTCAGCTGGGTCAGGGTTTTTTCATCAGTTTGTGTTGAATCCCAAGAAGTACAGAAATGTTTATAATCGGTTGGTAAAGTCGATATGATTTTGGAAATTAACATTTCATCATCTACTTTCTGATTCAGGGCCTTCAATCTATATGCCAGATTTTCCAATTTACTGATATGCATAGACATGTCAGAATCTTTATCATACAAAAAATTGAAAAATTCTTGTAGAAGACTGCACTTCTGTTGTTGGCTATCCTTTTGAAAAATGGTACAGAGCTTATCAAACATTTCTTTCGAAGTTTCACATGTTAGGATGTGCATCATAACTTTTCTTTCTATAGATGTTGTTATGGCCTTCTGTGCTTTAGCGTCTTTGCGATGCCAATCAGCCTTATCTTCTTCTCTACTCAGAGATGAGAGCAGTTTTGCACCACTGACTATGTCGTACAAACCATGGGATTTGAAGAGTATAAGGATTTGAAACTTCCAGACTTGAAATGTTTCGTTGTCTCTAAGCTTCTCTATCTGGTTCCCTTCATCTAGTGCGGATGCCATAATTATTCTTGACGATGATGTATTATTCAAATGTCAAAATCAAAAAAGGATTTCCACTTTATTTCGCTTTATTTTAGTGTTGATTTTCGTTTTTAGTGGCAAACTCCTGGGCCCATAACCTGTTCGATTATTTGGTTTTTATGTTTGATACGTGGAAGAACTTTCGAAAATCAACTGGAACTTTTTATTGACTTATTACAAGTACAGAAAATTGACATAATTTTTTTTAACAACTTCAAATGTTATTAAATACAGCGTGTAAACAATAATGATAACTTGAAATGTAATTATTATTTCAACACAGAACAATGAAAAGTTAAGTTAAGTTAACCGCAAAACGTGGTGAATAGGATGAATGGGATGAAAAGGGTTGAAAGATCATTCGAAATTATAAAAATATGAATAAACTACAAACGTGAGCTATTCATCTCAGGTTTCAACTAAACTAATAAACTTCGAAGATCATTTCTGCGTGATTATACTTCCTGAAACTCAACATGACAGTTCCTAACCTATAAGACCAAATTTGGCGCCTAAATCGTGATCTCAGAACAAAAAACGAAACTAGGAGGTCATTCAGAAGGCGAAGAAGGCGGAACCGTGTTGAAATTCAAATATAATCCATCTGGTAAGGAATTTGCTACTAGTTTCATGAGGCTACATAAAAAAATTTGCTGTATGACTTTGTTAAAATATCAAACATTCAAGAGCTCGAGTGTCACCTGATATAACCAACGAGTATTTTGATAATATCGAAGAAACTTTTCTAAGAAAATTTGAAAATGTATGTGCTACCTGAATCGAAGGTGGACCTGAAGGAACCTGATTCAATGCCACTACTAGTGACTGCTTTGACAATGGAGCTTTTACAGATTGGATCAAAACAGATGCTGTTCCCTGCTTGTCAAAATTGGATGGTGTGAAAGTTTCAGTAGACAACAATTCACCATTTTACTCATCCTAAGGAGTGGCCATGACTCGACTCTCGAACTCGTCAAGTCCTCTCTATACAACCCAAGTTCTCCTAAGATTTTTTTTATCGAATATTTTGTTTATGATATTAAATTCATTTGGTTGGTGTTCAAGTTGTCTACGGCGTCGACTCATATGTCTAGATTCCAATACTGGTGAGGAGGTTCCCTTGATCGAATACACTAACTGACCTGGTAGTACTGTCGGTTTTCCGAGTTTCTCTACAGTTGAAATAGCATAGGTGCTACAATGAAATCAGTAGGGCACCTTCTGGCCGCACTTGTGAGAGTTTTTGAAAAGAGGAAATATGAATAAATATTTAGTTCAGTGAATAATCCAAAATCTTTCCACTCTGTAGCATTTGACAACGTCTTGGTGATTGATGTGATCGTCATTTTAGAGTTGAAGAGATATATTATTTTCCCCATAGTCTTTTCGACTGATTCTTCTTTGTAGTTGAGAATTCCTAAGTTGCATATCCTTGTATTCTGCTCCGATAACTCAAGTCTTGTTTCTAAAATTACTGCTTCTGAGAAGCTGTCTTTAGTATGGGTGGAATTAATTTTGAAATATTTTTCAGTAGTCCTATCCGAAAGGTCACTCTGTAAAATAGTAACCGATTCTTCCATCTACTACAGTTCATTCTGGAAAGTTCTCTTCTCTCACCCTTCCTTCCAAAACGCTTTAACTTCAATGAACGTCTGCCTAATTAGACACTGGCTGATCGATTCTTATTCACAGCCGATTCCATTTCTTCCTTGTTTTCTTTCTCGCGTGAGGAACACTTTTCGCAGTGAACAGTTGTTCCATTCAAACGTGGATATATTAAGCTTGGTTATTTCCACTTAACAATTTGCTGTATTTACTCCATTCTTGATTTTTTCATACGAAGCTCGGATTCAGATACATATACATCTGTTCTACTAACGAATTTAAATTTTTCAATTACCCCATCATCAAACAGATATCACTCGCCCTAGATGCGAGTTTAGCTAACAAGGTTAACCTTTTCAAGGAAAACAAATTGATAATGATTCAATTATATTGTGAATGATCCTGAGTAAAGTACTCTGTGGAACAGGCTTCAATACTGGTTGTACCGAATTTATTTGTAAGTTTGACGGGTGTAAACGATCCTCGTCCTTTCTGTTCCTGGCTTTGTTGAAAACAATATCTTTTTGTGACTATTCCGAGCATCCTTAAAAGGAATTTCAAACATTCTCATTATTTCAAATATCTTTTTAATTTTTGAATACGTTTTCATTTTTAATACTTATGATATACAGATTTTGCTTAGTTGTTAACACATCGAATGAAATTAGTAATTCGATGCAATCGATTATATAAAAATGCTAAATGTACTACGATTAGTGGCAAGGAACTATCCCATGATTTGAAAGACGAGTTAATTTCTAGATAAAGTTATCAATTTTGGAAAAATGCAGCTGGTTTCTCAATTCCTCAGTTTGTAGGATATCAGAAACAAGTCGTCTCCTGAACATGCCTATATCATGTGAAAGAAGCGTCGGGTGCAAGTGAGTTGAATTTGATGTTGAGTAATTGATTTTTGTTAATGAGGTAACTAAAAGTGATTTACTATGAAATTGATTATAAATAACAGGAATACGATCGCTGCTTGTATTTTATTGAATACATCAAAAATTCTTGAAGGAGACAATGATGAGTGAATTGAGTTGAATGAAAACAATAATCGAAACATTTGTTGGAAGATCTCATTCTCATCATATTCAGGCATGTGACATATTTCAGTCATTTGAGGATATGAGTTGATTAGGAAAGGTGTGAAATAAGTGGTAACTACAATTACAGACATCGATTCTCTGCCACAATCTATAGAAAAAGTTTATACGCTTCCTCAGAAGAACTGTCTCCAAGTTTCGAAACAAAGTTATTTCTTCAGAGTTTCGAAAATTTGGCTTGGAATTGCAAGGCCACCAAAATATATGTCAGAACATTACCAGCAATCTGAAACAAAAAATTTGCCTGAAAATTCAATGGATATATTCAGTAAGAAAAAAATCTGAGGACGAAAATTTGAATGTTCCAGCACTGCAATAAAATCCAAATTGATTTTCTCACAGTTTTTAAAAATGAAGTTCAATTACCCAAGTCATCCACGTAAATTTCATAACCGCAGTGATTAGCATCAACGTTGAACGAGAAAAGTTGACTTACTTCAAACAACATGATTTTAATGTGTCATCTCAATATCGACGAAATGTAGGTATATTTCCTATAAGAAAACATGAGATGATTCTTGATTTACTTGAAGGAATCATAAAGTATAATTGTCTGAAAAAGTTGATAATGTGGGTTCGACCAAAAACTGATTTGGATCTCCATTTCAATAGTTTTTTTTTTTCAAAGCCACAGCGGCAGACATTTGTTCTGCCGCTGCCTCATTGGTGTCCAGGAATGGAAAATCGTTTTGCCAAAGTTATCTGAGCGAGCATATGAATAAGGCACTACCCTTTCTGTAGATCCAAATCATTATGATTATTATTCTCTATGCACAGAAAAGTTTCGGGTTAACAAAACTTTGCTATGTTAATGAATAATGAACCGATAATCGTCATGTATCAATATTATGGAACAAAGCTTCGCCTTCGGTTCCCATGATGATGGATTTATGTCAATGCTTCATTTTTTAAATCATTGGGGTCATTTTTCGTTATTGCCATTATTCATCTGAGATTGATATCCTATCAGAAATTCTCAATATGAACCAATATTTCAAGGGATGAATACGAATTCAATATGCCATTTTCTGATTATATCAACTAAACTGGCTAAACTGGCAATTGGATATTGTGGTTTGAACTACAACGCAACACCTGAGAGAATTTGATATTCGATTTTATGAAATCGATGAAGTAATTCAAGCAACAACGTTACTTTTAACCCACTAGAGGTTGTCATCTTATGTTGAAGCCTTATACTTACTGATGACAGAAGATCTGTACCCACTACAAATATATTAGAAGCTTTCAATTCAGGTTTTTCCGAAGTCAGTGTTGTAATCAGCATTTCAACCTGGGAAAAAAAATATTAACGAATTCTTGTATACGATTTATATTACTAGACATACCTGGGATGCCTCCGAATATGATAGTCCACTTATTGGATATGTGTACAAATAAGATAATAGATCTTCATTCTGAAAATAATGATATCTGTTATCGATAATATGATCATTTTATTGAATTCGGAGTTTGGAAGCGAAAACAAATGTTTACACAGAAATCAATTTTCCATTAGAGTGATTATAATTACAAATCACTAACAAACAAATCGATATCTCTGAACAAACGAATGATATTGCGATGGTAAGCAATTATTTTCGATGAAGCCTAAAAACTCGGCTAAAAATCATCGGCATACTTCAGCTCATTCTATCCAGCTTGTCAAATAATTATTGGCGCAAGAGCGTAGCGTTTATTCACTGCTTCAGTAAAGAACTGCTCAATTTCAAAAACACAATTTTCATGACTATTTCACCATAATATGGAAACTTACCCTACTTACACAGAACTTATTTTTGAATAAAGAACCAGTAATAAAACAAATTACCGAATCGTGCAAATGTCTAGGAATTATCAAAGATAGATATAAAAAGGATTTATTGGTCTTCTTATTACAATTTATGTACACTGACACAATACATTAGTTCAGAAAATGAAACTGAAAAAATGGTAAAACCTCGCAGCACCGATTTGTACAATAATTTGGGATTGGGCTCATTACACCCTCTAGTTCATTTTCTATATTGTGCCGTTGTAAGCTTTTTGTTTTTCAGGGGTGAAAACTATCCCTGATTATCAAAAATTATAAAAAAACATTAAAAACCTTAATATGAGTAAAAATAGTTAAATATTGATTGTTTCATGCTTTAGGATACAATTTCATAATCTTTCAACCTTCCCTTGTTGAAAACTCCCCTTGGAAACATTGAATTTTCATAATATGTCTTCGAACTTTAGAATACACTGGTGAGAAATCAACGAAATATACAGTCATACACGCGAGCAGATTTTTCTTCTTCTCTGTCTTCCAATATGAATGGAAAAAGTGGAACATATAACGTATAACGGCCGAATATACCGGTTATGTAGATTACTACGCTCCGAAGCAGGTAATTAAAATTTTTCAACAAAAACAAAATGATCGGTTTTTTAAGCATAGCTTCTTCATTTTAGGTGATGGATTTTTTTTTATTATGAACGATTCTGTAGAGCTTTTCAAGAACTATAAGAATATGTGAATAAAATTACTAAAGATCCCTTAATTTTTAAATGGGGGGAGTTTGAAGCGCTTGACTAAGGTGATGTTCGATCGTAAATGTAGGTGTTAAACGGCTATATCTCGCCGAATATTCACTTCACAAAAAATCTACACACACGGAAATTTTTGTCATCAAAAAATCTACATTTTTGTTCTGTAACAGTTTTTTAGTATCTTAAGTATTTTGAGAGATAATTATAAGAAAAGGGTTGAAAACACGAAATTGAAAAAAATCGTTAAAGTCCAATTTTTCTAAAACTGGGCATTTTGAAATGGTTGAACTTCGTATTAATAGTACATATATAAAGTTAATCACAGAAGGGTGGCGATCAATTTCAGTAAGGTGGTACTTTGGAGGTTGTTTTCAAAGATTTTTTTGTAGAAAAAAGCGGGTACCGCTTTTTTATCATAAGTCGGTCAATTTTAATGCTAGGAAGACATTTTTTCATGTGTTTGAAAGCTCTTATTGAACACTTCAAAAAGATGCTATAGGCTCTCTTCGAAAAATGCAAATTTTTTCTTGTTATTTCGCTTTAAATCTTCCAATTTATACATTTGACGAAAAAAGCTAAGCATTAATTTGCTGTATCTCAGTTAGTATGTGTTGTGAGAAAATTATAAAAAAGCATTGTTTTTGTTTTTGTAAAACCTACAATTTGCCACTTCACACTTCGTTTCGATAAAATGCATAGTTTAAGAGTTATTTGCAAAACACCATTTAAAAAAGTCGATTTTCTCGTAAAAAAATTGTTACTTTCAACTTCAAATATCTCAAAAAATATTACTTTTACGAAAAAAACGTATGGAACATTTTTTTCTTAGAATCAGTTCTTCCGTCGATCCCTACAGTTAAAATGTAATAAAAAATTTTCACTATCATGATGGGGTGGCAACCACCCTCAACGCTCTAGCGTTCAGCGTCATGATATAGAAAATGATCCTTGAGCCATTCCCTACCTTCTGTGAAGATTTCATGTAAATCTATGGTGGACGAAAAAATTGCGAGCCAGAATGCTTCATATCCTGAACTATATACTGAAAGAAGTCAAAAAATTCACTAATCACACTCTGATAATATCATAAACGAGCAACTATTTACACATGCATCCAAATTTTTGAAATAATCACTTCTGAATTTGAAAAATTTCAATTTGACCTTTTGATCAAACTGACCACACTGCATCACATATCTCATTTATGAGGTAGAAACCTTGGCCAATAAGAGGCTGCCCCACCACAAATTTTAATTTTTTCTTTTGATAGTTTTTTCATTATTTTGGAAGTGTAATATATATTTTGCCATATAATGCTTCAGTTTGTTCCTTAGTGATCACTGAACTCATTTTTGGGGTTCTATTATTATCACTGCTTCACCTAACCTTCACACACGGATAGGTACCTGCACGCACTATCGAACCACAATCCTAGCCAAAGGAGAGGAGTCATATCTATTCTAACGGAACGTGCTCGAAGAATATGTGAACCAGAGCATCTGGAGAGAGAGCTGAAACATCTTCAAGTGACCTTGAGATCGAATGGATACAGTGTACCCGAGATCAACAGGACCATGAAACTGAAGACTTCCATGGTTCAAAACAGGGAAGATGCTCAGATAGTCGCACACGCTTATCTACCATATATTCCGAGGGTCACAGACCGAATTGGAAAACTCTTGGGGAAACATAAAAACGGTTTTCAAATCCACCAGGAAGATGCAACAAAACCTCAGGTTCGGCTGAAGACAAAAAAGACCCACTGTCAGCATTAGGGGTTGTCGAATACCGTGCACCTGTGGGAAGGTATACATCGGTACCACCGAAAGATCTATAGCTATTAGGAACTAGGCTAAAAGAGCATTAAGAACAAACTGACAAGTTAGGCCGAACACGTACTCAGAGGGGAAAACCACAATGCTCTGTTTGAAACGCGAAACTCATTGCCCCCAACCAGGGATACCATAGCCGACTGATACGAAAGGCAATAGAACCTCTACTCTGAATATGGGATCCCATTTCAAGATCAAAAATAACAAATATCATGACGGCAAGTAGTACGGCAATTAATGCTGATAATATTTCCCCGAAGTACGGCAATTAATATTAATAAAAATTCTTCGAATCCAGAAAAATAATGATCACTTCATCTGAATCCACATAATTATGCTTTACGAATGCTTGAATGTGGTTGACAATTTTCCTTGCTGAATGGTTATGGTTCGGACATCCATTGTCTATATTTTTAACTCTATTGAAACCTGTTGCTAAGAGCGGAAGGATTAAAATCCAAATAAAGTGAGAAAAATCTAATCAAAATCGAATTTTTGGTCAATAATGAAATAAGGGATTGATTGATCAAAGAAAATACTTTTGTTACAAAAAACTGAGATTTCGAATATGAAATTTGAGTCAAAAAAGAATTTCAAATAACGAAATGAATGAAATAATATTGTGACAAAAAACTGAGGTATCGAATATGAAATACTAGTCAAAAAATGTAAATAAAGAAATTAAATGAAATATTATGAAAAAATGTTCAAAACCAAGTTTCAAGTTGAGTGTACTCACGACGTTTCGATTGCTGGTATCCGCAATCGTCTTCGAGTGATGACTAACAATATTTCGAGGTGTGGTCGGTTATGAAGCTCCCGATTTTCCTATGGTGGGGAAAGGGAGTTACTACTAAGGAGACGAGCAGGTGTTACTACTAGAAGTGTGCCGATCGATCTTCAGCGGGAAATGGATGTATTGGGGCGAGATTCTCCCTCATCGAGCCGCAGCCGGTCCATGCCTTGGATAAGCGGCCTCCACACATTCCGGATCTCCACGCTTGCATGACTGAATGCGTCGTTTTTGAGTGTTTTTCTTGTGTTCGCCTATTCTTACTTCCAATGGTCTTCTGGTTTTTTCTATGTAGGATTTGCCGCACTCACATGATATCCGGTAAACGCAGTTGTTGGTGTCGCTGTTTCTATTCGGTGGTCGAATTTTTGTGAGCTGGCTGCGTATTGTGTTCCCTGATCGAAAACAGACTCTGATGTTGTATTTCCCTCCTATCCTCTTGATCCTCTCAGAAAATCCTCTCACGTAGGGGATGGTGGGAATTCGCTGTTCCAATATCTCCTTAGTGTTCCTTTGATTCGTTCGAGCCAATATTCGATCCACCAGCTTCTTTGAGTGGCCATTCTTTTGAAGATCCTTCCTTACGTTGCTCAGCTCCTTGTCTAGACTTTCTTTGGTGTTACAGAGATTGATTGCCCGATCAATCAGAGACTTGACGATTCTTCGCTCCGTAGATTGATGATGATTGGATTGCTCATTCAGGTATTGTCCGGTATGCGTTGGTTTCCTGTAGAATGCTGTTTCCCATAAATTTCTGGTCCTCTTCACCTCCACGTCGAGAAACGGCAGTCTGCTCTGAGATTCTTTTTCCATTGTGAACTTGATGATGGGCCTCATGTTGTTCAGGTGTTCTAGAATATAGACAATGGATGTCCGAACCGTTACCATGCTTTACGAAGTCGTAATACCCAGTCATCGGAGTCTAACTCAAGATGTTTGAGCCTCTGAAGAAGCTAGCCACTCGCGCCAGCAAAACGTCAGGAAGAAATTCCAAAAAACCACGGCCTTCAAAACCGAACAAAAGTAGCGATACTGAAAACCTTGGCCGCGAAAGCCTTAACCATTTTGTCAAAATTTGAGGGTTCACACTTCTTCAAAAAGAAGAGCAAGATTTGTATCAAATGATTCTTATTTATATTTTCCAATACAGCCTTCGGTGCAAAATTAGGATATCAATTATCGAAATATCAAACTGAAAATACTCACACTCGACGGACAAGTCTCCATCAACCAAGTTAGCATGTTCAGGAACAGAGTGCGAGTATTTCAGTTTTGGTGTTTGGTTTATGATGAGCTCCATTTGAAAGTTTCTATTTTCGAGTAGGATCACTAGTTTTATTACGTATCTGCGAAATTCAGTCCGTGCTATTCTACGTTCACTAACGTTTAAAAATTGAGGCTTACGTGATATATATGATATATATATATATATATATATATAGTTTAATGATAGAATCAAAATAGACTCGAAGTTGATCAAAAACAGAATCAAAAATCTTCCAACGATATACATGAAAAAAGCTTTAAAATATGTTCAATGAATATTCAATACTTATATTAATGAGTTATTAGTGATGGATGGATATTCGAAAGATATATTTTATTAATGTTTCAAAGATTCTCTTGCTACTCAGGTAACTACTTGATTAAATTATTCACATTTTGGTCTTAGTATCAGTAGTATATTTATTTTGACGCCTAGCTGTATAAATGAATAGAAAACACTCAATCATCTCCATTCTTGATCGTTTCGAAACAAACAGCGAATGACTTCTCTTTGATAATAAAGAAAGAATTTTTGAATTCATCCTTGATTTTTTAAATGATCTTAAATTGAACCCCTGTAGAAGCCGAATCGGGGTATTCAGTTATTTGATCCTTATAGGGTTTAATTAGGACACCATTAACTTTATCGAATCAAAAATATAGCGATTTTCACGGAAAACTTTGTTTCATGAAGATTGGTTATGGGTTCAATCATAATTTCAGATCTCTTGAACGAAAATACCCAAGTTTGAAATGATGATTGTAATAATGATAATCGTTTGCAGAAAATCAGAATTGAAATTCACTCCTATTCAAATACCTTAGGCCAAAACAAGCAAAGATCTGCTTCCAGTAATGTTTTGCAATTTTTAGCTATGTATTTGTTGATATAATCAGGCGCTTCGCAAAAATGTTCGATGTGGAAAGAATATTGTAGAATGATGTAGTGCAGAGGAGTCAGAAAGCAAGATAATTACCAAATAGTGAGAATTTCAGTTAGAAATTTGAAAATTATCAGATAATGATTCAGAAAATCGATAAGCCTTTTTTTAAAATTGGCGAGTCAACTACTATTCAGCAACGATTTACTCACCGAGTGGAGAACTGCTTCCACATTGTTGATGAATATCAGAGATGTAGATATCATGATAAATACGTCAAAAATGAAGAAGTATGATACTTCCGTTGATTCGCTTGACCAAAAATGAAAATAATAT
Organism: Zygogramma bicolorata; assembly: GCA_032362365.1. Classification (NCBI taxonomy): domain Eukaryota; kingdom Metazoa; phylum Arthropoda; class Insecta; order Coleoptera; family Chrysomelidae; genus Zygogramma; species Zygogramma bicolorata. The sequence goes on from JAVJAQ010002997.1 coordinate 354,930, forward strand.
AAGTATGTACATACTAAAATCAATACTGCGGTGTTTACTTGGTCTGCGTAGTATATGGAGTTTCCGACAGAAAGAACATGCTTTTTATGATTTCTGTTTAAAATCAAATAGTATTTCTGTAGGTTCTGCACTTTATTCGATGAACTAGATTCATTGAGCACTTTTCCATTTCGAATATTTGATTCCAATACTTCAGTGAGATATTTTTTAACAACCTCGCAGTAGTTTCGAAATATCATTTCATAAATAGTTTCTACGTATGTTAAATGCAGGACAATAGCTCCAAAGCCAATATACATTACAGTCATACCAGCCATGTATATGAAATTTTGCATATCACACTTATTCCCTACAGTGTATATTGCGAATATAAGAATGAAGGCAGAGAACATAAAAGTTATCATAAACCCTGAAAGCATCAATATTTTCGTCTGTTTTCTGGTTAAGATGCTTTGGATTCCATAATATTTTCTGTTTTCAATAATATTTATAATATTCAAAGTGTTGTTGAGAAGTGCATTATAATTTAGTCGCGAGCATATCGCAAAGCACAAAACATTACTCATTTTGAGCACGGAAGAAACATTTTTCATAACCTCCTCGAAACTTTCGTTCATAGTAATATCTTCTACTGCAGCACCTATAGCCAGTAGCTCTACAGCGATATACAGGATATTCAGTAAGAGTACACTTTTACTTCTAACGAATCGTCCTCCTTCGATGGGAGACATATGCTGACATTTGGGCATGCTATGGTAAGTCATTCCCAAACTGAAAAAAATTATGGGTCTGAATGCACATATAAAACAGTCGTGAATATTCGTTTTCGGAAAACCAATCATTTCATTCGGGAGATAGTTCAGTAATGGTACTTTGGATCGTTAAGATAATTGCTTCTTGATGAGTTTACCGTAACCTCCCTAATCAGATGATACTATTATTCTACTGATAGCTCAAAAGTCGATGATTTGCTTGGAAATGTAGGAATAAATATTTACAAGAACCAAATAAACTAACAAATATTTTCTGGTAGAATTCTTCAACTATTGATGAGGTATTGATTTATGCATGTTACCAAAAATCTATATTTTTCATATTCAGGTTTGCCCCACGACGGAACAGCGACATTAGACAACGCTGATTGTAGTAACCATTTTTTTCGTTCAATCACTCTGATTTTTGATTCAGACCTTGTGATACGTTTCTCAGAATGGAATAAATTATGTTTTCAACATCCATTTTCCTGAAAAACACCTTCGACTTGTACGAAAACAATCCTCCTGTTTATCAAGTTCACAATATGGAATTGAATCTGAACTATTCCCATGGATTTTAATGAGGTCGATTAGCTTTAGAAATCAGACCTCCAATGATTGGCCGCCATTTGATCGATTTTATGGAAAAAGTTTTCTGAACACAGCAGCAGCTCAACATTGAATCCTCTTTCCCACTGAATGTTCTAGTGCAGTATGTGAGAAAGTGACAGTAAGTCAGTTGAACTTCATTATGGGATATGAAATATTTCACCAGGAGTAATAGCAAAAATAAGAATGAAGTATAAATTTTGTATCGGGTGATATGGGTTCGGACTTATATCACTTATATAATTGAATCTATTGAAAAACAATGTAATCAACGCTTTTGCAAAGAACTCGTAAGCTGAAAATAATTGAATAACAATAATAAATTACGAATAATGGAATTGGATTACGAATAAGCAAAAATGAGGATGGAAAGGAGTCCCTCAAATGATCTGGTCAAAATTGGGAATGGGAGTTTCTTCATCTGATGGATCGCAAGAAACTGAAGTCAATGGCCATTCAGTACAAACTGCTTCTGAAAAAAGTTTTTTTTTCAAGTCTCTTCCCTCATGATGTAATCAGGAAGAATTTTTCCTATAACTCTTCTCACACTTCCAATATATTTTTCACACATTCCTGCTATGTGTGAGGCTGCTGGTTGAAGCAATTTGAAGTCGGTTCCTTAAATCAATAATCGATGGTCTGATAGTTTGATAATAATATATTATGTCTTTATTGATTATACGAATAATATATTCCACAGAAAGTGAATGAGATGGTGCCTTTCAGCTTACGCTGCTCTTCCATGTAACCATGGCTTCTTGCATTTCTCTGGAAGCGCTTCTTGAATGTGTGCCGTTCTCACAAGAGATTATTCCAGGACATCTTATCCTTACTAATATTCTGTTTATAGCCATTATGGTCACTGTTCAACTTGTTCACTGTGGCAGCGGTGAACTTCTGGAGACATTTTTCATAAGTGGATTTCACTGCTGCTCTCCCATAAAAAATCCAAAATCTCGTCTGAATTTGTTCGGTACCATTTCAACTCCAGTGTGATTGAATTTTTCGTGCATACAAGTTCCCACATCGGTACTCCAGGTACTAGAGAGCCATCTATTATATTCGAAAATGAACCAACCAGAATACTTCGTCTTTTAATACAGATTCAAAATTACTCAAACGAATTTTTGTACTTCTACTTAGTACTAAGTAAATCAGTTATATCTTGAAGAACACTCTCGTAAGTTTGTAAAACCAAACAGGTATTGATATATTTTTTTTATTAGCATTTTCATCTTTATATGTTGTAGAATAATGTATCTTCATCAGGCCAAAGGATTTCTGATTGTTTCAAAAACATGGAATCATAGGACTAAGTTTCTGATGTAACAAATTCTTTGTATGTTTGAGTTCATCCGCAACCTTGTATCGACTAGGTATCCAGCGCCAATCTTCGACCCTGCTTCTTTCTTGGATTTTCCTCGTGCGTATTTTTCGAGAGATCTGCCATCGTCTCTTTTCCATGCTGGGACACATCTTGAACTTGAGCAAAAATAAATTCTGTTAGTGGGTATTTTCAATACGGTTTTGAATGTTTCTGAAACCAACTTCCCATAACCGTTGCTTGTATAATTGTAACCTCAAAATTGCTTTAATTGTTTTTGCAGCTACCGATATTGCCATCTTTCAGGAATATCGAAGATTACATACTATGGCGAACGCTTCCTCTGTGCTATCACGCGTGCAGTTCAATACTTTCTGCCCCAGGAATCAGAAAACTGTAATATTATCTTGGTATTTTGTGATTTCCTGAGTTTTCAAGGTCATTCAACTATCTCTCCTAAGGCCATCAATTCTTCTGACAGAATGCTGTTTTAGGGAATACCAGAACACCATACCTTTTGCATCAATACTTTACCCTGTATAGTAAACATTGATTTTCATCCCAGTGGATCGAATACGGACATGATACATTGAAGAACTTTTAGAGTTAGTGTCCCATTATTCCGAGCACCAACACATGATAGAAGGAAGAAACACCAATGAGCTTAGAATATGCCATTACAGATTTCGATGCAAATCTCCCTCATTAAATCTGTAAGTTCGTCAGCCAGTTGACTACCTCAAATCCTTCCTATCTCTGTACTTCACATACTTCTGGGATAGCCTCATCTTCTGTATCCTTTGAGTCGAAATAATCATCTAGATGAAACTTGCTGATGATCGCGTCCCAGCGTTTTGTCTTTCGATCTTGTTCTCGCATCTGACATCACCACAGAAACCAATCCGTCGTTGAAATAAACGATGATATTGGTACCTTTGGTGTTAAAGTTGAAACTATTCTTAGAGATCAATTACCCTTACACCAAACTAATATTTTTGCACTCGACGCGCATTTCGCTAACAAGGTTAGCATCTTCTGGAGAAGAAAATATCAATTTACCGTGGTTGATGAAATTTCTATACGAGGGTAACCAGTGATTCCAACAGATCCGGTCAGGGTAAAAGTTGACTATGTAGGCTCACTCCTCTAGAGATGACGGTTGCATTGAAAACAAGGCGAATTTTATTCCGTTCATTTGGATTATTCATGACAAGTGTGGTAATTACCAAAACTGTGGATCATCAATGGCTCTTTCTTTCTCTTTACAGTTTTCCCACATACCCAATTTCTATGTAACCATTGATTCTGTGACGGTAAGCTTTGGCAAAAATTTCCTCAAAACTGCATTTTTTTTTCCATACATTTCAGTCGTTGTAGGGCTCTATATATTCACTTTCTACTGAAGTGTCATAATCATTTTTCCACAGCAATTCAATCTGATATCTCTCTCCTGTATAACGAATAGTTCACTTCATTATGTTCGTTGCTCTGTCATTATTTTTACTCAATTCGTCTGGTGTGATCAATACTCCGAACGACGCTGTTTGAAAACGAGTGACCAACTTTATTTACACTTGGTAGCTACAGGCAAGTACTGGTCCACAACATGCCTGGGCACTATCAAATGTATTTGTATTGTTTTATCCAATCAAAATGACATGTGTTCCTTGTTGGATAACTGGGACTGGGACTGGAATACCTCTCGAATGTAACTATTTTCTTTGATCAGTCATTCTAATTTCTTGTACCGGAAGTAATAAATTTCTAATGGTTCGAAGTCCTTTCAACATGTATATTTTATCTTCATCAGATTTTGCTATTTTCGAATCTTATCTCAAAGAACTCTTCTGAATAGAATGGTTTTCATTCGTCCATAAGAGGCAGATTTATTCATTCTAATACACCAGAAAGTTTTAGTTTTTCGGGTGTCTTCTGGTCTAAAAACGTTATCGTGTATGCTTTATCGTACAATCCCAAAACTGATAGATTCCCAATCAGCCCGTACAATTTGAATGGAATTCTCTTCAATGAGATTTTACTGGATGTTCCATTCATTGTGTAGAATCTATAAGAATTGTTTTCAGTGGATAGTCCACTACTGTTAGTTTCCTGATTTCTGGAAGGTGGGTCTTTGGGTAATATCTGATGATGAAATAATTTGCAATCGTTTTTGCCACACATTTATCAACAGTTGATATTTTGTCATCTGTGACAACCTTCCACCGCTCAACAATATCATCGGCTTGCATCTCTGGGCAGAGGTTATCATAATATTTTCTGTCACATCAGTTACATTTTTTTTGTCTTTCCGCTTATGAGTACTGGTTTTTCATGTTTCTTACTTTCATGAAACCTTTGTTCGTGTTTTGCCGCCTTGTTCTATGAAGTCTGAAGTTTCCATAAATAAACGATAAGATCAAAACCGTTGGTGTAGAAGTTGGAAATTTTTGTAGAGATCAATTACCCTCATAGAAAACTGATATTATTTGTATTCGACGTACGCTTCGATAATAAGGTAAGGATCTTCAGGAGAGAAAAATTTATAGTTACAGAAAAATGATACAGTATCAATTTTCTTCTCCCGGAAATGCTGACCTTGTTTGGGAAAGCGCGTCTAGTGCAAAAATAACAGTTTGGTTAAAGGTTAATCGATCTCTACAAGAAGTTTTAAAGTTTTCATAATGAATACCGAGTTGTTCACTTCCGAGAATACTATCAACTACTCCGAATTATTATCTCTGATAGAAGGCATGGATTTTACTTACGTAATGATGGTATTCATCCCGTACAGAACTAGTCTGTTTTATTGCTCTAGTTCCTGTCGTCATTTTTTCTGTTCGATGGCAAAATGTACAATGAACTGAAGGCAGACCCAATTCTAGAAATGCCCTTGGATAACACAGTTCCGCAGTAGAACTTTCAAAAAGATTTCAAAATCATCATACCAAGTAGAGAGGACTGGCAAAACGGCCCACCGGTAAAAGCGGCAGAAACTTGGTATACAGATGGCTCAAAGACCCAGAAAGGGGTGGGAGCCGGTATATACGGAGGCAGAGCACAGACGAGAATCGAACTCAGCCTCGAACATAATGCAACTGTGTTCCAGGCAGAAGTAGCGGCCATCGAACACTATATTAGAGAACTAAACAGGTAGAAGGTCGCAAATAAAACCTTTGCCATTTTCTCCGACAGCCAGGCGGCAATTTACACGCTCAGCTCATATCAAATCTTCTTACGACTGGTAGCTATGTTCGGTCCAGAACCCTGCTACGGGATACCAAAAGCAAGTATAAAGACATTCATTGATTCATGGATGCCAGCTGAATCGAAAGATTAGTATAAAAGCTCACAGGAATAAGGCAGGCGGAAGAGTAAAATAAACCATAGGCCAGATTCATGGCAGACCAGCTAGACCACAACCACAAGGTTGTAAGAGTAGTGGTGGAGCAAGCCGGCTCAGGAAACATATGAGCAACATGAATCTGACAAAAAAAAACTCAACGCAGGTTCTGTTGAGAAGAGGAAAAATCCGCACTGCATGTGCCCACTATGGAGTTTCATCAAAAAGATCAAGCTAGAAAAATTCAATTTGCTATCAGTAGCTAAAGATATAAAGAGAAGGATGGTGTCCAACGTCAACCAGTTCACACTTATATACCGAAGATAAAAAACGAAAATAATGAAATTGGTCCCTCTGCAATTTTTTGTCGGGTCATATCATTTGTCAACTCACGGACATCTATGCCATTCACAAACATTTGTCATTGAAATCTTGTCTAGAGCCTTAGTGAACTCTGTGAGAACAGATTAATAATAAACGATATGGCAGCAATTTCAAACATGATTTTCGTTATAAAAAATGATTTTGTGTTGTGCCTTGAAAGTGTTTCATACCTACATTTCGGAACTACATTTTTGAACACCTATTTATAGGAACGACGATAAAAGATTTTAGATGGTTCGAAATTAAGAATTATTTCGTTACGATATCGGCTAAAAATTAGTCATGTTACATTTTTTGCTGAAAGAATGACCGAATGCCAATTTTATAATTGCCAAAGACACATGCGTGAACTTGGAATTATTCAGAGTTCACTACTCAAACGACAATAACATTTATTATTCGACTGGCTTTCAGCAAGTTTTGTGCGGAACTAGCTGGATCTATTGAAATTAGTGATGAAACAATTATTGAAATCATTGAATATTGATACAAAAAAATCGAACGCGCATTCAACACCCAAAAGCATATATACCGCCGCAACAGTGGAGTTCATCCCCATAGGGAATGCAACAATTTACACACGTTTAACAGCAACGAGTTGCATAGCCGCAATTCAAACTTTCAATAAACAAAACGTGTTTGCACTTGCATCATTATTATGAAATGAAAATATGGTTTCAGCATAATACATGCAAGCATATATACATACATACATACATACATACCTACATACATACATACATACATACATACATACATACATACATACAATTATCATTTACATGTATTTGTATGCAATGTTCAAGATGAAAACTGCTTACCTTAAATAATAGTTCATTCGTTAGTCGATAATAAAGATAAATATAAACGCTAATGTAGATGGAGAAAACCATTCTGAATTTTGTTAGCCAGGTCCAACTGGGTTCAGTCTGTAATAAGTGCATAAAAACTGTGTAGGCTTCAACTAAAGAGAATATTAGGAAAAAAAATTGGAACCCATAAAGCCATACATTTCCGAAAGCATGAACATGGTTTCTATAATTGTGAATGACTGCCAAATAAAATCTCTGCAATTTCTTGATTTTTTCCAAAAAATTATCATTTTTTGCACCCGCTAGAGCTATCTTCATGTTGTACAAACACTTCCTCAATAATATATGGTATACTGAAAGCACAGTCACATAATATACAGAATAGTTCGTGGCGTTGACTGTATCTATCAACAGACTGATCACGAGTAGTGTTGATTCGAACGTGAAACCTTCTATTTCAGAAAAGGATCCGAAAAATATGAAAATCCAGAGCAGACAGTTCAATAAAGCTGATATTCTAGAGTGAATCCTCAAAGCTGTCATGGTTATTCTGTCGAGTAACGTCTTGATTCCATATATCCCTCTGTCATGTATCAAAATAATTTGACCATTCGTATACATGATGTACCTCTTATTATAGAAAATCATAGAAACGGAGAAAACTATGGTGTTGAGAAAATTCGGTAATATGAATATGTAATTCAGCTTCTTGTCCAAAGACAGTTCACTTGATCCGAAGACATAAAATAGTATCAGAACAGTAGATAGAATCAGAATAGAAATCCAGGCGATTGAAAATAACGTATATGACGTTATCAGCTTCAGCTGTGGTTTCATTACTATATTCCAATGCGGGCATTCTGGTTTTGCTATATAGGATATTGTGAATCCAATGAGAATCAACGGTCTTGTTGCACATATAAGACAATCCGTGACAACCGAATTTTTGTAAAGAGAATTCATCTTTATATACATATCACTACCAAAGAATCACTGAAATGTTGGACTGACATAGTAGCCGTACCAATGTTCAAGAACGCATCAATCACATGAAATTGTATTTACCAAGCGGGATCCAGGTGATTATTAGTGTCAGTATATTATTACTGGAAACATTCGCTCTCGACCAGAAACATGACAGTTGGCAGTTATCATCTATTCTCTATATTATTGGATAATTCAATATTTTTCGAGAATTGGGACGTGCTTCAGAAAAGTAATTCCAAATCAGGTGATTTCAGTGCTGCTTAGAGTTTCTGGAGTAAAACAACCGGTGTTATTTCCAGCGAATATATATATATATATATATATATATATATATATATATATATATATATATATATATATATATATATATATGTTACAGTGAAGGTTTTCACGGATATGCGAAATTCGTATTCTGGGAGTTTATCCGTTGATTTGTCGGTATTGACTTTCGACGTTTCGCCAACCAGAAGGAACTATTTTTGAATTAACGCAGCAGCTTGAGGGGGAAGTTTGAAAATCTACACTTATATAGATTCCAATATTAACTCCTAGTTTTTCAGATTGTGGTAGGCTAAGAACCCAAAAAAGCTAGAAGAAAAAAATGGTAATGAAATAATTGAATGAAACAAAAACCCACTGAGTATTTTCTGCGACCTGTCTAAGGTTTACGATTGTCGCCCACGAAATTCTCCTGGATGAGCTCGGGTATTATGCAGTTCGTGATATTACCAGAAAATGGTTTGAAACGTATCTCAGCCATAGACAAGTGCATGTATAAGTGGGAGCCAATAAAAATAACAAGCTCACCAAGTTCTGATCAGAAACGACAAATTCAAAGAAAAGTGCAACACAAGGCTCCATATTTGGGCCCACATTGTTGCTTATTTATGTCAATGACATTGTTCGTAATTTTCCCTGCATTTTATTCTCACTGTTTGCTGATGATACGTGCACAATAGTTCATCGCACGGAAATACAGCAACTGTTAGCTCTATCGCAAGATACAGTAAATGGTATTATGGAGTGGTTTAGAAACCTTCAGATTTTGGCGGTAAATGTAGAGAAGGGCATAATTAATATTTCTAAATTCCCAGGTCTCATCTTGGATAACAGCTCAAACTGTTTTGAATATATAAAAGAATTGAATGGAAGACTGAGTAGAGCTATATTCGCCATTTGAACTAACACTAATATGCCAATTAGAACTAACACTAATATGAAAATAGCTAAAACAGTATATTATGCATACTTCGACAGTCTGCGGCAGCATGGTATCGAATTTTAAGGCACGCATACCCTTCATTCCTTTATGTCATAAAGTGACGTTTTGAACTAATCATGTCATCACTTTTTGTATTCATTATTATTTGTAAGCTAGTCGCCCTATGCCCTTGGTTGTAAGTAGATAGTCTTTCAAATGAGCTATATATTTTTCGGGAGTAATTACACAAGTGCTTCAAAATTACCGATAATTTTCCATGAAAGCATGTTGTCTAAAAACTGCATGAGTTTATTTTCATATTTTGTTGAAAGAGCTCTTTTAGCAAAATATGAAAATAACCGAATGCAGTTTTTTTACTGACAACATGCTTGAATGGAAAATTATCAGGTTTATTTTGATGCACGAGTGTAATTCGGTAGAATATTTCCGGAGTTAAAACAACGACGTTTAAAATTCAGTACTTATGCCTGTCAAGATGACAAATGTACATTTTAACAATCGTTACTGTAGATACACGGAGCGAGCGGATATTTTTCGATACCTTCCGGGTATTTACCAGCCCGAAAATTTCCCGCTGGGAATTCATCGGGAGTAATTACACAAGTGCTTCAAAAAATCACCGATAATTTTCCATGAAAGCATGCTGTCTAAAAACTGCATGAGTTTATTGAGATTATTGTCGAAAGAGCCCGACTCCGAAGGAGTTTTTTTACTGACAACATGCTTGAATGGAAAATTATCAGGTTTAATTTTGATGCACGAGTGTAATTCGGTAGAATATTTCCGGAGTTAAAAAAACGACGTTTAAAATTCAGTATTTGTGCCTGTCAAGATGACAAATGTACATTTTAACAATCGTTACTATAGATACACGGACCGAGCGGGTATTTTTCGATACCTACCGGGTATTTACCAGCCCGAAAATGTCCCGCCGGGAATTTATCACTGTAATTGATCGAAAATGTCCCGCTTATTATAAATTAAATATCAACAATTATGAATTGAAAAAAATAATAAATGTTTTTATCGATAGATAAATGCTATCTATCAAGGGTTAGACACAGCTCTTGTTCGAGTTCACAGGTAGTCAAGCCTATATCAATTTTATCTGTGATATCTAAAATTTTGGAAATATGTATTAATAATCGTATGATTGAATTTTTGGACAACAATAATTTCTTCTACCAGAATCAATACGGTTTCAGGAGAAAAAGTAATACAACTGCAGCCACAGTGGACTTGATAACTAAAATCATAGAGGAACTGGATAAAGGACATAATTGTGTATTTGTTTCATTAGACTTGAAAAAAGCATTTGATACAGTTGACCACACTATACTCATAAACATATTGCAAGAAATAGGTATAAGAGGACTTCCACTGGATTGGTTCAAAAACTATTTCTCAAATAGATATCAATATGTGAGCTGTAATGGAATAAAAAGTTCAACTTTGAAAATTTCCCATGGAGTACCTCAAGGATCGATTATTGGACCCACTTTATTTTTAATATATGTAAATTCAATTTCAACGTTACCAATTCACGGCTTCCTTAACCTATATGCAGATGATACATCGATTGTTTATTTTGGAAACGATGAAAAAATTACAGAAAATATGATCAAATGTGATCTGGATATTATATCTAGCTGGTTGATTCAACATAAGCTTACTCTAAATGTGAAGAAATCTTGTTTTATGGTTATATCAAATTCAAATAATTCATGGCATAATTTGAAGATATGTATTGATAAAGAAAATCTCCAAAGATCAAAATGCATCAAATATCTTGGACTATACATTGATGATAAATTATCATGGGAACAACATATTATCAAAATTTGTACAAAAATTTCTCCAGTGATAGGTGTTCTTGGAAGATCAGCAAAATTTATTGGTATCAGGTATCGCAAACTACTCTATTACACTCTAGTTCACAGTCAACTCTCATATCTTACGATAAACGATAATTTGGGGATATGCTTACAATAGCGAGTTACAACCATTGAGAGTGCTGCAAAATAGAGCTATCAAGAAGATATTTGAATTTCCAGTTCGTCATCCAACAATTTACCTCTATTTTCCTAACCGTATCCTTGATGTGAACTCTATCTACATATTCCAAGTCTGTTCTTTCATTCATGGCTGCAGATATCCGAATATTCATTCAAATTTACAATTGACCTATAACAGGAACATCCATGATCACAAAACAAGAATCCTGAACCACATGAGGACAACATTGGCCAAGACTTCCATGGGACAAAAGTCAATTTTATGTGATGGACTCAAACTCTACAATAAACTTCCTCATGACATCAAGACTCTAAGAATGGAGCCATTCAAGTTCAAACTTAAAAATTTGATATTTAACAATTTCTTTTAATGTCTCAATTTTATTTTATTCGTTTCACATGTTACCTTTCAGTCAAAGTGCCCACATAGCTTTTGGCTCTGGGCAACAATTTTATTATTTATTATTATTTATTATTATTAAGTGCTATCTTCCACTCCACCTAATAGTTCAGGAAATGAAGCTGGAAAAATGGTAAAACCTCGCAATTGAAAAAAATACTGAAAGTGGGAAATATGAGCCCCAAAAAAATATCAATAGATATTACTGAAAATAAATCTCTCAGAAATAATCCTCTTGTGATATCCAATCATTCCAACGGCAACCAGCATTCCGATAATTATGAACAAGAATCACAATTCAAAGTATTTCTACAATTATTATAAATTGAATATTAACAATTATGAATAAAAAAAAAATAATAAATGTTTTTATCGATAGATAAATGCTATATATCAAGGTTTGGACACAGCTCTTGTTCGAGCTCACAGGTAGTCAAGCAAGTGCTATCTTCCAATCCACCTAATAGTTCAGGAAATGGAGCTAAAAAAATGGTAATACCTCGCAATTTTTGCGTCCAGCACTGATTTGTACGAAAATTTGGTATCAGGCTTATTACACCCTCTAGTTCATTTTCTATATTGTGCCATTGTACGCTCTTTGTTTTTTAGGGGTGAAAACTACCCCTAATTGTTAAAAATTATGAAATAACATTAAAACCCTAAATATGGGTAAAAATAGTTAAATAATGATTGTTTCATGCTTTAGGATACAATTTCATAATCTTTCAACCTACCCTTGTTATAAACTATCCTTGAAAACATTGAAATTTTTATAATATGTCTTCGAACTTGGTGAGAAATCAGCGAAATACAGATTTTTCTTCTCCTCTGTCTTCCAATACGAATGGAAGAAGTGGAATATATAACGTATAACGGCCAAATATACCGGTTATTTAGATTACTACGCTCCAAAGCGGTTAATTCAAATTTTTCAAAAAAAAATGTATCTGTTTTTTAAGCATAGCTCCTTCATTTTTAGTGATTGAAAGTTTTTTTCATAAACGAAATTGTAGAGCTTTTCGAAAGCAATGAGACTATGTGAATAAAATTACTCAAGATCCCTTAATTTTTAAATGGGGAGAGTTCAAAGCGCTTGACTAAGGTTATGTTCGATCGTAAATGTATATGTTAAACGGCTATATCTCGCCGAATATTCACTTTACAAAAATCTACATACAAGTAGATTTTTGTCATTAAAGAAGCTTCAATTTAGTAGTGTATCAGTTTTTTCGTATCTTCAGTATTTTGAGAGATATTTATAAGAAAAGGGTTGAGAACACGAAATTGAAAAAATCGTTTTCTCTTTAAACTTCAATTTTTCTTAAATTAGGCATTTTAAATTGGTTAAACATCGTGGGTGTATCAATAGTACATATATAAAGAGAATCACAGAAGGGTGGCGATCAATTTTAGTTAGGGGGTCCTTTGGAGGTTGTTCTCACAGATTTTTTTCGTAGAAAAAAGCGGGTACCGATCTTATTTTGATCATAAGTCGGTCAATTTTCACGCTAGGAAGATATTCATTCATTTGTTTGGGAGCTCTGATTGAATACTTTAAAAAAGATTCTACGAGCTTTCTTCGAAAAATGCTAATTTTTCTCGTTATTTCGCTTTAAATCTTTCAATTTATACATTTGATGAAAAAAGCTGAGCATTAATTTGCTGTATCTCAGTTCGTATATGTCGTAGGAAGATTATAAAGAGAGCATTTTTTTGTTATTTCGAAAGCTACAATTTGCCTTTCCACACTCATTTGATAAAAAGTATAGTTTTAGAGATATTTTCAACAAACCATTTAAAAAAGTCGATTTTTTCGTCAAAAACTGTTACTTTCAACTTCGAATAACTCAAAAAATATTACTTTTACGAAAAAAACGTATGGAACATTTTCAACTTAGAATTACTTCTTCGTCGGTTCCTACAGTTAAAATGTAATAAAAAATTCCCGCTCCTGAGATGGGGTGGCAACCACCCCCAAGGCTCTAGCGTACAGCGTCATGATATAGAGAATGATCATTGAGCTATTCCCTACCTTCTGTGAAAATTTCAGATAAATCCATGCTGGATGAAAAAATTGCGAGCCAAAGTGCTCCATTTCCTGAACTTTAAGTATATCAACAAATGCAGTATGTACCGCCTGAAGAATTTCACATATAAAAAAAAACGAATATAACCACCTATTCCAATTTACACACCCAGAAACGTCAAAGAATAGAAATCAGTGATAAAGATTCAAATATTTCAATTGGCAAAATACTTATGAGGTACATGATTTTGAGTGATTGGGTTGGATTCATTAAATCATCATATCACAAATGCCTCAATGGGTATGCACAAGCATCAATGAAACATCGAGAACATTCTCAATGAACTAAACGATATACATGGACAATACACTATAAGAAAAATGTTATTCTCCTATTCATTGACATTGTAAAAGTGTCCGTCGCGTTGTTTGAGAATTGTTGCGGCTTAGAAAACGTTTGGTTCATAAAATTTTGCGTAGGAGGAGCAGATGTCGAAAAATGTGGTAGAATATTTTAGTTATACGATTTTTTTTCTCGTTCTCTGGTAGAATAGGAATGAAAATCGCAGTTATTGAGATATGTATGGAATTTCTTCAAGAATGAAATTATACATTCATAATCATATATAGGGCCCACACATGATCCCATCATCGTTGAAATATCTGTCTACAAGATTGCACATTGAACGAATAACTCTTCTTTGGGAAACAAAATTATTTTCTTCTATATCAGAAAAACAGCTCCAGATTGCTATATTTCTTGAGTTGAGATATGAGAAAATATAATGGAATGGTACACGTTCATCAATTGAGAACTGATTTTAAATTCATGGCACAGTATTATTCACTCTTACTTTTATATACTTGTGATTGAACAGGTTCGAAATGGCATATCACAATCAATACGCCAAATAGCACAGGAACGTCCAATGGATGTCCACTGGATATACGTTATGGACTATACGTTCATTCACTGGACGTCCAGATAAGATATATGAAACATCCAATGAACGTTCTATTGACATCCAGGGACCAGGACTTTGGACATCCATTGGGGGTCCATAATGAACGTCCACTGAACGTACATTGTATGTTTAATGGATATCCATCGGACGTATATATTGAGTACAATGGATATCCATTGTACTTTACATGTACGTCCGATAGATATCCATTGAATATACAAGGTACGTCCAGTGGATGTTTCATGAATCTCATATGGAAATCCATTGGAAGATCGTACATACATCCTTTGGACGTTCTTGTGCTAGTTGGGTGAAAGTAGAACTATTATAATTGAAAATGGCACAATTAATTCAAATATATTTATCACTTCTTACTGTAAATAAAACAAAAATAAAATCTGAAGGGAAAAATTTCAACAAAACTATTGATGTTTCCTAAAACTGAATGGAAGTTTCAGGTCTCATTTTATATGTATAGATTAACAAAAAATAAACATTCTAGTGATTCAAATATGAAAGCTAGCTATATAGTACCATAGACTTTTTTGTAGAACTGATAGAGACCAACATTTCGGGTGAACATAATGTTCGTCTATACCGAACCGTTTAATCAGCGCACACATAGGTGAATCATCACATCCGACTTGATTTACATATACTATATCTCAATGAATGAATGAATGAAACAAAGTTAGAAACAAACCTCTTTTAAGTATAAGTTAACCCATTATAGAGATAACAATATTTCTTATATATTTGGTGAGAAACCAAACTTAATAATACTGACTATATATTCATAAGTTTAACATTTATATTTTCAGTTCTGAATCAAACAAGAGTTCTTTTCTACACAAACAACTTTTATTACACCAAAAATGAAAGAATGAATTCTGGGGAAGGAATTCAACAAAAACTCAATCTTTCCTAAAAATGAATGAATTATTTCATGTCAATACATGTATGGAAAAATTCATTTTCTCTCCTTTGCTCTTCTGAGGCATCTCATGATAGCTTCTTCAATTACTTTCTTGTTCTCAGTGATGTTAGGTAATTTAGCAGCTTCTGCAAAAAAGTTGAGAGTTTAAGTTCACACTGAAAGCAATCTGAGATGGTGAAACAATTTATGGATTTCAGGTTGATAATAACTGACAAGCATTTTGTGGACATTTTAAATTCGACATAGTTCCATTTTGTTGCATGGCCATGACTAGTACTATTGATTTCAAAATGGTAACAGGACTCACTATCTGTCGAAGAGATATTTTTTGAATCAAAATTCTTCATCAGTAGTATAACAGTCGCATTTGTGTTAGGGTTAGAACTAGTTCTACCGTGATCAGAATATAAAGCTGAACTGGTTGGAGGACAAGCATACTTTAGTGACTGCAAAGAATCAGTGCAGTTGTTGAATACTGGAACTGTTCCACCACTGATTTTCTTTATTTATTGTAACTCGGACCCTTTTGAAATATGCGAGTTCGTATTTCTAGCTTGATCAGACGAACGATTAATATTTTTTTTAGATGTAAACTGAAACCATACTGAAACGTTTGGTATAACCTCACTTTCACTGAAAATAGTCACTCACCTCCAATATAGCTTATTTCTGCTTCATGATACAGATCGGAATACACAAAACTCAATATTCGTACAAACTGAAAGCTCCCAGCGTCCACTGCGTCCAATACAGATACAATACACACCACCCACTACCACAGCAATTGTTATGTATGCTGTGCCACTACCGACACGAAGTGCTTTTGGCGCTATTCTGCTATTCTCAATTGAGGGCGAAACGATTGGCGCCTAATTTGAAAATATTCTATTCATATTCAGAATCAATTAGTAATTTTCTCTCAAAACCGAAGATATGTCAATTTTACATAATCAATGAAATTATTACTGTTTTTGTGAGAAATCAGAAATAATTGTGTGAAATTCTTACAACAGTTCCAAATTTTCAAATAATGTCCACATCTAGACGTCCATTGAATGTACATTTCTGGATATCCAAATCGAAATCCATACGTGTACGTCCAATGGATGTACAGTTTCACATTTCCAAACAATACCCAACTCTGGACGTCCATTGGATAAAAATTTCATATATTCAAGTTAATGTCCGAAAGTGGACGTCCAATGGATGTACAGTTTCACATTTCCAAACAATGTTCATCTCTGGACGTCCACTGCATAAACATTTTTGAATATTCAAGTTCACGTTCGAAAGTGTACGTCCAGTGGATGTAGTTTTACATTTCCTAACAATGTCCACCCCTGGACGTCCATCGAATGAACATTTTTGGATATTCAAGTTGACATCCAAAAGCGTATATCCATTGGATATCCATATCGAATCCATGGACGTTTGGATCTATAATGGACCCAAAATGAATGTCCATTGAACATCCGGTGCTATGTGGGACAGATAGCAAGAAATTTAGTATGTTTTGCCACTTGGATACACGATTGATTTGTATTTGGTGTCGATGCATTAAAACACACCCAACCGCCATTATTACATCATAACTTATAGGTGACCACTTTATATCAAAAGGCGAGCCCGATATTAAAGGAAATAACTGCGCCTAAGAATTGCTACTGAACCCCCTTCACTTATCCCACCGCCAATAGTGTGCAACAATATTCTACCCTCTCAGAGTATAGTCTGTAGAGTCTATCATGAATTGAAATTCCAAGCAGAAAATAATTGAAATATTTCACAAAAATGTTTTTGAGATATCAAAATCCTCGTAGAAATAATCTGTTCACCTATATTGTGGAAAAACATAAAAAAATACGAAATATGTTTTTGATATTTATTTCAAATTTTCACACTTATCAGATTTCTGGTCATCAAGGTTTTTCAAAATATATCACAATACTCATGGTAGGTAAAATTATCTAATGAAAGTTTTTACGAAATCTATTTCTTGAGTTGTCTCTACCTTAAAAATGATAAAAGAAACAGCTTTGTTTTCGGGCAAGTTAGTATATTGGTTTCGATACCTAATTGCAATATAATAAAAAAGTAAAATTGACTGATCATTTTGTCAGGTATATCGATTTTTTCATGAATTTCAAAATTAAATATGAAACATATATTGAAAATTCATATACTTTCTCTTAGCGACGTATTGGAAGCTAGTTTTCCCTTTTTTTTCAAACCTTTTTGAAATTTATAACAAGATAGGAATTTTTTGGTTGGTAGTGTCAGAATTTGAAATGACTAATTCATCAAAAGCCATACCAAATGTTGATTTTGACATTACCCAACTCGGATTGAATCCTCCCAGATCAGCTTCCCTTTTCAGATTCCTTTGAAACTATTGCTTCTGTCCAAAGGAGAATATGTCTCATGTTAAAAAATTTTTTCACCATTCCATTCCTTCAACTAATCTTGTATCCA
The DNA here is from genome assembly GCA_032362365.1 of Zygogramma bicolorata. NCBI lineage: Eukaryota > Metazoa > Arthropoda > Insecta > Coleoptera > Chrysomelidae > Zygogramma > Zygogramma bicolorata. The sequence goes on from JAVJAQ010002997.1 coordinate 373,178, forward strand.
ACTCTGTTTTTCATGTTAATAACATTTCAATGAAAGTCTAGTTATAATTAAATAATGATGCTGAATTATTCAATAGAATATTTCTAGGAATATATATTCTTTGAGATATAAGACATCTATAATAAGCAAACAGGCACAAACAATCTAAATAATTCAATTTAAAATAATCAATGGAATGTTAATAGTCAATTTGTAAAGTCATTTTTTATAAAAGGTGATTATCCGCTCATCACATTCAGGTGAACGGCAACCGTATGCTCGTAATTGAAAACATAAATTGAACACTGTATTTCTTATATAACTAACAACAAATACTTTTAACTGTATCACATTAATCAATGCATGAAGCAGGGTGTGTACACTAAATGATCGAGCCCTCTGGGTTTCAGCAGACACGAATGAATCCACCGTTTTCCAAAGTTCTCACGAGGCTTCCAAAATTCACTTCATTTTTTGTATCACATCAACCCTTCCATGCTGCCTACTATTTATTTTGTTGCTTAGCTCCCTCAAGATGAATTATCAAGATGGTTTGTACTATATTTTTCTTGATGTGCGTTTGGTGAGAATCCAGTTTTTAATTGATAGGGAACTTGAGGCACACATTTTTTATGTAGTTTGGTTTTGATTCCTAGTAAAAGTCAGGAACACCTGAAAAAATGGTAAATGGAATTGAGTTTAGTGCAATATTGACGAATTCACATTATTATATTTGTCAGAAGGAACCGTACAACATATGAAATAAGACGAGCAGAGCAGGTCAAATGAGTCTTTTTCCTACGAACTTTGGCTCAAAAATGCATACTCACGGATCCACTTTCTTTCGTATCTGGATGATATTCGTGTTCATGATATTTTATATATATATATATATATATATATATATATATATATATATATATATATATATATATATATATATATATATATATATACATATATATATATATATATATATATAAAACCATAGAATACGTATGGAATTCAGATGGTGAATAAAATATAAATGGGAGTTATCCAAAAATGGCTAGTATCAGATTGCCTAGTTTCTTCTGAGATGTGACTTCTTTCCTGGGGCCAAATGTTGTAGTTTATCCAAGGAAATTTCGTCCAGTTTCAGCGGTTTGAATTTCGACGAAGATTTGATGTGAGCTGTCTTGATATTTGGTAAAGTGAGGAGTTCGTCCAGGATGACAGTTTTGGAGTTTATGAAGGCCAAGTTGTTGGTTTTGATTTCACAACCTGATGGAAGCTTTATCAGGTTCACTCCCTCCAGAACCATTTCTTGTTCCGTACTGGAACAATGTGTATATATCTTCGTGGCATGTGAAAATATTCCTATGTAATGGGATTCTTGTGGTTTTCGATAGTGTACAGGTTAGCACGTTCGCATTTCAAGCGGAACACCGGGGATCAATTCGCACTTTGAAAGGTAAGGCCTCTTTAGTCCATCGCTCACACAAGTTTCAACTTTTGAGGGTTGACGTTCATCAGCTGGGTAACGAAAACGAACAATTCTAGAACAATCCCTAGAATCAAAGTTGAATGCATCGAAACTGGAACGTGTTCATATCCTGCCTCTTTATCTGTTATTCCAGCAACTGAGTAACACAGTCAAGGGATCTGACATTGTCTTGAAAGTAATTTTCCTCGCAAAGTTATTCGAGGCCAATTCGTTCACATGGTGAATTCAGGTATAAATAGAGGTAGGTACTCACTGTTAAGTAAGTGGTTAGGGAAATGACTATTGTCGAATTTTGTGTAGGAATGGAAAATAAGTGGAAGTAGGTGAATGTATTAAGGAACATGAAGGATGAAAACGATTTTACGATCCGTGTGGTAGGCGTCTATTTTGAAGACGTCGTAGTACTCATGGATGTCGTCCTAGTTATATAGTAACTGGTTTTCTGAGTGATAGGTGAGCAGTGTCCTTATCATCCAACTGAAATCTTCGCTTCTGGGAACGCTCTTATAGAATTTATTGATCTTTGCCAAAGATACTGCCGTTTCGAAGTTGTTCAGTGTTTGTAAAATAACTTGAAGTATCAGGTTGATTTGATCCAATACGTTTCTGGTTTCTAGGAAGTGATTGAAGTCTATTGAGGTCGATTTAAATTCTTTTGACTTCTACTGAGATGGTTTCTTGGTTTCGTGTTAATAACGAGATAGTTTCATTGTAGCCCTCCATTATTTTGGTTTTCAAACTTGCAAAAATGAGCTACAGTACTACTGTAATCTTGGGGAAGAAATAACAAATTTTGTCTGATCATCGACCCCTCCACTGGCTCTTTTCCTTGAAGGATCCAATACAATGGCGCCTGAAGCTAAAAGAGAATGACTACGAATTGATCTACAAAAACAGCACAAGCAATACCAACGCCGATGCGCCCCCCAGAATAGAGATACACACAAAGGAGTTCCATGAAGCCAACCACGACGACGATAAGGTATCTTCATTCAACCATCCTCCATTCAAAGTTCCCGAGTCTGCGGATGACATCATAAACGATCTATTTATGATTGGTTTCATCACTATTTCTCAGAAGATAAAGACCCCGTACCGAATGTGTAAACCTGAACCCGAAAGCAACTCCAGGTGAAGATACTTGTGGCATCACTAACCATACAGCCAGAGAAAGACCATTTTTGGATATCCCAATATCAGAAAAACCTCTCATGTTCTCAGTTTCTTGGAGATTTGTGGGGGGTCCAAACGCCCTTTGCAGATAACGGATGTTGTTTTCCTCTTGAATGTACTGCATCGCTATTGCGAAGTCTACTGGTTTCATTGCTCTTATGATGGATCCCATCTCGCAGTCCGGCTAGAAAAGTTGTTAGAGCTTGTAGTTGAAAAAAGTTTTGAAATTTCATTTTGATCTTGTTGCAGGTTCACCAAATCTCTTGCCAAGGAATTTTCATTCCATTGGTGAGCGAAGTTTTTGGATTAAAGTTCCTTTGATGCTGTTCCAGTCACTACATCCATAAACTGAGATGACATCTTTGGCTCTGCCTCATAGCTTGTTGAGTAGTCTTTGTATCAATATATGATTCTGGAAACAACCAGGTTCTTCATCATTCCAGTATTTATTCAGTAGCATTGTTGATACGTTGATAAACTGTTACAATTCATTTGGGCGTCCATCGTATTCAGGTGCAATCCAAAATTTATTCAGGTCGAACTGGTTTGCCATGTTGGTGGAATTTATAGGTTGATCAATTATATTATTTGAGGAATGATGGGTGGAAGAGAATTGGTATTTGAAGGGGGATTTGGTAGAACTAAAGTAAAGTTATGTAAAAAATTATTTGCAATTGATGAAATTGGATTCATTTGTGCCTACAGGATGACGATGATGGCTCGCTGCATATCCGGTCACCAAAAATGTTCTGATAACTTATTCTTGTGTTGATATTTCTTGATAACCGATAGTGAAGAGGTCTTCTTGTTCATGGCCGAAATTCTTCATGGAATACTTAGAATTTGGTTCAGAGGAATAGTGGATGAACGTTTGAGAACAACGAAGATCTTCTAAGGACACTTCCACTATCCTACTGACTGCGCCAATTATATTTCCCGTTCACACAAAAGGGTTTTTGAAATTTTTCATTCGAACAGAGTAACAACTTGAAACAATAAAATATAAGGACTGACTATTACAGCAATAAATAATTGATGTCGTCTTCGGGTCATCGAAGAAAATCCTGTTGATGTAAAGGGTTACCGAACTATAACTCACTGAAAATTGTCCTATCGGACCAACCGATGAGAGTGTTGAAAATTGACAAGAATTCATAAAAAATAAGGATATCCAATTGAAAAAGGGGTTCATAAGAAATAAGGATATCCAATGAGAAGAGGGAGAATTATTACTATCATTCTGTGTCAGTTCATTATATCCAAGTTTCCCGATACTACAAGCTCTAGAGTGTTTGAAGAATCATTTAAATCGAATAGCTTGGCAAATGACACTTGAAGAATACATTGAACACAACTAGCTTTGTATAGATCAAAATTGTGCACAGCGCGAAAAAACAAATATGGGTGACCCATTGTCTCCATTTATAGCGAGCCTGTTCTTGGATAGGTTCGAGATGGATGATAAGTAAGAACTCAGTTACTTTCCTAGGGTCTGGATCAACTTTGTTGATGACATATTCGTCGTGGTGAATAAAAGAATAACCGACATTGAAAATATCCTCGCAGCACTAAACAGCAAGTGTAGGAGTATACAATGTATGAACAAAGTAGGAAAAAAAGAAGTTGCCACTGTTAGATGTATTGGTCATATGAAACGAACAGAATGGAATAGAGTTCGACTTTTATAGGAGAGACACGAGACAATTTTTGTCCATAGGTTGATAACATTTCCTATGAAGAAAGAAGAGTACGACAATGAAAAACGAGAAATTGGGTACGTAGCTAGAGCGAAAGGTTTCAACCCAGAGATAGTTGATAAGATAATTGGAAAATATCAATTGGACTTTTCGAAATGATGGAGCGGTGGAAAGTTCATAGCGATCCCATATGAACCTTAGTATACCAGAGGACACGAACAGACATTCGATGAAGTAAATATGAAGGTTGCATAAGAGATTTCTTGAAAATTACAACAGCTCCTTGGTAATCCAGATGATGAATTGGAAAAACACATAAAAATCGAGAATTCACGAAATCAGTTGTCAAGATTGCAACAATAAATACATTGGGCAGAGCCGACGAGCTATAGAAACCCGTTTCAAAGAGAATTATGAGCACATGAAAAACGGAAGAGTAGAGAAGTGCAGTGTCGCCCAATATGCTCTGAACAATTATCAAAGAATTGGTGAAAGCAATCTGATTGGAGATGTACATGACACAAGGCTACACAATGCATTCGATACACTATGAATAGCAGAATAGTAGAAATATTATGAATCATGACGAAGGGTACATATTCCTTTCAGCCCACTTATCAGTTCATTGTTAAAAATCAATTAGAATAAGAAGTAGTTAACAGACGACCACGAAAAAACTCTTGCAGGTAGTCATTGTAATAATACCTTGAATTGTAAAATATATGAATAGTTAACCCAAGTCTTCAGATTCAGTATCAGTTATACCCCCCTGAAGGTGCTAACCTCATTAGCGAAACGCGCCGTAGAGTGCAAAAAATATCAGTTTGGTGTGGTAATTGATCTCTACGAAAAAGTTTCAACCACATAAATTCTTGGAGAATATTGACTATAACTGTAGTGAATGACACGGATGAATTCACGAATTGAAAGAAAAAAGTGTTAGATAAAATATTTCATACTCACTTGTTCCAGACTGCTTTGTCCCAAGGAATAATCTTCTATATTGAGATCACTTCGTTTGGCTTTTTCCAAAATCCCGAACATTCTCGACCAGGGAATCGACTTGTCCGTTATATAATAATTCAATAGTTCTTGGTGCTTTTCTCTTATTTTTGCACTTGGAAAATGTTCTATTATAAACTTCTCGACGGCTTCTGTTTCGGAATGTTGGAGTCCTGAACTTTCTGGCAATTTCCGCATTTTTATTGTCAAAGTATAGCCCTCCGCAAATTTATTTTTCAGATGTTGTGTAGATCCAAGGCACTGGAAGTTTCCATTGACCATGATCGCGATACGTGTGCACAGAGCTTCACATTCTTCCATGCTGTGCGAAGTAAGGACTATGCATTTTCCATTATCACGGATTTTACAAAGAGCGTTCCAAAGATAGCGTTTAGTGGCTGGATCCATTCCTGCAGAAGAATTGATATAACTGAATAAAAGTGTAACTGATAATTTGAGGGCGGGTACTTCACGACCTGATCAACAGTCTGTTAAGATAATCGGTGCTGAGAATAGACACCACATTCTCTCAATTGTTAGAGTGAAGGCACTGCCTAAGCATCGATTATTTTAACCGGTTGTTAATCAGGTCGTAAAGTACCCGCCCTAAGATTTTCAGAGACTCAATGAATTAACTAGAGAATGAAACCTCCTCAACAAAAAACGAAATAATTGGTAGCAGAATATTTAAATTACGTTCTTTCAGAAAACGAGTGAGTTGTTGGCCTAGCCAACTCCTATTCATTCAATTGGAGACGATGATCGTGACTCCTGATACTTTTTTATTACTCAATATCTGAAACCCAAACCCCCATATTTTTTAATTAATCTTGATATTCCAAAGTGATAATTGATAGCTGATTGCTCGTTGATACCATTGTTCATAGAGATATAGCAGAAATATAATTTGAAGGGATGGATACTATATCGATATATGGAATTAGTGAGTTCGTTTTCAAGTCATATATTTTCTTACATTTTTCTTTCATGAGCACATTTTATTACCTGTACATAATGCCAAGAGCTGGCAATCAATTTAGAGACAAAAATTAATTTTTGATCAGTGTCTCCATTATTCATAGATATATAATTAGCCAACCATATCCAATATCATTTGGACGTGGTTTCGTTTCCAAGTCATGTCCTCTCTAACCATTTTTCTTGAGGACGTCGTAGCTTGAATCACACATTTTTGGTGTAGACATTTTAATGTAGATGGCGTCACAAAAACACTTCGAATGCTTTTTATAGACAGGCGTTGGCTAACTATTCCATTTCTCTTGATTTCAGAAGATCCATAGCATTGTTTATAGATAGGATAGTTCACCAATGTCTATGTAAAAAGGCGTTTTTGTTTCGCCATCTACACTATAATAGCGACATTTCCATTCACTTTACAATGCATGACAAAGGTTCCTTATCTGAAGGGTAAAATAGAAGCAGATTTCTGTATGAAATCCACCAATTTGCATCCGTGATAGTTGGGAGTAACAAACTTTTGAAACTTCAACACGAGAAAATCTTACTAGCTGTGCACTCCCAGCTTCACGACAGCCCCAAGGTGGTCATTATTGAAGACTCCAGAATATCTTCAAATATTGAGACACTCATTAAAGCGGGGATTATCAGAGCTGGGCACAGCGATCGTAGAACCATCAAAAAGTTATGTGGAGGGAATTTCCGAATCCAGATACGAAGTAAACTCGACCAAACCGTTCGTATAAGAATCACCAACTCAAAAAAAACAGGCGACACTCAGGAAAGGAAAGGAATTTCTCGAACTGAGTGTTTCCCTGATCTGTGTGAATGATCTCTCCAGTTCAAATCGTTGTAATAACATAAAATCCTCCATTATTTTAGACCAGGAGATGGTGACAGGTGACGTTCTATCCTTTTTGTGGGTAAAATGAGAGAACGTCACCTGTCACCACCTCCTGGTCTATTTGAGGTAACCGTTATCAACGTTTTTCATCGCTCTCGAAGTATATTCACACTTTCTACTGTTTTTCCAGTCTCTCACCATGTCAGTTATAAAACAAAGCTCCACACTGCGCTCAACGTCGCAGCAGTTGAAAACTTCTTGTGCGATATATTCGAAAAAATATCACGCTTCATGTGTCAAAATAACGCCTTCAAAAATTCAAAAATTATCTGAGAATAATGGCAATTGGACCTGCTCGAACTACTTCAAAAATTTCAAACGAGTTTGAGACAACAAATTTCTCTTAGTTAACAAAAGTGATACGTACCTAGCCTGCGAAATCCACCAATGCTGAACCTTTCACTACCGAGTATTTTGACCAACTCTGTCCGAACTCCATAGGATGTCGAAGATGACCAAAAATTGTTAGATGGGGATGCACGTGCCACCACAATTTTCCAAAAACCACTGAACGACGACATTATTGAATGTTACCAAAAACTTAGCATCCAAGAGAATGAACTGAATGTAAATGATGAAAAGTGTACTGGATCATGCTTATAAAAACACAAGTTTGGAAAAACATTCAAAGGCATCAAGAGTTCACTAAACTCACACAATTCCAGAGGGAATTATTCGAATAGTATCCCTCATGCCACCAACATTTACCATCTCAAAGATTCTTTTGGTCAAGAGAAAAACATCGTGAATTTGGGCATCGATTCTGCTGACAGTGACCATGAGCTCATAACCGAAATACTAACTTATATAATAATGGATTGTCGCAAGAATGCAGCATATTCATAGACTAGGTCAATATAAAAACTATAAACCTAGACCTATAAAAGTTCATCTTGAAAAATGACTCGTCTCCTTCCGAAAAGGCTCATCTAAAATCATTGAGGCAACAGCTAACTACCAGACTGGAAAATGGCGAGAAGGTCTCACTATTAAGTATGTGAAGGGCTCACTTGCGATAGAGAAACCAAGCGATATGATTACGGCAGAAGCCCCTAATGACATTGGAGCTAGTTCGAAGAATTCTCGAGATACTTCCAGTTCTCTCAATTGAGGATGAGGCTCAAACTCGAATATGACAATCGATTTTCAGTGCCAAACCTCTTGATATTTCATGCTTTATAGTTAGATACTTTCGAAACGTACGCGGCGTCAACAATGAGACTCGTGATTTCCATAACTCTGTTTTGATATAATTTGTTCCTGTGAAACTTGATTGAGCTATTCCCCATGGTCGAATTTATTCAGACCACTACAGTGTATTGTCCGTGACAGAGATATTGCTGCCACTCAGAAAACCCGAGGAGGCTGTGTGCTTGTGGTAATCAGATCAGAACATCCAACATCTATGAGAATAAATCTTTATCATTTCAATGCATGCCGTTTTTCACTCAGTCCTTCTGTAGTATTTTTTTGTTTATTCGAATGTTAGTTTCACTTTGAATTATCTCTTAAATGCTATTGTGTTTTTTGTTATTCCTTTGTTTTATTATTAGGCTATATTTTCTTGTAATTGGGTATTTTTAACTTTTGGAAATGAACGGCTTATTATTATCTCCAAGTGCCATTTATTACCGAACCCACAGGAAAAATGTAACAATATAAACAAATTATTGAGAAATTGATACCAATCCTGGTATGTGGAATAACTGGAGTTGTTTTTTCGGGTTTTATTCCGTGTTCTGTGGTTTTGATCCTCCGAAGGATAACTGTCACAACGTTTCGGCAAAGTCTCATTTGCGATCTTCAAAAAAAGTACATTGGACGAACCAAGAGGAAGTTGAAAGATAGAATCTGTTCCCATAAAAGCGATATAAGAAATCTCAAAAAAACTTGCTCATTAGCACAACATTCAATCATTTCTGATCATTTGCCCGATTATGATAATGTGACGATATTGGAACATGAATCCAATCTTAAGAAAATAACTTTTCTTGAAATGACACAAATTTTCAAAGAACCAAATTCCATAAATTCCAGGAAAGATATTGATAGTCTCAGTATCATCTACTCGTATTTACTAAGTCGCCCCCTACTGGGTAGTAATAATAACAACTTTACACTTGGTACCTCTGGGTAGTTGGTGATTTAACTTTCATATTCATTGTGTGTTGGCAACAAGGTCACAGGAAACTGTAATCATTGGTCACTTGTCAACTTCATTCCCTTCTTATTCACATCATTTCCGTTAAAATTACAAATATGGTTCCCAATGCCCGTTAGGAGAAACAATTTCTCCCATATTTTCATTCTTTTACTCGTTTGATTGCTCATATATCTTTCAATTAAAGTTTTATATTATATTTGTACCATCAAGTCTATGTGTTGTGATATGTTTTTATTAAAAAAGGATTATTAACCTCATATTCGTAAGTAAGCACATGTTAAAAAATTTTCTATTCTTACAATTTTTCCCAATTCATGGTAGAATATTAAAGGGGTTCTTATATATAATCACAAGGAATATATGAAATTCCTTGCTACGACTGCCCGAGAACATATATAGGACAGACGAACCGACGAGTATCAAACAGGTCCTACGAGGACAAACTAGCAGTACGTAATTCGGACATGACCTCGACTCTCTTCAAACACCACCACGAAACCGGACACAAAATTGACTTCAACAACACGAAGACCATTGCCACAGCAAAAACACTCCACTCCAGAATCATTCGCGAAGCAATAGAAATTGAAAAACGCCCTCAATGCCTCAACAAACGGGACGACTCACAAAGACTCCCCAATTCCTGGAAACCATTATTATCCCTTCGAACAAATCCATTAATTAATCCTTCTCAAACCAGACCTGTATACAGTCCGACAGTTTCAATAACGTCGGATTCTCATACAGCTATAAATACCATCCCTCCATCCACCAAACCAATATCTTCACTCTGTCAAGAGGAGTGCTGGGGGTTAAGGAGACTCAGGCCTTGCCACCAAGTCAAGCAGTCTTGAGAATGACTCCAAAGTGGGAGCCGAAACGTCGAAAGAAGAAAAATTCCAGACGCGGTTCAACCGGAAATTATATATATATATATATATATATATATATATATATATATATATATATATATATATATATAGTAGAGAGACTTATTTGGGTTGCAGTCTGGGGATGACAATTAGGCTGTTCTCTTTGTTTTTGTAGAGCTTTCGAAAATGTTTATTTTCTTTCTCAAGACTAAAACGTGAAAATCAATTAAAATTATTAAAAATGAATGACATATTTCACGAAGATTCGTGAAATATGTCATTTCACGAAGATTCGTGAAATATGTCATTCATTTTTAATAATTTTAATTGATTTTCACGTTTTAGTCTTGAAAAAGAAAATAAACATTTTCGAAAGCTCTACAGAAACAAAGAGAACAGCCTAATTGTCATCCCCAGACTGCAACCCAAATAAGTCTCTCTACATAACGCATACAGTCACAATTTCGAATAAATATATATATATATATATATATATATATATATATATATATATATATATATATATATATATATATATTGAATGTATATTATTGAATCTCAGTTATCTCACCTGTAGTTGGCTCATCAAGATACAGTACAGGAGGATCTCCGATTAATGAAATGGCAGTACTTAATTTTCTCTTATTTCCTCCACTCAATTCTTTGACCTTTTTATTCAGGTGCCTTTGGAAGTCGAACTCCTCTGCCAAAAATTGTGCTACTTTATTGGCGTCCTCCAGTTTGATACCTCTCAATAAAGAAAACATCACAATAGTCTCTCGAGCTGTCATATCGTCAAGAAGAGCATCAAACTGCGGGCAATAACCTATAGATTTTTGTACTTCTTTCAGTTGCGATTTGATGCTTTTACCATTGACCTGAAATCAAAATATAATGCTTAATATTTTGTACTTTCTTGAAGAATTGTTCAATCCCTCAGAGAATATGTTTCAGATTATGAAATTGATCCACAGATTGAATAAGACCAACATATGACGAAATGGATATCATTAACAAAATTATATCAAACTGGAAATATCCGACGAGCCTTTCGCGAAGTAAGTAGATATATTCATAGACCGGGCAGCAGTGACAGATTTTTGGACCAATTTTTTACAGTCTGCCTTTGGAATAAGAAATACTTGAATCTGGAACGAATCATAATCTGCAAAAAAAATACGCGCTACGTAGTACTCCATGGCTAACCCAGAATTTATTCTTGATGGAACACTCTGTATACTTCCAAAGATTTTGCCCCAAAAATTTTCGGTAAACTCGCGATGAGACTAATTTCAGTTGTAATTTGCGTACTGGGAAAAGTCATAAATTTCATATCAATATTTTTCCTTCATTTATTGTATTTTCTTGGTTACTGCCTCCTGCTGAACATTGTTGTTTCTATTCATGATACTATCAGTTTTTCAAATAAATTTTCCTCACTTTGAATAATTCATTGGATCATTTTATTTCTTTTCATTATATCCTTTCATTCATCAACCTTTTTATCAAGTTTCATGCGTATTTCATTTATTTCAGATATTCCAATACCATGACATTATTGTCAATATATTGAATACTAAAAAAATTAGGTTACCCTGAAACTAGTGGGACTTATTTCACACCGCGGATTAATTGTTCTTATTCGAGAGTGCTTTCTCATCACAAGGAAACCTATCAGTTCGTTCCATTTCGCAAGGAAGCCTTTCTAGTCGGATTCCTCGTAGCACCTATATTGAAGTATATCCTATAGTCGGATCTCCTTGTACGACTTTAACCCACTGGCACTATTGGAAATGGAAAAACAAGTAAAAAACTAGAGCAGTCTTTTTCCGTTAGGTTGCTGGTTAATCCAGTATAGTTCTAAGAAGAAACAAGTTATGAAATTGCAACTGAGGAAACAGAAGGAATTACTGCAGTAGTATAACATTTCGTTCCATTCCCTTCAATTATTCACCCACTAAATTTTTCGACTGGTTCAAATACAGCGAATAACATAGACCCTTGTACTTCAAATTGAAACCACTCTACAAGGAGCATTGTCAATGTTATTCAAGCATACATTAAACAATAATAATAAGTTCTCAGTTAGAACCGATAGAGACCAATGAACGTTCTTCTAATTTCCTCCTGTGAATGTCATTGTCAATGTTATTCAAGCATACAGTAAACAATAATAATAGCTCTTAGATAGAACCAATAGAGACCAATGAACGTTCTTCTAATTTCCTCCTGTGAGACTGTTACTTCGTCACATGAATTTTCACATACACAAGAAATATTTCAAGCAATTGAATCATTGAACAGAATCTAGTATGTACTTAATCTTCTCAATAACGAGTGAATGTAAAATTAACGGTCGTTATGCTTCTATTTGGAATAATAACATGTATTCATATGTCAAGAAACGATAACAGATCGTAAACAGAGACATTGAGTATATTGAAAAAATATCTCGAGTGGAATGTATTATGAAAAATATGAAAAAAAGAAGATCTACTGAAGCTATAAGTGGTAATTAACATTTTGAGAGTTGACCATCTCAACAAGACTATATATTCAATGTTGGTGTGATTTATTTCATGAATTTACAAACGATGAGATTGGAATTTTTGATATGAGAGTTTTGTGGAGATCAATTATTTCAACACCAAGCTGGTATTATTTGCACTCGACGGGCGTTTCGCCAACCATGTTAACATCTTCAGGAGAAATAAAATTGATAGTTTCAGTGTTGAGGTAACTGAGATCTTCAAAAAGTTGTAGAATCACCTATGTAAAAGGGCCCAAAGATACAGATCTAGATGAACCAGATATGAGTGGTACTTTCAGTATACTCATCGGACGAAAATAAAAATTGAACTATGAAATAGATAGTTAACTGAAGTGATCCCTTTGTTTTTCAATTTGTTGTCGAATATCGGTCTTGAATAACTTTTTTCGAAACATATACCTCCTATACATAATAAAAATCGCCAACATTGACCCAATCGCAAAAAAATTGATCTATGGTGTTCACCACAGCAGTTTACAGCCTCTCCCCAGTGTTGAAATGATTAAAGCAGAAATCAAAGGAGTATCGTAAAAAAAGTTGATCATTTCCAAAATAGAACTTCTAACGGTGAAGATTCGAGTATCCTTATCACTTATCATACCTGCCCAATGAAAACTCTTATTGTGTCTGAAACTGAATCAACTGAACTAATGGATACAATAAAAAATGTATACAGTATATGACATTGATGGAATTTTTATCAAGATTTCCGAGAATCTCACCCTAGAAATGTTAGTTGATTTTTATAACTCAACTGCTCGAGGAAATTACCTTAGTTTTCTCGAAAGCAGCGCCCTCTATGAGGGTGGTGACACGTACATCAGACCCAACAATTTCTCTTCTTTTTTTTCTCTTCTGGATTCCTCAACTGGATATATGTTTTGAATCATCAACATTAATGGATTCCAACCGAAAAAAACTGAATCAGATGCTAAATTATCTGATCGAAGATTAAAAAAGAACTTTGCCAAATATGTCTTTCGAATAGTGTAACAATCTCAATTATGAAATTTTTGTGTGTATAATCAGTTAGAGCAAATTTTGATAATAAAACTTTCCAAATATAATTTTACATTCTCTATGAATTGGAACTTCAGATAATTTGCTTGTATGTGTACCTGTAATAATTCATGGACGACTTTGTATATGCGATTCATAATATCTCCCAAGAATAATGTACACCTTGATTTTATTCGATTCGATAAATATATTTGGTACTTACCCACACGTCTCCGTAGGAGATTTTCACGTCCCCGGTCATCATTTTGAAAGTTGTAGTTTTACCAGCTCCGTTGACTCCAAGTAATCCAAAACATTCATATTTCTTAACTCCCAGACACAATCCATTTACAGCCAAGAATTTATTATAATATTTGGTTAAATCTCGGACGGCAAGCTGGTAAGTTGAACTGATGTCCATCTCGGTGGCATTTCGAATTTTTTCCTTCTCGTCGGCGACGTCAGAATCTTCGTCCGGTACATCAACAGGTTGACTTTGGGAAAATCTTCTCTGGATAGAGTAAACGAGTCTCGAAAAAACTCCATACTCGATGGCAAAGAGTATTGCGTATAAGACTAACCCCGTGAGACAGGAGTAAAGCATATTTCTTCCTATTCCAGGAGACTTCCATCTGAAGTAGTTTGTATCAGGATCTAAAAAAATTCCGATATTCAAAGAGAGTAAGAGATTAAAAAATACTTATTTATTATGCAAGGGAAAAAAGTATTAGATTTTAGCTCGGGGTTGTGTTGTCTCCCGACGCCAAGCGGAGGGAGAAAAAAAACCGAGAGCCAAAATCTAATATTTTACCCGTGTATAATACACATTTTTTTTCTGTGGCGGGAAAAAAGACGATTTAATATTGAAAAAAACCAAATTTCAACACAAGAAAATTCGACTGTTGTACCGAATAGTTCAAGGAACATATCATTCATGCAATGCACATTTAATAAATGTACTTTCCATATATAAGAAAATATTCTATATAAAATTACACAATACACACACCATATATATATATATATATATATATATATATATATATATATATATATATATATATATATATATATATATATATATATATATAAAAATATTTGAATGCTCCAATGTTTCCCAATTCGAATAGGATGCAAAGTGTCAACCAACGGACAGCTGTTTCGGCCTTTGGGCCTCATCAGCGTTGGGCAGACAATCCATGATCATAAACAATTTGATCCTCAGCAGCAGCTGTCCGTTGGTTGACACTTTGCATCCTATTCGAATTGGGAAACATTGGAGCATTCAAATATTTTTTGATACTTGTATCTTTACTTTACCTATTGGTAACTAAACTCTTTCAATATATATATATATATATATATATATATATATATATATATATATATATATATATATATATATATATTGTTAACTGTCATCAGAGATAAAATGTCAAACATTTTCCCGTCACAAAAATTTTTTTAGATTCCTGTGAAAATATGTTTTTCATGGGGGGTAATATAACGAAACCATAATCGAAATTTGGATTTCATTGATGAATCGGCAAATATTGAAAGAGAAGTGCATATATCGCAGAAATAGTGAGTGATTAGGCCCACTGTGCTTTCTACACGTGTGCTATGGTACTCTGCTCCGATTTATCAGTCTAATCGTTTTGATGTAATTGATTTTCTCGCTAAAAGACATCTCTCTCAGACCAAAGAGAATCTTCTTAGTTTAGTCGATCAGTAATGATAAGAACCGGACCATAAAATGATCAGTCCGATTTACACTGTATCTAGTCATTCGAGTATTTATTACTCTTCGATAACCATAAGAGAAATTTTTCGGAAGGAAATCAAAGACGGGTCATCTTTGTTGAGATTGATTATTTGAATATTCATCAACCCTCGATTTTTTACGTTTCACTTTGTTTTCTGGAATAGGCACGATAAACTGCCGTCTGAAAATGCTTATTACTCATTTAAATCAACACCGATCTTCATTCAATACCAGCATAGTATATTCAATATACACGCAATACTCAATATATCGCACAATATACATTGGTGGTCATGGGCCTCTTCAAAATAAAAAATGAAAATTTTCAGTAGACTGAAAAGTTGCCTGAAAAGTAGTTAACTGCCGTAGCCTAGTAAAATTCTTCTTTGGTTAGTACACCCTGATCGAAATATGTTGCCATCTTGCCGATTTCATTCATATCAACGAAAAACAATAGTATAATAAAGAAAGCAACAAATGAATTTTGAATTTCAATCAAATCAAATTTCACACTACAGACTGGCCATAAGACACAAAAATAAGCGAACATTTCCAGGGCCAGTCTTGCTGATGCTGAAAGATTCATAAACCCGATACAGAACTACAATTTTATTGGTGCGAAGTTAGTGCGAAGCAATATATCGTGGTTACTGATTGATATTTCTTGCTTCTGTTCCCTGCTTCGGTGCCTAACAAATCTAAGATAATATGGTTATGGAATAAACCAGAGAAGTTGTTGTATTCTGACTTATTTTTATCTCAGCTTGTAGGAAATACTAACGCGATGAGCAGTTTTTCTATTTGCAAGTTCATGCTCTTCTCTAACATAAGTTTCAATGATATGTAATGAAGTAATACAACTCTAGAAGTAATAGAAGTTATACGTTCTCACCTGTGCATATCTCCTTGACCGTATCTGATGTAATTGGGGCTAAACAGATATCTTTTGGAATGTTCATTTCTGCACAGCTCTCGAAAATCTTGTTACATACCTTAGTATATGCGAACATATTGTAAGATTCGCTAATAGCGCTAGCGAGGGAGTAATGTGGAACCAGTAGAAAAATCCAGTGGAGTGCTTGACCGATGTGTTCCAGATTTAAACCGGGGGATGATAGCACTTGGACAACCAGAAACGCCACATTTCCTATCGGATTGTAAAATTTTTTTTTATTTCATTAGGTGAGGTTGATATGACTTTATTTTTTATGATATAGTATATTGATATCCCAACGTCATTCATTTTCAATTATCGCAGTTATTTATGTTCCTTATTGATATTATTTTATCAGTTTTACTAAAAGGTTTGATTTTCCAAATGGGAAGTTGCAATTTTCATGCCAGGAAATATTGGTTTTTCATCATAGATGTGTACAATAGTGAAATTACCTATACATTCATTATTTGAAATTGAAAGAGATCAGATCAATTCTTTCGTGTAATATTTTTATTTTTCTCTTGGTATACTTATGATTATTATAAAAATAGAATCTGGTCCCAACTGTTTTCTGTAAAGACCATGAATACGACGAGGGGAAAATATTGGTGTTTGAAATATTTAACTTTTTTCCATATTTAGCTCCCCCTCTGGTTGATGTAAAATTATTTGGAAGAAATGAAGCTTCAATTCAATGACTCATCATAAATATATTTCGAAACTATCGAAAAAGCCATTCAGAACACGCATGGAGATGATTTATCACTAACTCATCATTTCCAGATAGTACTTTGCCACATATTTGGGCATACCTGCTGAGTTATGAAATAGAAAAATTTCAATCAATTCCGTACTCGAGGACGGAAACTTATTTCATGGAGTGATCCAGTCATGCCTACTGAACATTTTGTACTCAATCACAGAATAACTAAAGAAAAAGAACGGGAAAAATTGTAATTGGATTGTCTACCGAAAATTCGACTGAAATGTATAAGAGGCAATAGTTATTTCGTTTCGCACAATTATGTTGATATCAGTGGCGGATTTAGATAAGGGTCGTATTTTCTTCTGCATGGGTATCATCGATTTTGAAAATGGGGGTTATATCCTAACGTAATATTGGCTGGTGCGACTTCCCTCTGTAACAGATTCCTATACTGGTTGATACTTTTTCTTCACATTTGGCGAATTGATAATATATAAATGCATTCAATTAAGTGATTCACCACAGAAAGCAAGTTGAAGAACTCCTGTGACACTGGGTAAGGACGAATTTTTGCACTGAATTAAACCGATTTTTGTCCTTATCAGAATATTAACATGCACAGCTCATAATTTCATTCTTACGTAGTGAAGATTACATTTTCACATTCGCTCATGAACAACTGTATTGAAATCGAGTTAGTGGTATTGGCTCGGACTTCCATTGTCTATATAATTAACTCTAATGAAACCTGTTGCTGAGAAAGAAAAAAAACTGTGAAATTATTAACTCAAATCGAATGAGGTAATCAAATCCGAACAAAAAGTTTGAAATGGATGTTTTTGTTCGGATTTTTGCCGTTATATGATTTGAATTTATTGTATTTTTTTCTTTCTTTGTAAGAGGTTTCTGACCTGTTTCAATAGAGTTAATAATATAGACAATTGAAGTTCGAACCAATACCACTCAGCAAAAAACATTGTCAATTAAATTCAAGCAAATGTATTGAAAACATTCATTCTATTCATTGCATTTGTAACATCCAGTACAATAGCAAATCAATAGTAGTGAAATGAGAATCATATTGAAGCAAAATTCTGTTTACCAAATCGAAATTCAGAATAGATCAGTATTCACAAAGTTAGGGTGAACTGATTCTTGGACAATGAAAAATTTTGTGACACAAAGATGAAGTATATATATATATATATATATATATACAAACATATTAATATCAAAATTTCTGGAAATATTCGTATTTCTCTGCCATATATGGCAAACCCAACAACAACAACCCGATAAGGTTTGATAGGTTATTTTTGTTTATAAAAAAGACGAAAATTTCAAATATTATCATTTAGTTTTCGATTTTACAAGTAGATAAGTACCACGTGAACTATCTCCAAAATGGTCAATTGAACAAAAATGAACAGGGGAACTATATATGAATAAACTAGAAACTACTGTTGATCCTCTAATCACCGAAATCGTCGAAGTGAATACTGATGAATTCGATATGGAAATTATCATTCCAGCAAGATGGAGCACCACCACATTACTCCAGATAATTAGGAGACTATTTGGATAATACTTTCCATGGTCGTTGGATTGGCCATCGAGGTCTTACGGAATGCCAGAATCGACACCTTTAGACTTTTTTGAGGGGCTATATGAAGCAAAAAGTGTACGAGACTGCACCTGCTCCAATATTGAATATCCGGCAAAGAATCCCAAATATTTGTAGAAATATCGACGTTGCTAGTTCGAAAATGTTCGACATAAAATATCGGACAGGCTGTTCTTATGTCAAGACGTTTGAGGCAACCATTTTGAGCATCTTTTGAACTGAACTCAGCTCATTGAATTAATAAATCTTCAGCCATTTTGTGGTAGGTGGTGATATTGACTTCATATTCTAGTGTTGTGAAGTTTTAGTCAGGAGCTTCAAAATGATGTATCACAATTTCCAGGTGGCGCCCAGTCGCCATCTTGAAATTTTCATCTGTCAATTTCATTCCAAATTATAGAAATTATGCATCAATTTCATTTCCCCAAGTTTAATTTTTTTGAGTTAACCCGTTCAAAAATGTAAGGGGAAAGACATTAATGTAATGCACTGTATACGAATTTTCGAATACTCATATACTAGTGAGCAAGTTAATGGGTGTCTATAAGGGTAAATCAACTTATACTGATAACTATAGTTCTTGTAGAGATTGTTGAGTGATAATTCTATAATAAACATCAAATGACGTACTACAATGATAACGACAACCAAAAAAAGAAAAAATCATATTGAATCATTATAACTAATTCAAACATCTTTTGACAATACTACAGGCATGTTATAAATATCTGGAGTTTTACCTGTGAATATCCCAATCAAAGTCTTTCTACTGTACCCAGTCGAAGGTTCATCAAAAATGTAACTTGTAATATATGACAGCGGTAAGAACGCCCATGCAAAAACAAGAAGTATGACGATCATTCGACCTGAAAAAAAAATCCGAGATTAATCATTTGATGGAAACATGTTTTCGAATCAAATTTCGAAAAGCAATCCTTACAAATAGAACAATGCAAATATACTTACAAAACCCGAAAAAATCAACAAAAAAGTAATACTTTAGTCAACTTGGTGAGTGAAACCCACTCATATGAGACTAGAAATCAAAATAACTTCTACCTTTCGAACGTAAGAACAAACCTAGCCCTCAATAATCCCAGATACAAATGCTAAGAAACCTTCAATTCATTGCCAAATTATGTGAAAAATAAAGATAGTTATACTGAATAGTGATATTGTTGCCTTATATTCATGTTAGTGTTTTATGTGAATTATACTGTTTTCATATTGATTTTGCTATATTGTTGTTATGCTGTTGTTGTTATTTTGTTATACTCCGGTAACTATTGTTACACCATATAGTTCGTTATGAAATTCTGTTATTCTATGCACAGAAATGTACCACTACACTAGGATTGTAATGTTCCATTACCAGCATGTTGCTGATTAGGAACCAAACGCTCGATAAATACATAGATGTTAGTTTGGATTTACTTAAAATAAATAATTTGTATAGATTCGTATAACTGTATGTACTAGATAAATAAACGAATAAACTGAATAAATGGCGTTTCAAAAAAAAACTGCATAACGAGAATGTTGGAATATACATTGGGTTGTTTTCAAATTCTCGGAGAAATAAGATTCACGAGCATAAAATGTTGCCCCAACGCACGTTCGAAAGTTGAAACGACAATCAATCCGAAAGCTCGCTGAAGATGAAAAGATTGAAAAACCTAACTGAAATAAAATCATTGATCTCTCCGATTCGCAGAATTGTCAGTTTTTCTTTGATATCCTTAGAACGAAGTATTTTTTGTATAATCCGCAGTTCGAACTTAGCATTAGCAGTAATGAAAATTCTCAACTGTCTAAATTGTGTATGATCAATTCAGCCAATTCAACTACTCCAGCCTTTCAGCGCCATTGTACCTTATAGCCTCTTCATTGTACATGATATGAACAGTTTTATAGACCCAACCGTCAGATCATTACTCTATTACATTCTAGTCGACTGTTTGTCGATTATTTGTCAACAAAGTTTGCGACGCAGGGCAACATTTGAATATTCGATAACACACTTATATATATTCACAAAACATAATTCAAAAATTATGTTTGAGTGTTATAATTATGTAGAAAAAATGAAAAGACTATACTCGGTCGATATTGCATATGAATAACTCGAATGATATATTCTGCCACAAAGCTCATTCTCGCCTCTAAATGCATTATAGGTAAAAGACTTGTTTTACAGGAGGTTACAGCCGGTTTGAGGCCTCCTTCCCATCACTTTGACGTCCCAGTGACTTCTTAACTAGGTAGGAATAATTGGAATTTTCTCTGCCAGGTGGACAATTGTTATGTGTTGCGTCATTTCTTTTGTTCTGTGTGATGTCTTTGTGCTATCTGATTTTTTTGTTAGGTGTGTTTATTTTTGTGTAAGATGTCTCGCTCGATCACACTAGTCCATATGACAGATGGCTGGTATTATGTGTCGCGGTGATTTTCAAACCCATTATTATTGAGAAGAGTAGATAAAACTATATTATTGCTAAAATCTGTTGGAAACGAATGGTAGAGTTGATGTTGCGTAGTATTTTGTATGATTCGTGAAAAGACTTTATTTTCTATAGGTGTTCTGAGAATGTTTCTGAACAAGATTCAACCCTATGTATATCATTTCAGGAATTCAGTCATTCTCCCGAATCCGTGAACTCTCCAACTTCAAGAGATAATGAAATTTTAATTCATGAAATTTAAAAACATAACTATTCATGTAACTTCATACCTGGGTATCTCAAAAATGGCATCTACCGAAAAACCTTGTCTCATTTCTGTTATTTTTTCGAACATAATCATAATATTTCCAAGGAACTCACCGATATCGGAAACACTGTCGTAACCATCTTCCTGGAAACAGATTAGTGTGATGAGAAATATTGTGATCGTTGCCACATAAGTCAGGAAATCACACAATATATGTGCTATCCAAAATACGTAAACTCTGACTCCAGAAACAAACTGCAAGTGTTTCGAGCTGCATACGATCTCTTTGACGATGAAGATGACATAAAAAGCGGAGACGAAGGTCATGCTGAACCCAACATTGAATGCCAATTGGAAGCCCATAGATTGACCACTGAGGAGTTGATTGATTTGGGTTTCTGCGGTATACGGTAGTGGATGATTTATAAATTCGATGCTACAAGCTGTACAGTTGAAGAATCTCCGATAAACACTATCCAATACTAAAGCTAGAGAAATGCCAGGGCTGTGGTATGGATCATTGTTGTACCAAGCTGTAATACTTCCTATGGTAGGTAGTAGTGGTACAGAGATATTTTCGAAAGACGCGCCAACGATATATCGCCTTCGGACTGTATTAGGGGTCTTCTCCGTCTGAAATGATGAAAAAGTTTATATAAGGATTATTTTCTTCAATATAAATGATATTCTATGGAAAAAGTGGAAAACTAGACATGTTTCACACGAGTTCTACAGCAATAGAGCATGCACGTTCAATATACCTATGATAGCGGTGAAAAATATTCAGATGTGATATACTTTGAAGAGTTTGCTATTTGCAACTTTCAAAGTATTGACATTTCATTCTAATGATGTTTAACAAAATTATCTTCAACAATAGAATCAATCGAACAAATATTATAAATATTGTTACGATTTATTTCTAATAATATGTTCGTAACATTTCTCCCCCTCCCCTTCTATTAAGTAGTAAAGTCCTCAAGGTAACTTGGTCTCCTACAATTCCTTCTGGAGCGCGAGCATATTCGGATTCGGGAGCAAATTGTCTAGAAGCATATTCAGATTCAGAAGCAGTTGATCCTAATCAGGTTTTGCAGCAAGAGGTGTTTCACAACCATTAGACAACCTGGTCAATGTTTCATCTCGCCCCGAAATATTGATAACTGCATCATCCTGCAGATTTGTATGTGGCGATAGGATCTGATCAGATCTATCTGTCTCCATCTCCTTTTCTATATTGAATGTTTCGAACAGCAGTTCAGAAGGAAGCGAATAGTTTACATTTTTCAGAACTCCATACCTCCTTTTTATCTAATTTACGTGAGATCGAACTAAAGAACTCCGATGCCCAGTCAATAATTGAACATTATACATAACGTTTCCAATTATTTTTATAACTCAGCCTGAAAACCAACTATACTGATTATGTTTGTATATTTTGACATACACAGGAACATCTGCCTCAAAACTCATCCGAACTGATTCAAATCGTTACTATGGGTTCCAGTTCTTTTGCAAGCTGGTAAGAGCAAATCGAATATTGTTTGCATTTTCCTTCCCAGTAATAATTCGGCTGGTGATTTGCATTCCGGAACTGACTGAGCTGGCGTTGATCTGTAGGCAACTAAAAATTAGTGTATATGATCTTCCTCTAGTTTAACTCCCTTTCGAATTTCTTCAAAGCTCTCTCGAAGGTATCTAGGAAAAGTTCAAATGGTCCATTAGACTGAGGCCAATAAGGTGCTGTTCGTATATGTTGGATGCCGTTTCGAAAACAAAATATTCTGAAAATCGCTCTAGGGAACTGAGTTCCATTATCAGTAACCATAGTTTCAGGAAAACCAAAAGTGAACAAACTTCATTCAATTTGGTAACAGCGAATCGTGAAGATATTTTTCTCGTAGAAAATACCTCAGGCCATTATGAAAACGAGTCAATGATTAGCATGTAGTAGGTGCTATTCACTGGACCAGCAGAATCTAGACGAATTCTCTGCCAAGGGTAATCTGAAAGAGAGCAAATTGATGTGATTTTTTGTAGATTTCGACGCTTTTGCACTATCATCACACTTTTTGACAAATTCAACAATATCTTTGTCTATATTCGGCCAGTAAACATAGCTTCTAGCTAGTGATTTCATCCTCTCTTGACCTAGGTGTCCATTGTGGAGTTGTACCAAAATTTTATTGTGAAATTTTTGTATGAGGAAAAGCAATGGACATAGAACAGATCCATGAGGTATACCGCATACAACTGTTTCTAGTGAACTATTCTTGTCTCCAATCCAAACAAACTGTTTTCTATTATAAAGATAATTTCGAAACCAACTGTAAGTGGTTCCTCTAATTCCTATTTGATGAAGTATAGTCAATAAAGTTTTGTGATCTACAGTATCAAATGCTTTTCGAAGGTCTAGTGATAGTAGGCCACATTTTTTATCACAATCTATGTCAAGTTGAAATTGGGTAATAACATCAATTACTGCTGATTCAGTATCGCTAGACCTGCGAAATCCATACTGCCCACTATAAAGCAATTCTGATTTCTCAAGATAGTCGAGCAATCTGCAATGTACCAACTTCTCAATAATTTTAGAAAACACAGGCAAAATCGAAATTGGCCTATAATTTATCATAATATCTTTGTCCCAGATTTGTGAAGTGGTTTAACCTTGGGAATTTTTGATTTTTCGGGTAATATTCCTGTTGTGAATGTCATATTAATGAATTTACTCATCAAAGGCGCGAGATCTGATTTAACTACTTTGACAATTTCTGTGCTAATGTTGTCATATCCTGGAAATAATAAGATATGAGATTGACCGTTTCTCCAGATGCATTTCGAACTATATGACTCGATATTTCCTACTTTGGACATCCTATTCCCTTTCATATATCTTCAGAAATTATTGTGATATCCGAGGCAGGCCACTGGAACGTCATTGATGGAAACGTTGACATATTTTCTCTCTCAATTTGATTCACTCCGTATATTATATTAGTATTGATACGTGGGTTGAACTGTTGACGTGAATTGTTCCTTCTTCCCATATAACAATACCCATCTTTGTGACCAACTGCACTACATCGTTGAAATCTATGATTTTTAAACGAACAGTTTACAGCATAGTGAAGATCACCACAATACCAACATGGGCTTTTTGGAATTGACTTGGAATCGCTTTGTATAGATCTCGGATTATTTCTAGATTGATTTCCATGGTGATGAAAATTCTGCTGATATGACTTCTGGTTTTTTACTTTTTTTGACAGTATCATTTTTATTTCCTTCGATCATTGCAGTGTCTCCCTCGATTGAGAATTCTTTGGCATTCTGATAATAAATCTTGGAGTGAAGTGTTTTCAGACTCTTTCTTTTCGATTTTTGATGAAAGATTTACAAGAATATCAGCATCTTTGCTCGACTGGAGGCCACATATAAAAATCAAGCATTTGAATTGATCAGGAGTGATTTGGTTCATCTTCAAATCCTCGCATTGTTTGTTCACTTTGGAAGCGAAGGCTACAAAATCTTCTGAATCATTTTTAATGAGCTGCATACATTGGTATCTGCTATGAAAAATAGATAGTTTATTTCCGAACATTTGTTGAAGTTTCTCTACAGTCTCCTTAGAGGTAATGTTTTTTATTTCGTGAGGTAAAATGAAATTAACAAACTGATCATTACACGTTATATCTAGTTTTCTAAGTAAGAGACGCACTTTAGCGGAATCTGAAAGATTTTTTTTCATCTTCTGTGAAAAGACTTTCAAAACGTTTGTACCAGATATCGAAAGTTGCGCCTGAGTCAGGGTCGTAGTTGAACTCGGTGATTGCATTTCCAAGTGTCTCTGAATTCATCATCAGATGGTTTGGAAGTAGATGAACTAAAACTTCTGGATAGTTGCGCCAAAAATTCTTGTTGGTTTTTCATCTCTTGCTGAACTTGGTCTTGCTGATTTTTGATGAACATGAGTAATGTTTGGTTGATTTCTTCTGCACTCATATTGAATTACCAGTATCCTCGTCGCCAAATTGATATAGTTATTACGCTATAAGGTAGACACGATTAAATTTCCACAAAATTTTCTACCTTATAGCGTAATAACTATGGATTTCCATCAAGTAAAGGCCACAGATTTTTTCACAGATGTTTCGATTATATTTTATCAACAATGAGTGAATTATTGTTTTTAGCGACTCTGTAGTACATGTGATTGCCAAGGTAGTTTTCGATAAAATGAGCTCTGATTTAAATTCAAACTAATGTAGGACTGAAAATATCTCAACAAATGTAGGAAAATCAAGACTCAATATCCCTTCCAAACTGTGGAATGTTCAATGTCTGTCAAAAAAAAATAGTAACAATTTATGCAGAACAATAGTTTCTAAACTACGATTCTGATTCATTGTCTGGGCTTCTAGCACTATGCCGTCACTTTTCAGCGGAACAATTGACTGAATTCAGGAAAATATTTCATCAAACTTCGTTCTTTCCACGAAAATACCCACCTTCCAATTATAACTATAATAATGAAATACCCACCTTCCAATTATAACTATAATAATGCACTCGAGAAGGCAAAAAATGTTTTTGTGTAACAGTAAAAACACACACGCTGTCATTACTCGAATTTCTCCAAAAATTGCGTTACCAAATATCACCAACCAATAGCAAAGTAACTGGGGGAACGTTCAGAACAAGTTCTATATAAAACAAAACTGTTAAAGATTCAATAAAACTGGCATTCCCACCATTCGAATGCTATAAAAAAACTAAAAACTCATTCATCCACTTGAACACCAAGTGGATTCCTTAAATTTTCAAGAATCTTTCTATTCGAGGGTTTCGTGAAGATATCGGCTTGTGGCCTTTTTGTAGAAACGTATATCGAGAGTATATCTTTTCTTTCAAACTTCTCTCACACGAAATGGTAGCGCACTGTTCTTCTCACCGAATCTAGGGAAGAAGTCTCTGCCATTACACATACACAGAAGCCCCGCTGTCCATGATTTAACTTTCCTCTACATATACACTTTTGCTCTCCTCTACATTGAATGCTGTCTCACTGATACAGGTCAATGTTGAAGTGGAACTAGTTGAAGTTCCAGCTCGCTCCCTGCTCCCATTCTGGCATTACCTTTTCTACTTCTTTATTATCGAAACTATAAAATTAACGTGTGACAAAATATCATTTGATACATATTTGGTGACGGTATCTTCAGTATTCGATGAGTTTTTTTTTTATTCTTTATTTAACGTCGGCCTATTTCCGCTACCAAGGCCAATCACCGACGCCGGTGAGCACACTTCCCCCAACTGAAAATTTTGACGAACCCTCTGGTATTCCAACCAGAGGTAGGGATCTTTAACGAGCCCAACATCCATGGACTCGGGACCGACGGCTTAACGTCCTCTCCGAAGGACGGCATATCCTCAATATATCTTGTGCTCATTGATATATTGTCTGCGAGCTATGATATGCTACTTCGCTGCAGCGGAACGGGCTTTCGACACGGTATTTCCCTGTATGGTCACCCATCCAAGTACTAACCGCGCTCGGCGTTGCTTAACTTCAGATATCGAATGACTGTCAGTCAACCTGAAGAGCTGGGCCATGCCCTATTCGATGAGTTATAAACGATAAAAGTTCATTCGAAATAGGGAAAATCATAGTCATAGTTAGAAATTGCTGCATAAACCCATCTTGTAGAACAATCAGTTCTCAAGGAAAAAGTTCCGAATGATTTCCGTCACTCCTATGATAAGTCAGATGCTGAGGTTGACGTTGTGAAAAGAATGAACACAATAAAACATTTTTTACAACCAATTTCAATTCATTGATCAATCGAAATGTAAACAAAGACTACATTTTCCTCACC
The DNA here is from genome assembly GCA_032362365.1 of Zygogramma bicolorata. NCBI lineage: Eukaryota > Metazoa > Arthropoda > Insecta > Coleoptera > Chrysomelidae > Zygogramma > Zygogramma bicolorata. The sequence continues at coordinate 400,606 of JAVJAQ010002997.1, forward strand.
GATCTATACAGAATCATTAATTTCATGAAAAATTTTAGAAATATTTTGTTTACTACATTCATAACATTTTTTCGAACGAGTGTTATGTTGTTGCTCAGTATTTCTGAATGCTAAAGCAATTAACAACATGATAAAATAAAAAAATTAAAAATTTAGTATCTATTTTCGATTTGCAAATCATGTGTTACCATTTACATTCAAAAAATAACAGATCATGAGATATAAAAACTCCACGAAGCAAAATAGTTTTGATGGCTTTCGTAGAAGAATTACCTCATTATACATATTAATAGAGATGAAAAAATGTCGTTACCAAAACTCTCATTTTGCATTCTGAATGCCACTATGATCTTTTCAGATTTTCAACTCAATATTCGCTAGTCGAATTATTATATTTGAATGTTTTCACGGACGCTGGAATATTGAAAATAGTCGAGTATTATTCCGTTTTTTAGTTGTTAAAATGTTCGACGTTCCGACTCTCTTGCTCGAGTACCTATAGAAGTTCTTGAAAAAGACTCCAGCAGGAGAGTCGGAACATGGATCATTTCAACAACTCAAACACGGATTAATACCCGAAAGGACTATTTTTAAAACTATTATATTTGTTGCGATCATTTATGTCGTGATGTAACGGATTAGCTAGCGTTGTGCGGTTGTGCGAAGCTTTAGTTTCACCATGAAATTAAAATCGTTTATACAAATGGTGATGATGAAATCCTTTCTATTTCTTTCTTTCTATTTCTTTATATGAAAATCAGCCATGTGAATTTAAGTTAAATAATTCTTATTTTTAGTTACCTTTCTCACCTGGTACTTGCCCAGGTGTCACTCGGCAAGTTCCACAAAGCGCGTAGGTATTCAAGGCACACGAGACGCTACTGAAAACTTCAGGTTTCATCCGTGTGAAAATAAATTATGTTTGATTGCTCTGGGATCTTGGACTATTACCCAATAATCGATATGACATATATTGATCAATACATAAATTCTGTCAATGTATAATTGTTATCTCAAAAAATCCACCAGAACATTAGACAGGAGCCAGAAAAAAAGTAAATGATGATTTTTTTTCTGTATACTTCACGCAACCCATGAAGGTTAGAGTATATTTTCTGATCTTATTCAACAGGACTCTAGAATAGGCAATCCAACATCGAAGTGATCATCCAATAGTGAATTGAAAAATACTCACCAAGTCTAGCATATTTTTCGTAATATCTTGTACATCAGTGACAGAATATCCATAACTTTTCATGAGATCAGTATAACCGTAATCAGTTCCGTTTCTCTGCACCTGCGTAACAGGATCATTAAATTTGTCTAGATTCATGGGCATCGCTGGTAGGTTTCCTATTCTGTTTTTGCTTCGAGCCACAACCATAGTTATTAGCAGAAATACCGTAGGCAGCAACAACTGTATACATAGCATAATCCAAGAACGTATGGTTGATACAAACTTCTTCATAAACATCGCACGGAATTGGTTCATTATTAGGCCAAAACTGCTGGTGTAATATGGCGACATTGAAACCTTGACTGAAACAAATCAATAATTTCACTCGAACTAGAATTGCTTGATTGAGGGCCAGTTCTACAATTTCCAGTGAACTATGATTCTAGTAAACCGAGGTTAGTTGTTCAGCAACAAGCGATTCAATTGTCTAACATCTGAATCACTGTCCGCCAAAGTACAATTGGACATACGTGTTCGATTAGAAATGATGTGTATAATGGAAGTGAAAATGAATGAAAACCTGTATTAGTATTTACTTATTATACTGAGTAGTGGGGATGATCCTAGATGGGACGTATCGTTCAAATGTCGGCTCACCGACTAAGCCATGACTTTTTCAATTGATTCTTTATGAGCGTTTTGGGTGTGTTACTTTACCTGAAAAGAGGTGTTGCCATTGTCCGTTGCGCTCAGGAAAACCCTGGGATATTACTATGGCAAATCTGGTAACCGGAGGCACCGGTCACCCATCTTTTATATATGAATGATGGGATGACCTATAGCTCTATGCGTCTGGAGAAAGAAGAGCAATCCCTATAGGGGTGGCACAGGAGTTCGGTATGGAATTCGATATTGACAAATGTACTGGATCATCTTAAAAGAGAACGATGCGAAGATTACGCTGAAGATGCCTAACTCGTAGATAGAAGATTTGAATGACGGAGAGACATACACCTATTTCGGTGTGGGACAACGCTACATCCCAAAAGTAGACTCAGTAAAAAATGCTCTCCTTGGCAAGTACAGGCAGAAACTCGGGCAGATCTGGTCTTCAGAGCCGTCAGGCAGAAATAAATTTGCCATTCCGATTCTACTATGCTCCTTCGGAGTAGTCAAATCGACTCAGGAAGAGTTGGAGCAACTAGACGACTCGTAAAAGGATGCACATGCATAGAAGCATGCATCCCAAATAGCCCGTTTTACGGTTATCTCCTTCGAAAACAAGGGGGCCGTGGACTTTCGAGTTTTGATTCTCTCCATAACAGAATGCTACTGGATGGAGTCTGTGTAGTAATGAGAAGCTTAGATCCCCTTCTCTGCATGTTCTGAGACGACGAAAATGCAGGAGATGGAACCTTTTCGTTCAAGACAGCAAGGCGCGCTGCTGATGAACTTGGTATAGTTTTCAACACCGGGCGGGTGAACTGACTATGGATGTCTGTTGAGCTGACATTTGCCTTTCAGGTGGGCAGAAATCAGAGACTAAAGGGTCTTCAACACCCTTGTCTACCGTAACCCTGATACTAGATGCTGGGCCTGTCGACAGGCGCCCGAGACTTCGATGCATTTGCTGTCATCTTGTGAAGTTTATACGGTCTCCGCCTATATTCATCGCCATAACGCGGCTTTACTCTTGCTTTATTATTTTTTCGGAACTCATATGAAATAGGCAGGACACCGGTACTTACTGCCTATGCTATAGGAAACATTGAGTCCGATGCAGAGAATGGGAGGTACCTAATTTCCTGGACTATTCTGGCGAGTTGCTGGTTCTGATTGAATGTGTTTTCGGTGGTTGGAGCCTGAGTGGTTCATCATGGCGTGCCAAGGCGGTGTCCTCAACACCCTTGTCAACCGCCGTTGTGCACATGGATAAAATGTCTTGAATATTTGCTAGTACTCGTTATTTGATTTCGTTACATGATTTCTATTCTGTAAATATCATCAGGACTAACTTAATACAACAGATACAGATAGACTTTATTCTTTTGTTTTCCACCACTTTTATGAAACTTGTAGCATGTTCTAGTTCGAAGAAAATATACTCATAGGATAATAGTTTCTTTTAGTCCCAAAATCTAGCAGTGTATGTTGCTCAGATGTGTATGTATGTATGAAAATGGTATTTTACAGAAATACATGTTTTTTTATGATTAATCATTTATCCAATTATGGATGTGAGAGGAAATCAATTCGACCACAAACCATATTTCAATAATTATTGACGCAACAGTTTTTTACTTTATTTCAATATTTTATTTCACATCTGCAAACTTTTTATACCTATATTATATTTGTTAAATTTCAAGTGTTCTGTGTGGTACTATACTTTAATTCGTTGTTGTTATTATGTTGAAAAAAATATCTGAAACAGTTGCATCCCGTGCAGATTTATCTCCTTGGGATTTGCATGTTATTTCATCTCTGAATTTCAACAGTAAATGATTGTATAACTTTGTATGGATGAATGTTATGGGATGAATAAACTATTTTTGTTGTTGAATTATTATTATTATCATCAAATCTCTTACTGGTGATAGTCAACAAAAGACTACAAATGTTAGAAGAAAAAACCCGAACAGGAGACTGAGTGCAATATATAAAAAATTACACTGGTATCTTCATCATTGAAATGACCTACTCACATAGTGATGAGAGACAAGACAAGATACATTCGAAAATGGTTTCGATGCATGATCGTAGTGAATTTATGATGACCATTTGAAATAGATAATTCAACGTCAAATATCATTAAACTCTAATCCATACCTCTATTATTGTTAACTTGTTCATTTTTATTCTCCTCCATATGCCCATTTTCGAGTGGCAAACCATTGTACATTTCTTCTTGACCATGATCAGCGCCAACCCTAGAATACGACAGACGCAACTTTTGAGTGACTTATCTCAGAAGATGAATTGTGAAAGTTTCCTTTAGGTTAAATATTTCACTCCTTCATTTAAATTGGAGTTCCTTCGGACTAAGTTTTGTTCATCGCTCATTTTTGTACCCATATTGTTTCTACTCACCGCATGAAAACTTCTTCAAGTGTTGTCAAGGAAATTCCATAACCAAGTACTCCCAATCGCTTCGATTCTTGTTCTAATTCTTGCAACATGGACTCGAAAATTGCTGATTTGTTATCCTCCAAAAGGTATGTGAGTTCTGATCCCACATTACTGTGAATCTGAAAATGAAATATACCTCATCTGTTACCTACAATTCTACTCATACCAATTTTAAGTGATATGAATTTTTTTTGGTAGACTTGTGATCGAGGTACTGCTCGGGCAATCATTCTTTTCTGAAATTTGTTGAGATTTTTTCAAGAGTTATGAGGGTTTCGAAAAATTCGTCTTTCCATAACAGTTATACGATAGCTCCCCTTTACAATGAATATTATTATTATTGCATTTAGAAAGGAGATTCCACGAGGAATTTTCAACACACCGATCACACTCTATCATCAAATTCAAAATATATATCTCTCATTGAGAATGGCTATGATCACGTGGTAATGTCATATTGAAAGATATTTCAATAAGCCTCGACCTCAGATAAAGAGCACTAGCCATGAGTTGAAATGTTTTGCATGACAAAATAAATAATAATAAAAGTTTTCTCACCTCGATGTCTGGAATGAACTTCTTCAACAGGTGCGTTACTTCTCCAGCATCGCAATCTCGTGTTTTATCCATTATGAGGCTATAGCCAGCGCCATACTTTTTTTTGAGAAAAAAGCTCGAACCACAACACTGCAGCTCTCCTCCAGCCATAATGGCAATTCTGTCTCCAAGAAGATCCGCTTCGTCCATGAAATGTGTAGAGAGAAGCATTGTTCGATCTAGGAAGAATGATAATTGGTAAAATTAGAATTATTTTGTTTTTTCGCAGATTTCAAGAAAGGTAGGAGAGTTGAAAAGATTTTTTACATAGACGTGGGTTTAGAAATGAAAAATATATCCATCTATTGCATTATTACCTTCTTTTTGGGATTGCAGCAAGTTCCATAAAGCTCTTCTGGCAGAAGGATCCATACCAGCTGTAGGCTCATCCAGCATTATCACCTTTGAATTGCCGCAAAGTGCCATGCCTACGCATAACTTTCTTTTCATGCCCCCGGACAATGTTGAGGCCCTCGCGTTTTTCTGTATTAATCAAAATTGAATATTTTTTTCATTATTGAAAAACTGAACCTAAGCATTGGAGATGGCGTTCTTTGCTCATCAAACTGAAATCATCTTCACATTGTAAGGTTACACTATTACTACCGCCGGCAGCAAATGTAGTCAGTTGATCTGCCTTGACAGTAGTTTTAGTTGTGTTCCAAGTTCAATTGGAATGATTGGCATTTCTCAGATTGGAGAACGAAATAGCATTTGTGATTTCAATGAAAGTTTGTTATTCAACGCGAATTTTTGGTGGTGAATTGGTTCTACCTAGGCGTAAAAGTGGCCAATTTTCTGTTCGATTTTTTTTAAAGAAGCCGCCATATTGATTTGTAAAAAAACGGTTGATTTTGTGTTTAGAAAGTGGAAAGAATGATGTTTCCCATTGGAAACGTTTTTTAATGGCACTGCCCATAAAAAAACGGAATACCTTTGGTTGTAGCTCCAGAAGATCAACATATTTATCAATCTCTTGTTTAACTTCACTCCCTGCTAAACCTTTTAGTTTGCTGAAGAAATAGAAATGTTCCGCTACCGTGAGGTCATCAAAAATAATATTGTGTTGAGGACAGAGGCCGAGGCTTTCCCTCACTCCAGCTATATCAGTTCTGAGGTCATAGCCGTTAATTCTACCATTACCGCTAGTGGGTGTTATCATACCTGTAACATGATCAATTCACAAACATATCTAGATAAAATTTCGAATTAATTTGACATCGTTATCAGTAGAAAGTATTTGTTAGATGAAGGTAGGTCAATAAGATTGGAATCTCTGATGTAAAAGGTGAAACTTTTGTAGAGATCAATAACCCTAACATCAAACTGATATTATTTCACTAACATGGTTAGCATCAGGGAAAGAAAACTGATATTGGATCTGAAGACTAGGGTAAGAAGTTGTTTTCATACTTAACAATATAAACTTGTGCAAAAACAACCTGCAAATGTTTTTCTTGAACCTTTATGGGCTTTGTCTATTAACTGACTATTGATTTTGAATTGATTGAATTAAATTAAATTTATATTTATGATGATCTCAATAACTTCCTCTGGGTTGAAAGCGTTCACTTCGGACGTACCTTATCACACTATTACCATTGTCGTACCAATCATACTTTAAAGAAAATGTTAATAACCCATGTTGTGGGAAGGATCTTCTGAAATCGAATAACTTAGTAAGTGACATTGTTGAGGACTTCATTTAACCCACCAAGCTTTGTATAGATTGATTTTTTGGCTCCTATTATGCCCAGTATTAGAAAAGCCATGGGTAACCCATTGTCTCCAATAGCAAACCTGTTCATGGGTAGGTCTGAGACGAAGGGAAAAGAATGAGTCAGTTACTTCTTTCCTGGATCATATAAATGAAATATTTGCCTTGGTGTATACAAGGATAACAGATATTGGGGATATATTCGCAGCACTAAAGATTAGGTGTATGCGTATGAAATTTACACACGGAGTAGAAAAAGAACAGCAGTTACTATAGATTCCTAACGCCTCGACTAATCGTCCACAACATTAAATGACAGCATTGCAATTTCTTGTCCATAAGTTGATGACATTTCTTCCAAAGAAAGATAAATACGACAATGAAAAAGAAGTATTCAAGTACGTAGCTGAAATGAGCAGCTTTAACCCAAGAGAACGTTGATGTGTGTGTGTGTGTGTGTGTGTGATGTGTAATTGGGAAATGTGAGTTTAGGAAAACGCTTCGTGAATCTTCGACTTTTTGAGAAGATCAGAGTAGTAAAAAGTTTATAGTAATTCGATATGAACGACAGTACACTAGAAGAATTGAACAGATATTCGATACAGTGAATGTAAAAGTTGCATATTAAACTACTCATAAATCACAACAACTCGTCTGACAAATGAATCAGAAGACACAAAAACGTCGGGAATGTACGAAATCAGTTATCAAGATCACAACAATAAATGCATTGGCCAGAGCCTAGAGCTTTAAAAACCCGCTTCGAAGAACATTATGCCCACATGATATAAGGAAGTGTAAAAAAAGTCCAGTGTCGCCCAGCATGCTCTGGACAATGATCGCATTATGTAAGCAATCTTAGACTGATTGAAGATGTACATGGCACAAGGCTACTCGATGCATTCGGGAGTCTAGGAATAGCAAAATGTATAAACAGTATGAATAGTGACAAAGGGACTATCCCTTCTATCTTGCTCTTCAGTTTACTGTTGATAATTGAATTAGAATGAATAGTAACTAACAGATGAATTCCATATTAAAATCGTTTTCAGGTAGTTTTTGTACTACTCCAGATTGTGAATATACGAATAGCTAACCCTAGTCGATAGATTTAGTACCAGTTTTCTCCTGAAAATGCTTACCTGGTTAGCAAAACGCGCGTCGAGTGCAAATAATATCAGTTTGGTGTGAGAGTAATTGATTCCCCCAAAAAGTTTCATTCGTGAAAATGTTTACATAAATAAATACCGTAGAATCTAAACAACATGGGAGGCAACGCCACTCGAGATCAAAGTTCAATATAGATCCGATAAAACATTAAAATCATATAATGATAAACCAACGTTTGTATGTTTTGAAAAAGCTCAATAATCTGTATCTCAACAATGAATCATTTTTCGATAATTATTTAATAGGAAAAAGTTCTTTATTTTGACGAAATCCAGCACATACTTTTGTAATGTTCTCAGGACCTTCACTCAGCGCCCTAGGAGCTGATAGTAGGAGAGCCCACGATTGGAAATCGGGATTTACTCGAGCGTCATAAAGACCTAATGGGTTGCGAAGCTTTGGTGATAAAAAGGAAAAAATGTTATATAATGCAAACTTTTTCGTCGGTGGGGTAAGCGGCTATAGATTTTCAAAAATGTAAAAAAAAAAATTGCATGAACATACTCGAGCGCGTCAGATATTGATATCATCTATAACCTACATATTCTTAAAAATGTACGTACGTTTATCTGATTGTTTCAATGATGGGGGGGGGTCGGACGTAAGGGTTTGAAGTGAAAAAAAAATGTTCTCGAGCCTGTCAGATTTTCTGAGGGGATGTTAAGCGAACCTAAAAAAAGCTCTCGTATAATAATCTGACAGTTTGGATGTGACGCAGACTCGCGGCTGTTATTAGAATGAGAAAAGAAAAATTCGTCATTTTCAAATGCACAAGCGCGTCAGATTAGGATATATATGGTTCATCTTCACGCCCTAGACGTTGCAGTCTCATAATCTGACTATTATCTGGAGGGATTCGCCTATTCTGTCAATTTGATTAATTTTATTTTTTTTTTATCATTGAACTTAATTAATTGAAAAACTCAGAAAAAGCATGTAAATGAAAAAGTGTATGTTTTTAGTAGAATACTTGTATTTATAAGAAAATAATTATAAGCAATTAAATTTTTAAAATTTTAAAACGTTGGATGTTCGATGTAAACATTAATAATATCCACGAACGAGTCTATGTGATCCACTGTCATGGCGTCATACCAACAGAAACCAGAGTGGGGACGAAGTGAGAGAGCAATAGATAGAGAAAGAGCGAGAAAGAAATAGAAATGCGGAGAGGAGACTATTGGTATCACGTAGCTGCATGCATTGAACTTCATCGATTAATTTTCATTATTTCGGCTTGTGGAAATCGTCAAATATTATATTTTTTTTGTAATTCTTGAATTATTTCCTTTAATATGAAAAAAATTGGCCATGCTCGAGAATGTCGAGATGACGTTTGTTTTACAACTGTGTAGCCCTCCCCCTTCTTTAGGTCACTCTCGAATTGTCAGATTAGTGGAATATACACGTTTCAGGAAGTAACTTACTCACCCTACCTTATTCTTACGCGCTCAAGAAATTCGGTTGATCAATTTTTTTTTACTTATCTGATCCTTTATCCTTGAAGGGCGGCCATATATTTAGGGCTCATATATGGTGGAAGTACTTAACCGGGTACAAGGTATCCCCCGGTAAATTAATCTGCCGCGCTTCAGTAAATCACGAAATCCCCGCTTGGGCTCCTCTATTATGAGTAATATGCATCGATATAGCAAATTGTAAATCTCTCGAAAACGATCACTTCACAGCGTTGTTGGGGAAGTGTACCTTCTTTATTTGGGAAAGGGGTAGAAATTAGGTTTTTCCATGAAAAGTACCAAGAGATTACTGTCAAAAAAAGTTAGGGCAATTTGAATAATGACAGCGTACGCAGCTCCCTCTGCAAGTTACATGAAAATTAATATGGAATCATGATTTCCAACGTCAAAAAAACCCAGGTACCAAATTTCGTACAAAAAACCTATTTTTTGCAAAAGTTATTTTTGAAAAGCGAACAAAAAAATTAACTTTCAACACCCTGTATCTCCGAAACGAAGCATTTCCGGACACAAGTTTATATAGACTTGTAAATAACTATTTTTCATCGTACGTGCCTACCTGTTAACATTGACATGGTTGTAGTTTTTCCGGCTCCGTTATGACCGAGTAGAACAGTTATTTGGTCTTCGTACATATTTAGTGAAAAATTCCGTACAGCTACCTTTTTACCAAAAACTTTACGGAGATTATTTATTCGAATGCCGGCTTTAAGATTTCTTGGTTCAGCTTCAAAAAATTCACCCTCATTAGTTGGGTTCACCTCATTTTTGTCTTCCACACCTGAAAACAAATGAAGTTATGTTTTAGTGCCATTATACTGTTGAATTTGCCGTGAGGATCGATACTGTGTCCATTTCTAAGATCATATAAATTTTACTATAATTCAATATCTGAACTCTGGTAAGCATTTGATGACAACGAGAAACGTGTATCCGAAAACCTCATTCGAATTGAATATAAAAAATTGAAAGGAGTTTGTCTTACCGATATATCTCTGACCACACCAATAAGAAGCTTTGAATAGATAGTTCCAAGGCTGCGCTACACCATATTCTCCGGGCATTACAGCTTCGACGTACAAAGCAAGTAGCAAATAAATAATGGAATCTATTGCCAACATCATCATTGTCAAACCAAGCGTTAGTGTATCATCTGGACTATTCGGAGTAAAAATGTTTGTCCACTGTACTCCTGTAAATAGACGTAAGTTTTTCACAGGTGGTGTTCGAATTTTTTTTTGCGAGCTGTAGTAGCACGATGGTGTAACTATATATATATATATATATATATATATATATAACAGGGTATATATGAAATACCATGTTCTGATTGCCATAGAACATATGTAGGCCAGACCAACAGACGTGTGACCAGTAGAGTATACGAACATCAACTTGCTGTCCGAAAATCAGACCCATCTTCAGCTCTGTCCAAACATCATCAAGAGACAGGACACAACATAGACTTTGCGAACACTAAGACCATCGCCACAGCAAAAACACTACAAGCTCGTATAATTCGCGAGGCCATCGAAATCGAGAAGCGACCTTCCTGCTTAAATAAACGTGACGACGGCCAGAGACTTCCAACTGCATGGAAACCCCTAATTTCCAGATGCCCAGTCCCCACCAAGACATCCGACGGTCCTTTAGTAGCACCCGCTGCTATAAATACTACCCAACATCCCTCGATACCTCAGTTCGATCTGAGGAGTAGGCAGATTGAGACCTTAGAAAGAACTCGTGACGAGACCGGGGGAGTACAAACCCTTGCCCCCTGTGACAACACCTGAGGAGTAGGCAGTTTGAGACCTCAGCGTGAAGTCACATTTAACGTCGAGAACAAAACTCCAGACGCGGTTCAACCCGAACTCAACAACAACAGACAACTGACCGCGGAAACCTATCCGAACATATATATATATATATATATATATATATATATATATATATATATATATATTGCAATTATATTCCCTTGGCTTCGTTTATTACAACTCTCCATCACAATACAATCACTCAAACTGCTCAACCAAACTATCAACCGCTCTGTACTAAAACTCTCTGTACCCCGGCTTCTGCACTAAGTAATAACGAAAGGTCTCTCTCATAGAAACTCTACTGTGCCGTTGCGATGTCCCTATCTATACTTGCGTACACCAATAGATAATCTTCCAGAAGTCCCGATAATGAGTATCAAATTTTCTACGCGAGTCAAGATTTCCTGGAATATTACGATATTTCTTGGACTCCTGATATTATTTTATGTTTAGGAGTGACAGGGTCGGCACTAGGAGGTTCCGTAAAATTATCCTCTCTCAATTTTGATTCGTTTTCGCTGATCGCGGTTTTGCAGGTATCGTCATATTTCCTGCGGTTGTGACGACAAATTCTTCTCCTCCAAACCTCATAATTTTCTCTTCGTTGTCGAATGAGAACCAATAGTCACTGATCAGGTCCAGTATAAATTCATCTTCTATATCTATGACGTATACTGTATCTATGATGCGAGTCGCCCGAGAATTAGTGTGATTTCAGCTTTTCCTCGAATAGGTGCATTTTCACCAGTGACTGTTCAAAGCACGAAGAAAAAGGCTTCACGCATTCAGGCCGAAAGATGTCACTGCGTACCAGAGAAACTGCAGCACCGTTGTCTATAGTGCACATAACGTCCATCTCTTTCAATTTTCCTGGTATGATTAGACTGACCGTTGTTGTTCTCAACTTGTAACTTGTTAACGAACTTGACGGCATCTTGGCAGGTGAGTTGGAACTTGGGGGCATTCTCACCTTGCAATCTTTAATGAAATGCCCCGATCTTTCACATCTATAACATGTCCTCTGTGGCATTTCCTTCCTGTGATCTTTTGTAAAATGCCCCGGTTTTCCATATATATGACAAATCCTCTGCGGTATTTTCAACCAACAGTCCCAGTTTTCCACATCTATAGCATGTTTTATTTTTCTGGGTGCTAATTACACTTATCAATGATTTGATCTCCTCCAGAACTTTCTCGAATGAACCATTCTCTGCGCCAGATCTTTATTCGGGATCGTCAATTGATACCGCTAGCACTTTCGGCCTCGAGGTGTTGAAGGCTGCCTCCACTTCTAGCGAACGTACCACGGTATCCAAGCTACTTCTCTTGAAGTGTTAAGTCGTAAAGTTTCTCGGATCTCCGAGTATCTTAGTCCATCTATGAATAACGGCACAGACAGCTGCCTCTTGAAATCTCCGGGAGCTTCTGGGAGCCAGTCTTTCAAACTCACAGACCTCCATAACAAACCACAAGAGCTTGCCACAAAGCTTTCCGTCCCTACATTAACGCTGTCACTAACAAAATTGACCGAATTCTCATAGAACAACATAAAAACTATATTCACCGCCAACAATCACATTTTCTCCTTTAGCTGAGGAAAAAAACTCAGGTAATATATGGAATTGCATCTTCCGATTGCCATAGAACATATGTAAGCCAGACCAACAGACGTGTGACAATAGTAGAGTATACGGACATCAACTTGCTATTCGGAAGTCAGACTCATCCTCAGCCCTGTCTAAACATCATTAAGAGACAGGACACAATATAGACTTTGCAAACACTAAGACATCGCCACTACTAAAACACTTCAAGCTCGGATAATCCGCGAGGGCCTCGAAGTTGAGAAACGACCTCCCCCCTATTTTACCGATGTCGATAACTCGACGGCCCGCCCCCACACTAGCACCCGCCTATATCAATATTATACACTCCGATACCTCAGTTCAGTCTAGGGAGTAGGCAAATTGAGACTTCAAAGAGAACTCCTGACGAGACCTGGGAAGTAGGTAGATTGAGGCACCGACGTCAAATCACTGTTTCTCTGACAACACCTGAGGAGTAGGCAGATTGAGTCCTCAGCGTGAAGTCACATCAACATGGAAATCCAAAATTGGATATATATACATATACAAGGGTGTTTCGTTAATATTCAGAGAATCAGAGGATTCCAGGTATAATAATTGAATTATTGTGATGAAAAACATAGTAACTCACCTTCTCCTGTTCCTTCATACATGATCATGATTTGAAACCCGAAAGCCATTCCTGTATTATGTGCCAAACTTGCAGAAAGTTTATTACCAAGCGACAATGTATCATATTGCTTTTGCATAAATAAATATGGGGCATAGGACAGAAACCAAGCCAGACCAGCTATTGTAGCAGCAGTATTCGCTGAAAAAATGAAGGAATTGCTATTACTGCATATGTTCCAGAAATTAAAAATATATTCTCATTATCAGCTTTTTGTTTATTTCTGGATCATCTCCAATATTACTTTCATTCGTTATTTATTATTGTCTTTGCCAGTAATCCAGTTGATGAAATGTGTTGCACGCAAATTATTCCAATATTAATTTTTTCATGATGTTTTACTGCAAGAACAATTATATTAGAGCAAGCAAGATAAATTATTTTTATTAAAAAAAAACGAAAATTGTTAACACCACTTTGATGATTGGAAATGGTTAAGTGGACAATACTGAATGTAAAAAAAATAAATGCCTGAGGTGCGGGTTGGAAGTGAATATTTGAGGGGGTGGAATGGGGTGAAAACGATATTGTTGCAATTTCCGACAAGATGTGACGTCTAAGAGAAAGGTTTTCAATGAAAAGTTATAGATCTTGGAAAGATTCATAATACTCGAATGGATGAATTTCCGTTTTTTATTCTTCATTTCCATTTAGCCATATACTTTGCCATGTCTTCAACTACATTTTTTTTTCGGAATGATGAATCAAATAGTTTCAAAAATAATGAACTTTTTCGCCATGATTCCTTTATTTCAAATTAAATTACTCCTTCAGCGATTGATCGCCATAATTTCTAGTTCCTGGTAATAAAATGAAAAATGATAGTCTCCAATCAAAAACACACTCAAAAATGGAAGAAACCATAAAAATTGCCTCCGCAACTGTGAATTTGATAATGAATGTCTAAAATTTATTGGAATTATCGAAAATTTCGAGAAACGAATAACACCATTTGATTCTACACGAAAAATATCATAGAAACTATGTTTCAATTTCCGAGTGGATAATTATTTTGCTCAACGGCATTGCTATAAGCAGTCAAATCGAATAATAGGAAATATGTATACAATTTAAATTTGTCTCGAATATTTTGTTCTCGTAACTTTATTATCATAACATGGTAATACAATTTAGAAGTAAAGAACTAGGGAGGGAAATTCGAACTCCTAAAACGCATCACCACTGGTCGAATTAAAATATCACGTCAGAGGACAGAAAATGATGGTATTTTTTGCATCAAATCTCGATTTCAAATGAGCAGAGATCGAAGGAGTGCAAGCTGCTACCTTCCACTTATATTGTTCTATATAATATATATTTTTGTCTATAACAGATTGGTATCATGAATGCCCACATCAAATTAGTATATACCAAACCATAACTTATTATATAATATTATTATGATATCATATTAGCGAGGTTCACTCGAGTATAAAACGTTTAATTATTTTTTGTAAATATCAGATAACAATGAAATGTTTTGATGTATTCATAACATTAATCGATACGGGTTAGGTAACATATAATCCAAATTTATGAAACAAGCGTTCATTGTATTTTTTCTGTAGAATTGATGATGTGATTCGTTTTTCGAAATTTTTGGAAATTTGAATGTATAATCGACATTGTTTGAAAAATTCACAGTTGCGAAGACTAGGTTTATAGTTTCTTTCATTTTTGAGCGTGTTTTTGAATGGAGACTATCATTTTCTATTTCATGATCGGAAACTGTAGATGAAAAGAAAGAGAATGAGTCCAGAAATACGATACGATTTACGATAAATCTCTGAAGGAGGAATTGAGTATGAAAAAGAAGTATTTTTGACGAAAAAGTTTATAATCTTTGGAACTATTCGATCCATTATTATGAAAAAATTATGGTTATCAAAGACATGACAGAGTATATTTCTACGGGAATCTTTCGAAATATAGCAACTTTCGTGGAAATTATTAATAATGAATAAAAAATGCATTTATCTTGGTTATTTTGAGGTTATGTTTGAAAGTCATTCATAGAACTGTTCTAGATCTTTTCAAGATCTATAACTTTTTGTTTGAAATGTTTCCTCTAGAACGTCACCTTCCGTCAGAAATTGCGACAATATGCTCATCGCCCCTTTACACCCTCAAATATTTACTTCTAAACCCCAGCTTACACATTTTTTTTCACATTCAGTATAGACCACTTAACCATTCCCCATCATCAAAGTGATGTTAACAATTTTTGTGAAAGTATATGTTGCCTGGTCTATACATATTTGTTATAACCCCCATACTAGTAGTCCACAGAGTTGCAATGCTCAGATACTTCTGATACCGATCGATGGATTTAGTAACAGTGTATACAATGTTTTTACTTTGTTTTCACTCATAATTTCAATAGAGAAAAGACTTATTGTGTAATGATTTCATCCTAACTGCTGACATGTAGTTCTGTGGAACTTTTATTATTTCAACAATTATTTTGACCCTAGCAGAAACTGTCACCATTGGAAATGGGGTGAATATAAAACACAATCATGTAATCATTTCAAAGACCTGATGATTTAAGAATATATTCTCCAAATGATTTCATTTCACTACGATATCTGATGTCATACCGAAAATAAACGTGTCTGATATATATTGTGAAGCGAGCACTGAATGTTTTCATTTCATAAGAGATGTAATGGGAAATGAGTAATCCGGGAGAGTTGCATACTATATTTTTCTACGACTATTGATATACCTACCAGGTTGACGAATGCAATTTTTCAAATATTTGGTGTGGATATTGGCTGAAGAGGTTGTCGAAAACATATACAAATTATCGTATTATGCACCTTATGCCTGCAGTGGGTAATGAATATGAATAATGGGCATGGGTAGTGGCCGTGGCACATGCCGGCAAAATGGTGGTGGGTACAGTGCCATATTAATTGTTCAAAATCACAGTAATGATGTATACATTTCGAATAGTCGTAGAAAAAATGAATTATACTTTACCTTTTGAAAAAAATACGCTGATTAGAAAACAAAATGTAATAGTTGAAACCATGTAGAAAACGAGGAACAAAAGCATCACGAAGGGATCAGAATGAGTGAACACCGTTGATTTGGTGTTGCTGTACCATCTGACTTTCAGTAGAATTACCATGAGAATAGCAGATATGAGTAGAAAAGTGAAGCATTTCACAAACCACGCTAACCAGTGTAACCAGTTCGGTAGACCCATAATCTTCATCGCTTCCTAAAATAAAAGTTGATCTTGAGTCAGATGCGTCATTTTGGTTTTCCAACAGAATATCACTACTTGAAATATTGAATGGGTACGTATGTTAGATTATGACACTCCTTATATAATTGAGAGACTGCTTGAAAAAATAGTATTATAATGTGTTTTTGCGTCAACCAGCTGACTTTCCCCTGCAAACATCAAGCGTCTTAAGCCGAAACCTGTGGGAGCAAAGTATCAACGAGGATTCCCTTCTAAAATGTGAATTCTTGCACGGTGAATCCGAAGCGACGATCGTACCCCAGTCTTCCGCGTGAAAGGTAGTCATGCTGACCTCCAGACTACCAAGAACTACAATGATAATCATGAATATGTTGAGAATTGAACAATCTGAATCTTCCAAAACTATATTGGGACCTATTGATTAACCGGTGATAACGTTGCTCATCTGCGATTCCTTCAGTATTTTCGCTTATGGCAAAACTGTTGAGGTTGATCGAACAGTCTTCTATTAAGACGTTAGTGATTTGTTCGGAATAATTCTTGGGGTTTGTTCCTCAATTGAAAAAAAAAGCTCTACTGGAGTGGTGGAAAAATGTGTTTCAACGACCCAGTGGAATATCGTGAGATATGAGTATATTACCGAGAACTGCAGCTTAGCCCAGTTCCCATGTTTTAACTACAGTTGAAACTAAACCTCAAGTTCAGGTGGAACCCGTGCAACTAGACTTTAGCCTAGTTCCGTCACCCACCTGAGGTCAAGTAACATTCATTGCGTTGATGACTTTAGATGAGTGAACAGCCATTCACAGGTTCTTTTCACTCTTGGTAAGAATCACTGGTTGAATGAGAATAGTTCGTACAAGTTTCGATTTTTGAGGGTTGCCCTTCGTAGGAGGATATCTTGCTAGCTAAAGAAAATAGTGAATCTTATATATATCAAAAGTTGTTTCGATACGCACAAAAATGAGAGAGAAAAAAGCAAAAAAAAACTTGTTCGAGTTTTTCAAATGGGTTTATTATATAATGATAATTGATATTCTCAAAACTCATATTGTTTGTTTCGTAAGTTTTTGGGTTTGTTACCTACCACAATCTGAAAAAAAAGGAATTGATATTGGAATCTATACAAGTGTAGAAGGGCAGATTTTCAATCTAGCCCGAAAAGTTGATGCGTCTATTGAAAAACAGTTCTTTCTGGATATAACAAGTCCAATCAGTCAGCAACTTCTCGTATAACTCAAATTTTCAAAACTTCTAGGTAAATTCCTTTTTAAATGCAAATATCTCGTATAGACAATTTTCGTGATTGACATTTGTCAAATTATTTCAAATTTGACACAACATTTTGTCCTTCAAGAGGGGCAGCCATCCGCGATCCATATCAAGCGAACTCATAGATATGCATTCTTCACTACAGATTCCTTCAATTTTCGTTTCTTGTCATTGCTTTCTTTCGTTATAATTTTAGTGTCGTTCCATTTCACTGTGTGGTCTCCATCGGCAGTAAGAATGTGTTCTGATAATTTAGAACCACCTATCTGTCTGTTCCTGATGTACATCTTGTGTTCACTCTTCCGCACTTCCGATGGTCGAGACGTTTCACCGATATATTTTTGACGGCACGAACAAGGAATTTTATAAATACAATTTTTTGTGTTTTCTGTTGCGTAATTTGGTTTGGTATGTGTGAGTATTGATCTTAATGTATTTGTTGTTTTGAATGTTGTTCTAATATTATACCTGTTGCCGATCCGTTTTATCTTTTCAGACAAACGAGGGACATAAGGTATAATGTTTGATACAGGTTAGGTATTTTGTGTAGGTTGTATCTCTTCATTGTGGACTGTGTTCGAATTTTCAATTTCTGTCAATGTTTTTTCTATGAATTTTTCTGGATATCCATTTTCTTTCGATACTGATTTTATGGAGTTTATCTCAACATTGATTTTTTCTTGTGAGTTGCATACAATTTTTCTTCTATCATAAAGGCATTCTACTATACCTTTCTTGACACTCGTGTGGTGGTTTGAGGTGTAGTGAAGATATATGTTGGTGTGTGTTTTCTTTCGATATACACTTGTATCTACATGGCGTGTCGATTTTTTCATCATTACTCTTTTTTGTTAATATGTTCCAAAAATGTGTCAAGTTCATTTTGACCATGACTCCATATAGCAAAAACATCATCAACATATCTCCACCCCACCTTCGCAGCGTTTGGATAACTTTCATAGAAGGAGAAAATAACAATGAACTTCCATTTCTAGATGTGATGATAAAGAAATCGACACGCCATGTAGATACAAGTGTATATCGAAAGAAAACACATACCAACATATATCCTCACTACACCTCAAACCACCACACAAGTGTCAAGAAATGTATAGTAAAATGCCTTTTTGATGGAACAAAATTTGTATGTAACTCACAAGAAAAAATCAATGTTGAGATAAACTTCATAAAATCAGTATTGAAAGAAAATCGATATCCAGAAAAATTCATAGGAAAAACTTTGACAGAAATTGAAAATCCGAACACAGTCCGCAATGAAGACATACAACCTACACAAAATATACAACCTATATCAAAGATTATCCAGAAAAATTCATAGGAAAAACTTTGACAGAAATTGAAAATCCGAACACAGTCCGCAATGAAGACATACAACCTACACAAAATATACAACCTATATCAAAGATTATAGTTTATGTCCCTCGTTTGTCTGAAAAGATAAAACGGATCGGCAACAGGTATAATATTAGAACCACTTTCAAAACAACAAATACTTTAAGATCAATACTCACACAACAAACCAAATAAGAAAACACGACAAATTGTATTTATGAAATTCCTTGTTCATGCGGTCAAAACTATATCGGTGAAACGTCTCGACCATTTTAAGTGTGGAAGTGTGAACACAAGATGTACATCAGGAACAGACAGATAGGTGGTTCTAAATTATCAGAACACATTCTTACTGCCGATGGAGACCACACAGTAGAATGAAACGTCACTAAAATTGTAACGAAAGAAAGCAATGGCAAGAAACGAAAATTAAAGGAATCTGCTTTCATCATGCCGTCTGGTGAAGAATGCATATCTATGAGTTCGCTTGATATGGATCGCAGATGGCTGCCCCTCTTGAAGGACAAAATGTTATGTCAAATTTGAGATAATTTGACAAATGTCAATAACGAAAATTGTCTATACGCGATATGCGCATTTGAAAAGAAATCTTCCTAGAAGTTTTGAGAACGGAAGCAGTTTTTGTTTCCGAAACGTTAACAGGTAAGTATTTTCATATACTCGTATATCAGTTCTTATTATTTTTTTTAATAGGCAAAATTTGAGTTACACGAGAAGTTGCTGACTAATTGGACTTGTTCTATCCAAAAAGATCTGTTTTCAATAGACACAGCAACTTTTCGGGGTAGATTGAAAATCTGCCCTTTTACACTTGTATAGATTCCAATATTAATTCTTTTTTTTTTTCAGATTATGGTAGGTTACAAGCCCAAAAAATTACGGAACAAATTTTGATCCACCACAAAACAATAACGTACAAACAATACTAATATTGTCTTTTTTCAAATGAAAAGATTCACACCTCTCAAAGAATCACTGCAGATTTAATCAGGTACTGGGAGTATGAGTGAATAATTCAAAATGGATAGTTTCAAATTTTGAGGAGACCGTATATTGCATAAAAGGCATGTTTTTAAAAAGATGTATAACAAAAAAAATTAAATTTATGTGTACACGTAGTCAAGTGTGTTGGTGAATATTTTCTATTGAGATGAACCTTTTTGATTGCTCTGACAAAAACTATCGATATTGTATCATAATCATTATTATTGGGTTCCAAGGGAAAAAAGTTAATTTCTGCAACGCAGATGTATGATGAATAATTATTATTCCTCACCTATAACGAAACCTTTTCATTATGAAATGAGGAACAAGCATACAAGATTTGGGTGGCATATTCTTCATGTATTAATATGCTTCAATTAAAGTTATTACCTTCAGTTGTTTCTCCTTCTCTGTTGTTATGGATTTGATGATGTTAATGCAAGTATACACGAAACTCATCATAATGATCAAGCCAATCATCGATTTCATTGCCAAGAGTAAAGGATCATCAAACCACGTCGCATATGGAAACCGTCTCATCCTGATTAGAGGAAGTTGCTCATCAGAAATGAATTTCTCCAATTCCGGTAGAGTAATGTTGTCGAGTGACAAGTTTCTACTAGCCATCATAAGCGAAGCGGTTATAGAATATTGGAGACCCAAGAACCCTTCTTTCTGATAATCTAAAAAACAAAGGTGAAATGAAAAACTGTTAATTGTTCCTGTCGAACATAATTCGACATCCTTCGTGGTGTACAAGCACGGTATGTGCCGAAGGAATTTTGGAGGGCATGTTCATCAGCCTGCTTTGTGGGTGATTCAAGTCAGCTCCGGGTTCAAACTTTCACTATTATCTAGCCAGTTTTTGCAATAATTCATTAAAGGGTACTTTCACAGTTGTGATCATATTTTTATTTCGTCCATTCAAACTTTAGTGTGAACCGTACTTCAACAAAGCTAAACTCCCCAAATACGAAACCAAAAACGTTTCTAATCGCTGACCATGAATAATTCATAACATCCCATAGTTTGTTCACCAAACACAGATGGAGTCGTGCAACTGTTGCTAGTGGGATTCAGCAAGAAGATAATATAAAAAATGTTTAACTCTCTAGTTAATACTGAATAAGCAAGTACTTAGTTCAGGGCGGGATTCATCGATCAAGTATGTCCAAAAAAATTAAAAGATTTGAACACATTGCATTCAATTTCATAGAATGAGCTTGTGGATGATTCGAGAAGAAGCATGCTTCTCTTCTAATATAGAACCGAAAATCTCACACTCAAACTGAATGATTTGAATGGTTAAAATATCACTAAATTATAATTCGATGTGATGACTGCAACAACAAGTGAAAGAAAAGAATTGATAAATATTAATTTTGATAATTCAGATCGACCTCTCGAAGGAGATCCTCATGAAGATGTAACGGATTTCAATATTTCCGTAGGCACCACTGAAGAATAAGTGGCCAAATGTTGTATGTTTCTGCGGTCATTTCGAGAACGACCGCCAGTTGTTGAATGGTCAATTGAAAAACAAAAAATTTGCGGGAGTAAATGAAGGTTCGAGATTTGTTTCGAAATAATTATCAACGAAAAAAAGTTGGCATTGCGCGTTTTGCGAGTCACTTCTGATATTAACGTTTTGAAAATTGAAATAAAATCAACCAGAATGCTGTGAACCACAAGGAACTGGCCACTGTCCGAAGCTTGGTGAAAAACAGTTATTAATGAAGTAAGAGCGATATTTCATCGACAAAGGAAATGAGATTTGATGATAATGTAATGTACATTTCAAACACCCATAAAAGTACAGATAGGATTGCCTCGAAGAACGAAAAAACGTTATCGATTTGATTCGATTTGGTGTGTATCTCAGTGATAAAATTTGTTCAGAACAATGTTTTCTTGGAATAAAAGCTAACATCAGATTCATGATTATGAATAATAACAAGCTTAAACTCATTTAATCTTTCTGAACAAAATACATCAACAAAAAATAGAATCCCGCCTGAATCGTATATATTTTGATCTTTGTTTATGGAGCTATACAAATGATATGTATCCTAATAAGCTTGAATTGGCTGATACTTGTTGAAAATCCATATTTACAGGAATATCACAGTTTCCGTACAATTTTCACTGACAATGGGTTCACAAAACCGTGGCACGTGTTTCGCTATACAATAGCTTCTTCAAGCAGGATACTATTCACCCTTCTTGTAAACATTGTGATATAAGCTCAATGCAACAGACAATGTTAATGTACAATGTTATACGTCACATTATAGTAATAATATGTAACTGTAACGTGTATGTTATGGAGATTTTATATTGATATGATCGGGTAGGATACATAACAATGTAACTCGATTAGAGAGGTAATGTAACGTATCCGATTCATAATTTATATACTATATGACTATTTTCACCTCATTTCATACCTACGTCACATTTGTCAATATTGTATAGGCTTCGCTAATAAGTGATTGTATTTTCGACAGAATCCCTCCACCCTCTAAGAAATTGGTTTTTTAATATATATGAAAGAACAAAAAATGGTAATAATATCAAACTGAACATGAAATATAACAATAACATTGAAAAACGTTTTTTTACGATCACATTGCCATATTTCTTGTTAGAAAGATGTTATGTAGGTATATGAAATATCGTTCTGATATAATATGTACAGCTTAGCCAATTCATCTTGGCACAGAAATAATGACGTATATGCCCAGCAATCTCTTTGAAGTACAGTAAGATAAAAACAACTCATTTTGTCTTCATTGTGTTGAAATTCATTCCTAGAAATTGTTTTTTTTTCGTCATGGTCTGCACTACCAGTGTGAAAAGTAGCTGAGGTTGTGCCAGAATGGATTGGATAAGCTGTATGTGATGTTTTACTCCGTAACAATGAAAAATGTTTTCTAGCCGTATAACATGTAATATTATATTACAGGTAATATATCATATTACAGGTGAGTATCAGCGTTGATGTGATATAACAGCTACTCATATTTATAATAATCATGGCCGCCGAATATTTTTGACACAATTGAAGGTAAGGTTAATCTTTCGATTCTGTATAGTAGTTCTTTATGCCGCTATTTGAAGTTTCATTTGGCCGACTCGTTCCTATATATCGTACAGGAAACTGTGATATTTTTGTCAATATGGATTTTCATCGAGTGCCGGCCAGTTAATTCAATGTTTGAAGAAGGACAAGACACCCATACTACCCTCAAAATAATCCAAAAGATATTCGATTGATTCTGAGAGTCCCATTTGAGTTTCACTTGATATATAAATAAATAGATTGCTGACTCACATGGAGCTCCACCAGTATTATCGTCGGGCATTCTTGGCCCAGGAAATTGAAAAATTGGATATATGAGATTCGTCCTCCAGTTATCTTCCCCCGTCGCTGTGATCCTTATCTCTCCAGGAAATCTATGATCAACAGTAAAACAAGAGAAGTTCATTATTGATATCATTTTTACTGATGTTTTCTTTCACAGGTCAACTGAACTGAAATATTTTTATTCGAAACACAAAGAATTCACTTCATTGTAATGCATCAAGAAACTTTTTCCTTCAGACTTCGATTCTTGCAGTTCAATCACTGAAGATTGATGTGCTAGTTGAGTCCAGATTACATGTCACAAAAGAAATGCACAGGATGCATGCTTGAAAGGGTCAGTATTGAAAGAGTTGCTGACAGAACTCATATTGTGGCACTTAACACTATAATAAATAGACTATGGATATAAAATATGTGGAAATTTTTTCTTACCTTATGGATACTTTCATATTCTGAATGTCGGTAATGTTACTGATATTTTTATGTTCGTCGCCGAAATCAATTCCAGCAAACACAGAATTTGCAGACTTTGTAATGAAGTATGTTTCCATCTCCTCGGAATTTTGCAGTCCTTTGACTTCTTTGAAAGCGGAATTGTAAAAATTCATAACTTTGTCAAATTGTTCATTCTGTGGCGAATACATCAATATATACTCTCTGAAAATGAAAAATGTTAAAATTCACTATTTATGCCTGTCAAGATGACAAATGTACATTTTAACAATCGTTACTATAGATACACGGACCGAGCGGGTATTTTTCGATACCTACCGGGTATTTACCAGCCCGAAAATGTCGTGCCGGGAATTTATCGCTGTAATTGATCGAAAATGTCCCGCTTCCGATGGGATTTTTAACTTACGATGGAAATATTCAATCATATGAAGCCAATGACTTTCTAGTCAGTTGTCTACCTGGCATTTTTGAAGGGCCAATAGGCCAGGGACCGGTATGCATGTGTACCTATCTTAATAACCAAAACTTTATTTTGTCACCATTACAAAAGTAAATCTCGAAATCACAATTTCAAAACGAAATAGTTTTCAATTAGAACCTCAGACCATTCAGTTAGTGTTAATGACAAAAAACTTCCGCATACTGGGTGATATATACATATCACAGCAACGACCTGAGTAATTTTTTCAAATGGCACATCCAGGATTTCATTGAAAAAATACTGATTATACGTTCAAATTATATAATTTATAGATTTAGCTCTTCCACAAAAAAGATAAACTCCCAGAACATAGAGGTTTAGACAATGTTTCCCAAACAGAATTATCGAGATGATTATGTGCAGATTCCATAAAATGTTTTTTTGTTCTGGTCATTTACCAATACACGTAACTCAACAACTGTATACATAACTTCAGTTTTTTCTTATTATCTGTATATTAGACTCAAAGCCGTATTCACTCAACTGTGATAAGGGTGAATCGAATTCAGTACCCAAGTTCGACGATCAATTGTGTGAGAATTATATAAAATGACCGAGTCATCATAAAATTCAAAATAAATTGAAAAAGTGTGAGTTAGAAATATAAAAACAAATATCGACATTTGAAATTTTAATTGTACTGAAAATTTCGACATCTGTTCGAATTTTATTTTTATTATTTGCAGTTCATAGTAGTTCATTTCGCCCAAAGGCATATATAGGTTACTTTCGATATGTTTCTCATAACTATGGATTTCGAATCAAGAAATATCCCAATGAAAACCGTTGACGTGACTGAAACGGGGTGCGTTTCCTTTCGCCCCAAAGTCGATGAATGTGAACATTATGATGATTAAATAAATGAATTAATATACAGTCTACTCGAGTAATAATGAGCCAACCTGAGTAAGTCAGTGATATTGAGACTATTAAAAAACGTGAAATATGTTCACTTTTGTTGCTAGGGGTTGTACACACTTCTACTTAAAGATCAACCACTTTTCTGCCACCCCCCTTCCCCAAAACAACTTCGATCTCAAACATTTTCTAGGGTTTTGAGAAATATTTCAACTGCAGTCATAAAATATCTCATATTTATTTGAATTGCAACCCGAGTTCAAACAGAAAAAAATCAAAAAAATCATTTCTATCTGATGTTGCTTATCGTGATGTCAAAAATGACGCATACAGAATCGACAGGAAATTCAAATGATGTGCCGCTCGGTTACCATTGCTATATGAAACTTTTGACATGGGGATTGTTGTAAGAAAGGGGTAGTGAACGGTTGCTTTTTACATGGAAATGTGTCCACTGAAAACCAAATTTGACGTGTTTTGTTATTTTTCCCAGTATTACTATAAACTGACTTATTGAGGGTGGCTTGTCCCAACCGAAATGACCTGTATGTTTGAATTGGAGTCAAAGAAAGCAGGAATATGTGAAGATGGTGGTCCGTATGCATGCTTTCCAACCTTATCACGCCGTAAAGAATCATTGTCTTACCCAAATAATTTAGTATCTGAATTCCTAAACATTGAGGAAGTATTGTTGCTCCTCTCTGGAATCGGTAAAAATGGATTGTATTCGACAGCATCATGCAATTTTGGGTCCGTGATACTTCTTATAATAACCAAGATCACGCTAAACAGGACAGGAATAGCGATTTCGAAAACGGTTTGAATTGGTCTGCGGTACTGGAGGACCCAATTTTTCCACATGAGGAGTAAAAACTTATCCAGCTTCCCCCCCATGGCACCTGGAAAAAAAAGCACCTGTGACTTTTCATCCATTAGAATATCTATCCTCGTAAGCGAAAAATACGCATCTAAATATTTCCACTTTCCGAGTTATTGTGATTTTTCGGTTTTTTGCTATGTCACTACAATTTTTTAATTTTTTGTCATTTCTTCAACAGTCTTATGTTATTATTTGTTTGAGTAATGAACAGTTTCACATTGTTACTTCTTCAGAAAGTGATAATTCCATTGAAAATGAAATGAGTTTTTTGGGCTTAAGATTTTAGTACAAATCTGAGCTACGTCTGTATCTAATTACAGAAGGAATACATGTATACATACATACATGAGATATATATATATATATATATATATATATATATATATATATATATATATATATATATATATATATATATATATATATATATATATATATATATATATATTTATATATAAATACAAATTCGACCCCCATGATTAGGATCTCCCAAGCTACAGAAGACACGTCGAAGCTTAAATCGGGACTTAGTTCTTTTTGTCCTTAACAAGTTTAATTTCAATACTCAAAATATCTAGAATTCCCGGAAATATCTGGGAAAAACTGAACATCGGAATTTTCTTCGATTTTAGTTTTTAGCGTTATTCGAAAACATAGCTCGAAAGCAAAAAATATTTTCAGTGATACTTTTTTCAGCTACACGGTTTCATGTTCAGATTTACCATCTGACGTTCCGCATTCCGACATTCATCATCAACTTTTTCTTCTGTTATGGGCGCAATATTGTTTTTTCATACAGAAAAATAGTGCTTCTTATTCTGATTTCACTGATGTATAATTTGTTTTGATTCAACAAGTATTTAGGGTCTACCCTATTCGAGAGCCAGCTACAAAATTCCATACTTTTCTTAGGGTCACCTGAATGTAATTCTTTTGAAATATGTATATCATAACATTCAAAATACCTTTTTTGAATTCCCTCTAAGTATGTAGGGTCTACCCTATTCGAGAGCCAGCTACAAAATTCCATACTTTTCTCAGGGTCACCTGAGTGTGATTCTTTTGAAATATTATCTCTACTCAATCCTTTTTTCCCTCCCCTCCTTGTCCCCTATAACAAACTATACAACAATGAAATCAGAATGAGAAGCACTAATCTGGTGTATAAAAAACAATATGGCGCCCATAACAGAAAAAAAAGTTTATGAGGATTGCCAGAAGACGATACGTCGGATAGTAAATGTGAACATGAAAACGTGTAGCTCAAAAAAGTATCAATGAATGTGTTTCAGTTTTGGGCTATGTTGTCGAATAATGCTAGAAAAAAATGAATCGAAAAATCCGATTTTCAGTTTCTTCCGGATATTTCCGGAAATACTACGAATTTTCCGAGTTTCAAAACAGTATTTTGTCAAGCACGAAAAATCGTAACTTTCAAAGGACAGGGGATACGAATTAACATTCACTTTGAATGTTTGAAGTTATTGAGGGCCAGTTACACCGCTTTTCTTGAGTTGAGCTTTATCTGAGCCAGGCTTTGTTGCTATATGGATTTGCCAATCAGCTTCCTCGTTCCTTAACGATTGAGCCAAGCTTAGTTGAATCTCTGTCAAGTTGAAGCGGTGCAATTTGCCCTGAATTGAGATCCCTGAGCCAGATAGGTCTCCAACCTCACAACAAAGGAATGGGAATGCTGTACTCGTCGGGTCATCCGTGTGGATACTGCCAAGGGTGGAAGGATTGACGACAATTCAGAAGAGCAAAGGCCGTGAAAATATCTATGGAAGAAAGACAAGTCTCCGACTCTTCTACGATGCTCCAACCCTTCTACGATGCTCCAACGAAGTGAGCGAGTCTGTGAAAGATGACTCACCAACAAGACGCATTGCCCTTCTCTGAATAGAATCAAGGAGCTCCAATGAATGTATTTGCTACCGAGCCCTACACATGAGAACAATATTCCAAAACAGACTGTATCTGTACCTTGTAGATCATTAGAAGTCGACGAAAAATGAATTTTCTTGCAAGAAATTGAAATACAATCTCCGAAGGAGCAGCCTTAGCGATCGATCTCACATGGTTTTTCCATGAGAGATCATCTCTGATCGTAATTTCTAGCATTGAGATACTCGACTTCGTAATAGTAATTCTTCCAGAAAACTGAATACCAGATGAAGATAGATCGTCTTTCTTCAAGAAGGGACATAACTGGGTTCTACCAGCATTAAATTCCACCAAGTTGATGTTACCTCATTCTATTATTTTTGCCAAGTCATCGTTAATTCTATTGACGCTTATGCTTTCCTAAATTTTTGCTTCTCGTGCTGGTATGGAGACTCTGGAAGAGAAACTAGTTTGGCAGAACTATACACTGAACAAGATGTTTTCCACAGCAAATCATCGATATGAAGCAGAAACGAAGTGGGCGCCAGAAGTGAACCCTATGGAACTCCTGCAATTATTGAGAGAATATCAGACGATACTCCATCAACAATCACATACAGAGACCTATCAGACAAGAAACTCCCTAATAATATCACCTTGGTTTTAGGGTAACTGATCTCTACAAAAAGTTATTTCAACTTTTTGCACCAAAGGCTCCAATCTCATCGTTTATACTAAATTACTAGTTGTGCCAGTCAACATAGATAGGTTATAGGCGGCCAACAGAAGTTTATTTTACCGCCTAACTGGCTCGTTACATAAATAATACGATGTAAGATCATTAACTGATTAAAATGCATCTTACCTGCTCTCAAAATTACCAAAAATCCTAAGCGAAACAGGCTCATCTATGTAAACCGTCTTCTTTGCTTGGGAAATGGGAATACGCCGAATGACACTAAAGGCAGCGATGTCCGATATTACTCGCGCCAGGCGGCGGTGTAACATTTCGGGTGGTTTTTTATTATTTCAAAGAATCTGATGATTTTTCAATTACGATGAAAGTTCAATCATTCAACACTTATTTTGATTCATCGTGAAAAAATGTTTACGATTTAACTTCTTGCCACACGGGATCACGGAATATTTCTGGTAAGTATAATTTCATTGCAGACGTTTTATTACCTACAAGAGCTAACTCTGCGATGTTCTACTAATCAACTCTGAGAATGGGTTAGTCCAGGGTTTCTCAAAGTGGGGTCCATGGACCCCTAGGGGGTCCGTAGTATGTGTACCAGGGGTCCGCAATCGGTCAGTTAAGAAAACAGTCAGAAAACATGAGTTGATTGAAAAAGATTAAACTGGGCAGGGTTTTTCAGCAGCGCAGTTTTTTTATGTTTGTTTCTGATTGTTCATTTACTATCGCTTGCCAACTGGGATCGGTCACCGACTATCTATCTCTTCCAGAATAATTGAAATGTCGTTAAATGTTCTGAAGCAAGAACTGAATGCTTCACCATTTCCATTCAGTGTGCAATTGGATGAAAGCACCATGTTTCACAATGCAGCCAACTCTTGGTGTTTGTTCGTTACGTCCATCATGACACACGTAGTATCAAAGAAGACTTCCTTTTTTTGCGTCTCGCTCTTAGCGACTACTGAGGCTTCCGACGTCTTTGAGATAGTTGAAAGATTTTTCAACGAACATCATATCGATTGAAGACCTCAACTAGGCAGCATATGCACTGACGGAGCTCCGGCAATGCTTGGTAACACATCTGGTTTTGCAGCTTTGATCAAAAAAGAGATCCCTCATATCATAATCACTCATGTTTTTTACATCGACATGCCTCAGCTTCACGAACTCTGCCCACATGTTCGAAGGAAAGTATGTCGATATGTGTGAAAATAATCAACTTCATCAGAGCAACCACCACCTGTTCAAAAGACTTCGTCAAGAAATGGAATCAGAACATGAAGTACTGCTTTACTACACAGAAGTTCGTTGACTGTCAAGGGGACAAGTCTTGAAGCCCTTGTTCAAGTTGCGAGCAGAAGTGTTACTTTTTTGAAAGATAAAACAAATACACTTTATGAATATCTCAAGAGTAAAGATTTTTACAAGGGCTAGCGTACTTGGCAGATATCTTTTCTCATAACTTCGCAAATTTTCTGATGTTAGAAGAGTTGGTGACACAAGGTGACGGGAACATGACGAAAATTATACCAAAAATTCCAAAACGAAATGTTCAAACATCTGGAAACATTACAGACGTCTTTTGAAGGTTATTTCAGCTCCGAACAACTGTGCCTTGCTTTGTCGAAGACAACCCCACAATTTAACGTTCTTATCGAGGCCAAACAGTAACAGCCTCCTCATTAGCTTTAGAAAAAATAGTGCCATTACTACTACCAACTAATAGAAGTGATATTTCAATATAAATTGGCTTGTTTTCTTTACTTAAGATTAAGATATTCTTTGATAGGGGTCCGTGGAATTATTTATATTGTGAAAGTGGTCCGTGACTGCAAAAAGGTTCAGAAACCCTGGGTTAGTCTATACCGATTAATAGTTTTCTGACTTGATATAGCTGACGATTACATTCCTATTGGAAATATAGTACTTATCGTTTGGTGGAAGAATTTCGAAAAAAATCGAACTACTAACAAATCAAGAACGGCTACTCGATTTTAGAATTCATGTTGGACGAAGAATTGAAAGACCAAGTGAAAGTCTATTTATAAAATCTGTCACAACGCTCATGGGTAGAACAAAAAGTGCAAAGGAATCCCTCTAGTTATGTTCTTTGATGTAAAAAATAAATTTTCAAAAAACATCTTCAACCAGCATATGAGTGGATAATAAGCATTCATTCAAATGAAAGTGAGTTCCGGATTGTAACTTGTCGTTCATTCGCAAATTCTTGAGAATAGTACGGAACTGCTTAACAAAACCGACAGTAATGAATCCCGAAAGTAAACCAATATATTGCTCGAAGAATTGAAAGATGTCCCAAACGAGCCACCAGAAGACCCCCTCTATTTGGCATTTTTAGTTTAGCTTCATTTCCGAACATATTCAAAGAAAATATGTTTTCTTTTCTCACTCAGTGTCGAATTGCGTTGCCAAGATTGAGTTTTGTTATCTGCAGTTCATGAAACGTGATCTGGAACTATACATACATATGAGAATTTCATCATATTCAAGTGGTACTCAAAAACCACACAAAGGGTAGCGCACATAATGATTGTTTTAAGTGAATAGAGAGTTCGATTTGCACCTAAAATATTTTTTCAATACAACACATGTACTCTAGTGATAGGGATGCGGATTTAGGGATTTAGATAAAAAAGATAAAATTTTTACATCATGTTAATTATTCGAACAACATTTCGTGCGGAGAAGTGAATATGAATTGAAACTTGATTTGGAAAAAAGTTATTTTGAAAGCAAAATCAAAAAGTGCAGTTTCCGATCCAAATTTCATTGTTATCAACATGTGTGCCATTAATTCTCAGTTTGGCCTAAATGTATGTATGAAGTGAAGTAAGCCTTCCCTTGTTCCCATATTCAGGGGTTACCACTCTTGAAACATAACTATACATAAACTCACCTCGTTCAGAAATATCATGCTTTCCACTATTCTTGACATCATACACTTTCCTGTTGAAAGGCATCAGAAGTACCTACTACCTTTCAAACGATACTAAATGACAGAATGATTAACAGTTATGAATCGAGATGTCACATATGAGAAGCTCATCAATAATCTTTTTAGTTTTTATCTGACAGCCATCTGGAAATTCCTCTCGATAACCCTGAATAATCATGACGCACCAACAATTGATAGTTATCTGATACGGAATAAAAGTCATATATCTGATCGTTGCCTTCGCTTGTATAGTGGGGCTTCATATAGCGAAATGAATCTCCCGAATTTTTCAGATTATATTTTGTGGCCTAGTAAAGGGAATATTTTTCAAGAATCATTGACTAGTTCTTTAAACACAGGACTTTCAGAATGTATTACACGTTAACAAGAAATATTGAGAAACTGATCACTTTCAAAAAAAAATTGAAATATTTTCAACAAAGATATTAGTGAGCAGGAGTTGGCTAGTAGATTTAGTCTAGTTTGATTAATCCTTGATTAGAAGAAAAAAAACAGCTCCCAGTTGCTTCAACTCGAATGAAAATCAAAGTAATCACTCTAATTTCTCGTTCTAATAATTTGTCCCAGATAATGAGTTGAAAAGGGATATGGGACTGAAAATCAATCTTCTCTTCCAGCAACTCCGATCTCAAGAGCCAGGCACACGGTCATTCATTGTATATATACATTGAGCACGCGCAGGTTGGAATGAATTCAAGAAAATATCTACGGAGCAAAAAAAAATTTCTCGGGTGCATCAACCTCATATTGCGCAAATTTTGAAATATAGTTCGTTATGTGATGCCTTCGGTGGCGGCATAGACATTATAACTAATGGACTGTCCCTAAGAGAGAGAAGACTGCGGAATGACTAAGCTAGAATGGTTTAAGTATAAACTTGTGGTGCTTCGCCACCTCTCTCATTATCGCCCATTACATAGATGATGATGAAGATTTATCATGAAATAAGAAATAGTTTTTTCCGAATTTGTCAATTTTGAATTTGATATTGCTGTCAAGTAATGAAGTATCAAATAACTTAGTTATTAATTAGTAGTAGATATAAACTACAATTGGTGACCCCGAAAAAAAACACACAGAGTTTACAAAGTATGGTTAAAATTCTGCAACAGCTCAACAGAGAACAAATTTCGAAAATCCTACGACATTTTGAAATCGACGCCAATGGAACGGTATCAGATATGAAAATAAAGTTGGAAGCAGAAATCACCAAGAGGTACCCTGAGTTAGCAAATCCAAGTGACTTCGACTTTACAAGTCTACTGGAACAATTACAAAATGATGATTGCTCAACTAGTGCTTCAGTTAATCGTGATTGCATCGCATCAAGAGTGGACAATATTGAATTTTTGTGTACCAATGAAAAGTTAGAACACTTCATTCAAGAAAAATAGGAGAAATCTGCAACAAATACCGAAGTATTTATGCCGATTTTTAATGAAAATACGCAGAATAAGATATTCGAATCAATCGAGCAAAATCACTTTTTCTTCCCGTTTTCTGGAAAAATGAGCCGGAACTGTGGTTCAATGCCATCGAGACACTTTTCAACATCAATGGCATAACATCAGAATCGATTGAATTCAGAAAAATCCTTTCATTGCTGGACTGTAACATAGCGAAAGAAAACTCAAATTTATTCAAAATCGGAGACTGTGAAAATTCATATGGTATTTTGAAAAATCAGTTGATGAAAACGTATCAAATATCTGACGAAGAGAAAATGCTAAGATCATTTGGAGAATGTCAATTGGGTGACAAAAAGCCAAGCCGTTTATATAGAGAAATGACAGACTTAGCCTCTGGACAAATGACCAGAAGTTACCTTCCTTCCTTGTTGCATGATTAAAAAAATTGCCAACATCTGTTCAACGATTGCTCAGAGCCTTTCAAGAAAAATTGTCTGATGAAGAATTAATTGATATGGCTGACGGGATGATAAGAGCTACAGACAATCCAGAAAAGTGTGCTATCAAAAAATTTACCGCGACAAACTCTTTAGAGAATAAAATTGATCAGTCAATTGATATATTGGATGAAAAATATGTCTCAAGATCAAGGCCCAGAATACTCAATTGTTCTAGATCAAATCACAAATCCAAAACGCGGTCTAGTTCAAGTCCACGTAACATAATTTTTTACTACCACCAGAAGTTCAATGATAAAGCCAGAAAATGCGTTCCGCCTTGTAATTATGAAGATAAAAACAATTCGGAAAACGAGCAGGCCAGTCGTTGATGACGACCAGCGTTTTTGTCAGAAAAAAAAGTCGTCTTTGCATTCTTGATCCTCTTACAAAGATAAATTTTTTCATTGACAGTGGCTCTGACGTCTCGATTGTACCCAAAAATGAAAAGAATTCATCCCAAAAGGTAACCCATAATGTAATAAAAAACTCTCATGGAATACTGAACAGGACAATTCCTTCGTACAATTGAAAAAAGCAATAGCTCATGCTGCCTTACTAGCCTACCCCTCTGCATCACTTTCTTCATAAATAAATATAAATAATAAACAAATATATATATTTTCCTCTCAGACCATTTTCAACAGTATAGGATTCGTCAATAAGTATTTAGCGTTAATGGTGGATGCTTCAAACAGTAATATCGGTGCGGCAGTACAACAACCTAAAAAAGGGAGTTGGGATCCATTAGGATTTTTCTCTTCGAAATTATCGGTTGCTCAAACAAAATATAGTACCTACGATAGAGAACTACTGGCGATTCATGAAGCGATAAAACACTTCCGTTTCTTGCTAGTAGGCCGAGAATTCATCATATATTCCGACCATGAACTATTGATGTTTGCATTCAACAAAAAAACAGAAACTTCATCTCCGAGGCAAACCAGATACCTGGATTTCATTGGTCAGTTTTCAACAGACATTAGGCATATTTCTGGATCCGAGAATGTTGTTGCTGACGCCTTATCAAGAATTCAGATATTACTCTACAAAATTCAATGGACCTTGGAAAATGGGAAGAAGAACAGCTCCAAGACGATGAACTTTTATCAGGAAAATCATCTCTTCAGCTGAAGAAAATCGAGATACCTGGAAGCGAAAACAAAATTTATTGTGACGTATCTACGAACTATATCAGACCCTACGTTCCAAAAATTTCAAGAAAAGAAATTTTCCCAAAGTTTCATGGCCTATCTCATCCTGGTGTAAAAGCAACAATCAAACTCATCAAGAGTAAATATATTTGGCCAAAAATTGAGAGAGATATTCGGAAATGGGTTCAAAATTGCTTTCCTTGTCGAAAATCAAAAATAAATAAACATGTGGTTAGTCCTGTTGGTAAATACAAGGTGCCAGAAAGAAGGTTTGAACATATAAATATTGACATTGTTGGACCTTTGCCACCATCAAATAGTTTCTTTTATGGTCTAACATGTATAGACCGGTTTTCCAGATGGGTAGAAGCATTTCCAATCGAAGATATACGTGCTGAAACAGTTGCAAGTACATTTTACAATGGATGGATCACCAGATACGGAGTACCCTCTAGAATAACCACAGATCAAGGAAGGCAGTTTGAGAGTAACTTATTTAACGAATTTTCGAAAATAATGAGTTTTCATCACCACTTACGAACCACACCATATCACCCAAGTTCAAATGGAATGATCGAAAGGTTCCACAGAACTATGAAGGCGGCTTTCAAATTCCATTCCAGAAAGTGGTCAGAGAATCTGCCAACAATTCTATTCGGTATACGCGTAACACCAAACGAAGATTTGGGTGGTATCAGAAGTGCTGAGATGTTATATGGAATGACACTAAAAATCCCTGGCGCCCAATTTTTAACAACTTTCGATATTTAGCGAATACGTTATCACTAAGGTACAACGCATTTGATTGGTTATGCCTTAGTAATAGCGTATACGTTATCATAACGAGGACCATCAAAATTTAAGCCCCAGGAGAGATGGTTGTTGAAGATACGAGAGTCAACCTCAATCATGAGGAATTCTTACTTGGCCTCAAGAAGAAAATGAGAGAAATGAAAACATCAGAAGGTTCAGACCACAGCACTAGAAAAGTTTTTCATACATAAGGAGCTGCCGACTGCTACGCACGTATTTGTGAGAGCAGACTGAGACAAAAAACCTTTACAACAACCTTATACCGGACCATACGAAGTTTTAAAAAGAAATGAAATGTTTCACCATATTGATCAACAAGCAAAAAAACATATCCATACAGCAACTCAAGCCGGCATTCATGGAAAGCCAAGAAACACAAGACATCAACAATAAGGTCAACATTGGTACACGAAATATTATTTCTGATTGTGAAGATGAATCTGACAAAGTGACTACAAGATGTTCTTATACCACCCGCTCTGGAAGAAAAGTCAATTCCCGTATATAGGACATCTAATATCAATCAGAGGGGGGGAGTAGTGTGGTGCTTCACCACCTCTCTCATTATCGCCCATTACAAAGATGATGAAGATTTATGATGAAACAAAAAATAGTTGTTTACGAATTTTTCAATTTTGAATTTGATATTGCTGTCAAGAAATGAAGTATCAAAAAACTCAATTATTATTTTAGTAGTAGATATAAACTACAAATTCTTAGCGTATTCCTTCCCCAATGTAGCAGAAAAGGAGAGGCTATGAAGGATAGAGTAATTTAAATATGGAGCTGTTATTATGTCCTTCACAATATCTGTTCAATGTGCATATCATTTCTCTCTCTAATGTATTCCGCATCATAAGTACTTTGAAAAACTGTCATTATGGCCAGTCCATTAGTTATAATGTCGATAGGTGTCGTAGATATGACGTCATCGACATTTTCTTTAAAACAATCCCAATATTTTCCTACATACAGACATATAAAAATTTCAGCAGTTTACATTCAAAATTAATTCAGAAAAATCTAATAATTTCAATTATTTTTTTTATATGTAATTTATTTACTTACTTATCTATCTAAGGATTTACAGTAATCACGCAATCAATTGGTCGCAAATGGTAGAAATCAGGTTCAGCAAAGGCCACAATGAAAAAAAATGTCACTCAATGTTTCAATTGTTTGGTCGTTATTTGCTACATTTTGCACAAGTTCCAATATTTCAATGAGTTTGCTGCGGATGAGGTTGATATTTATGAATTTTGGCACGGGTCATTCGAAATCTTCTGATGAGTTTGCTCGTTGCTGGTATATTCCTCGTGGCTCAAATGAATAAAGGAAAGAAACAATTGAAATTTTGATTACGATTGGTTTCGATTACGAATCTCGGACATATCCAAAAATTTTTGATCTGTTCAATAATAAGTATCCTGCTCTACCAATGACGCAATCATCACTCAGGAGAGAAGAAAATTGGAGAGTTGGGCCATGTAAGAGATAACTTCAGACACGTTTAAGACACACTACTGGATGTTCTGATAACCGTACAAAAAATCCTCATATACCTAGTCGTGAAGTTGCAATTCAGCACTCAATTAGCCAATCTTCAGTTCTGGTACAGAAACTCCACGAGGATGATTTTGACCGTGGAGTTGTGTGTTGTGAAATCATGATGTATAACGATCACCAATATTCACTAAACTTTGTTTTCTCCGATGAAGCTATTTGTTGCTGAAATGGATCTGTCAATAGATAGAACTGCCGAAACTGGGTTCCTGCAAACCCATTCTGTATGATGGAATCGCACACGCAATTTACAAAAAAAATCAACGTGTGGGGAGAAATCGTCGGCACTTCAGTGATAAAACCATGTTTTTAATGAAGGTTCGCTAAATGGTCAAACATATTTCAAACTACTGCAACACAACATAATAATAGCAGTTGTGGCTCTACATTCGTATCAAGATTTCCATTTGTCACATACTGTATTATGAATCTGGTACGATGGTGCACCACCACATTATTGCCACACTGACCGAAATTACCTTAACACTATTTTTCCCGACAAATGGATTAGCCGTCAAGATCTCCAGACTCAACTCAACTTAAAATTGAGGTTGACGTGTCCCAGCATGTTTTTCAACCTTCACAGATATTTTACTGAATTTATTCCAACTCGCGCGTGCTCACTGTATGTGTTGAACATAAATTTATAAAAAAGCATTAGTATCTTCTGCTTACATTTTTTTCCCAGTTATATGAGTTTGTACGTTTAAAATTCAAATTCAATTATGAGAATTTCGAGGTTATTGAGACAAATATGTGAAACAGCCCTCATACCAGACAACCTACAAATCCTCATAATCACCCCCTTTTCTAGAATGATCCAAAAATTCAATTAAGAACTTCAATATCACAAAATAGATTTTTGCCTTTC
Organism: Zygogramma bicolorata; assembly: GCA_032362365.1. Classification (NCBI taxonomy): domain Eukaryota; kingdom Metazoa; phylum Arthropoda; class Insecta; order Coleoptera; family Chrysomelidae; genus Zygogramma; species Zygogramma bicolorata. The sequence goes on from JAVJAQ010002997.1 coordinate 438,704, forward strand.
TCACCATGTGGGGTACTTTGTTCGTATCACACTAGAAGGTCCCTTCACCCCTGAGTATACAATAATGATTTTCATGATGATTCAATAGGTGGTCTGAATGAAAATAAAGTGGTTAAATTCGTATGATTTGATAATATAATTCGATTATATATCAATGACTATTTTATATCATTATAGTTACCACAATCTTATTAGTTGAGAAATTACTGATTGTTTTATTGTTACCAAGAAACATTTATGATTATAGAGGGATTACAAATTTACAAGAGCAATTGATAGATATATAATTTTTGATGCAATAAAAAATTATCGACAGAAAAATTTTCTACATGCAGATTCACACGAAAGGGTAGCCCTGTAATGTTCAAAGAACAACGCGTGAATCAAGGGACAGGATATACGAATTTCTGAAGTTTGTAAGTCTCAGTAAAAACCTCTTTTGGCAAGGAGTTCCAAAGCTTAGCTGTTCTATAGAAAAAGATTCCTGAGCAAGAGTGGTTCTACAGGTTTCCAAATTCACAACAAAGGGTGGAAATTCTGTACTCCTCGAGTCATCCGTGTAGAATCGAGAAGGCTCAATGAATGCTTTGGCTTTATAGCGAAACATATTCTTAACCCGTTATTTTATCGTTATTAGTTTGTTTGGTGTTTTTCAATTCATGATTTTTTTCGTGAATTACCTATTTATTGTTTATTATTTGCAATCATCCATCTATCTGCCACTGTCGTCGCCAACTATGAATAGGTACTGTAACTATGGTTTACTTACAGAATTCTTCCCTTTGCGGTTCAGTGGTTTACTATAACTTTCGTAAGATGGCGCCACTAGGCCTACCAGTACCTATTACTCAATTCCTGTTTTCAATTTATCAAAACCGACGCTTTTTGCCATGTGTTTTTTCTAACAATCTTAATCAGCGTTGAAGATTTCCACGTATGATTCGTATACTACAGCAGACTTGCAGCATTCTCAACTTAGCATTCTATGTAGTAGAACCTTTATGGCTGATCCGTTTAAATTTACTCATCAGAATTTTTTGACGCTGGCTGTTTTTTTTTAGGTAAGAAATTGACACCATTTCATTATATTTCCACTTGCATTCTCCTAACCTTAAAACTTCCAAGTTAAATTCAAATCATACTTTCATAAGGTCTTTATTCTATTCCATGCCTAAACTTACACTAGTATCGATGTAAATCTTCTTTAAGTTGCCAAGCTGAGAACAATTCCTAGGCGCATACAAATAATAAATAAAATCCACGAGATTTCGACTATCAATACCAGCCTTATCCACCCAACAAAAACCCTGAGATTATCTGTTCCTGCTCAGCTTGGCGGACGGTTCTACTCACTTATATTTGTTGTAATATTCCTGGATATTCTCTCAAAAACATTTATAATTCGTTTGTAAGTTTCCGCGGGATCTTGTTTTCCCAATATGTTATGTTGAAGCAATTAGAGTTATTTTGAATCGCTTCATATACGTTCATTTTCCAAGAATGTTTTTTTCGTATTTGATCACTGATTGCATGAACATATGATGGAAACTGTTATTGATGAACTCGAAACATGATCAATCAGTGTGGCACTAGTGGATGTTTCTCTAGTCGGAAATGCTGTATTGCAAGAGAAAAAGTGGTTAGCGATAGAAATGTCCCCAAAAATACTAGAGCCCATAGTGATCATCAAAGTATTGATATTAAAAAATCCTCGTACGCAAACAGTATGTTCCACTGTTGAAGTTTGGCATTTTTCATCGAAGGATTTCAGGAAATTTTAAATTTTATCTTCAAGTGAACGGTAGAATCCACATATAACCATATTTTGGGATCTCACTTCTACCGAGAGATAGGACATATACTTTCAATTTTTTGGCTATATCAGAACGAGTTTTTGTTGCCTTTATTTCAAATAACAATTTCATTGTGCCAGGAGTAGCGGTGACTGCAGGAGTCAAATGCATTACCTAACAAATTCCTCTACAGAGCCCATTTGGTATCAAAATTTACTCGAGATAATTCCAAAGCGTTTAAAACTGTGTTAAAATTATTATTATTACCGACGAGTTTGCAGTGGAGGATGTTAATACTTCACAGGTCGAATTGCCACTCACTTTAATATTTTGTTTTGTTACTCCAGTACAGAAACTTGTGGCAAATTATTGAAAAAATTATAAAACTTTTTTTCAGACCGAACATGTATGGTAGTATGTAGGAATGACCAACTATTGACAATATGGTTGTTATGTGATTAACCCACTGGAAAATTAGTTGGGTCATTCCGGAAGTCAAATTTATTGATCATCAAATAATTGAATGGGCGTTCAGTGCCGTGTATTTTCTCACATTCGATTTGCTCTCTTACATTTCGCACTGATGGGAATGAGATTATTCTCAGGTGGAAGGGGAGAGGTGCATGGGTTGATTCGCATTTATATGAAAATCTATGAGAAAAGCTTTTTAACCTATCAAAAATTGAAAAAATCAATGATTACAGTAGTGACTACTCTCCCAATTTCCTCAGAGAGAGAAAGAGAAATGAGCTAGAAATGAAATTTCCATTTGGTCCTTCACTAACTCCGATGACAACAAAAACCGCAGCTCTGCCTTCTGATGCAAAACACAAATCATAGGAAATAGAGTAGTATAGTCTAGTAAAGTAATATATACTAATTTTTGTTTGGTGTTGCACATAAGTGAGCAAAATTGCGTAGAAGACCGATGGAATACAACCCTATCGAATGTATTTACACAGCAATGTAAAATGGTGTTCCCACTTCAGATTATCGGTGAATGAAATTCAGCATAATCAATCCAATCAGATCAATGGATCCCAATGTGACCACAGGTATGCGAGTATCATTCATAAACGAACCTTGTCGACAGTTTTATGTTTATGAAATGATGGTGTCACGTGTCAATGATAATTCTAGCGACTCCTTCAAAAAACAGTAGAACTGTGATTTCAACGGCATAAAAACGTATTCTTCCATCTTATATTCAACATAAAGTTTTATTCTAGGTTAAATGACATTCGGATGAGACATTCCAAAGCAATGCCTTTCGGGGAATCTAGTTCTGAGAAAGAATGGCTTTTTCAGTGATTTGAGTGTTTTTCATAACATCATCGTGAACATTTCATTGAAACAGTGATATTTGCTATTTCTGCGATATTCTAAAGAGTGCGCTGGTTTCACTCATGAATTGAGTATTACTGAATGGAAACGATGGATATGTTCAGGTGTTGAACGTGTGAATATGAGAACAATATTTTAGTGGGGTCAAATCTACATTTTATGCTCATAGAAGAGAAATATCTTTGGTGCATTGCAAAAAGACTAGTTCTTGATTGAATGATAACTCCGTTGATGTCAAATGACACGATAACGCTGAACAATTTGATTCATGCTTTAAAAAAAAATATATAAACATTGCGGTATTGACTATTCTTGCTTTGCAGTTTCTTATTCATGAACTGACATAAAAAATCTAAGGAATGAAATTGTCAGGGTTATTACTGGAATGGTTGCACAAAATGTTATCGATCTGCAAGTGGCTTGATGAAAGCAAGAATGGATTTGAGTGCTCATCTAATTATCACTTTGCCACATGAAAGGAATCTCTATAAATCGAGATGACAAAGTAATATGCCTTCATGACAAAAAAAATATATATTCTAGAAATCAATGACCCTTTAAATTAAATTAGTCTCTGTTTATGGTAGTCATGACCTACACAATTGTGTACGAAGTAAGCATCAATTATATCCCGTGACCATTTCCAGTGGACGCCACTAGAGAGATGCTGCGAACCTGTACGATACTATCTATATTTCGATATGTCCCGTATATCGTTTCAGATAACCAGAGAGGTGCTTTCTCTCACTTTGTGATATTTGGCCGAGTCCATCCAAGAGAGAGAGATAGAACCACTCTGGTTAACCGAATCGATATACGGAACATATTGTATGACGCGAATCACGTCATAATTAAACAAAATGAGAAACAACGCAAGGTTAGCTTTGTTTGTGGTTTTCGAATTCAACTCGTGCAAACTGAATTCAAACATGCTATGTGTCTCCCATTTGGAAAATTTTTGATTATACTATTATTGCTTATAATGAAGATCGGCATCTAGAGTGAGTTATTGGTATCGTTTTGATTATACCACATTCACACGATATAACATAGATATGATTGTAGAAAAGCCCTCAATGAACGAAGAAGTTTTGACGACTCACTTTTTTTATAAACCAAAGGTGGACGTCCATTGCGGAGTAAAGTATATGAATGACTTCTTGAATCCATTTTGAAGAATTTATAGTCACTATAGTATATCTGACCACCGATACTGTTAGACGTTAGATGTTTGAGGTTATATATGTATGTATTCACACGACATGAATGACTAACATGCGATGTTAATCACCGGCCAGCGAGGTACCGAGGTAATTTTGGTGGAGCGGCGATTCGATCGTCCAAATGTTAAAATATAAATTAACCAAAATATGTCGTCAAAAATACGAAGGGTTGAGAAGGATCGCACCTGGCTTTAAGTGTTGTTGGCCCTGTGATCAGAAATAAATTGAAAACTTTTAATTTTCCATAATTAATGGACTCAATATTGGCAGGTCGGTGGTTGAGTGTGTAAATCGTATATAGTTATAAATACACAAATCGATAAATGGTTTGTCCAAATACGACGGTCAGTAATTAAAATTTCGCTTAGGGTTGAAGGTTATTCAGAAGCCAATCCTATGATCGGTGATTAATATATCAGCTGCTCGAATGGCTTTCTGGATTATTTCGGATTGCTCAAATAAGAAAATACTTCACAAATACAATGACTCCCTCCCTCCTTCTCTTTACTATCGAATGGATTTATGTTACGTCACTCGTCGCCCAGAGGAAAGAATCAATCAACTCCATCAGCATTCTAAAAAAAGAGTTAATAACATCCTCTCAGCTGCGACTGACTACCTACAAACCCAAAAAACACGTTTATAGTAGGCCAAATGTCTCATGTTCAAAACGATGCTGCTATATGAAACAATCACTTCTAGAACTGAAAAACTGAATTCCCACCAAAATGAGATAAATTTTGACTAAAAAGTCTTAAACTACTTTCTTCGAGGAGATAGCTCCTGAAAAATGCCAGTGACGTACAAAAATAACGGTCTCGGAAACCATTAATTGTTTTCGGAATTACGTATGGAATAATCATCTTGAAGAAAGTCTTTGTAATTCCCCATTTCTTGGTGGTGATTTCACCCAATTGCACTTTTGAAAACTAATGGCATCGTGCTGGAAGTTATTGTTACATAAAGCAGCATCGTTCTGATTCATGCTGGGTAATTAGACCACCTGAAAAAGTGTTAACGGTTTATTAGTCTAGTAGACGTGTTTCTCGAACAATTGGAGTCAATGTTTTCATCTGTATATATACAGCAGATTAAAACTCTAAGGGGCAAAACCAGGAGAGCTAAGAAGAGTGAAAACTTTCAAAATTTCAGTGATGAATCATCAAATGAAAAAAATATAAATTGAATTACTTATGTTTCGTTTGTGAGGAAAAGTGCAGCCTGCAACAGTGAAATAATGTATGACAGTCGCTTATACTTGGAAATACTCGTTCATGAAGAGTATCATTCTCAGAAACTTTCACAGAATTCTGCTTTCGTAGCTTCATAACGAGTTACAATCAGTTATCTATCACTGGAGACTTTAACTCCACAGAACCCTTTCAATCCTCTTCATGTCACAGAAACCAAATCATCTTTTTTCTGTTTCATGATCATTTCCCAAACTGTTCAGTCGTCAAAGAAAAACAGAAATACATAATAGTCGCATTGGCCCACCTTGATACGTCATATGAGTGTACACGTGTACACCCACTATTTGCAATGTGTAAGTGAGCTGGGAATTATCTTTCATTATCTTTTCCAGACAATTGCGAACTGATAACTGAATGTTTACGATTCCATCAATGCCAATTCAGTCCATCTATACCAAAAAACCTGCCGGAAAATAAAAAAAATTGATTAAGGTTGAACTTTGGAATATGGTTGTGTGGGTGACTCGGTACAAGTGGGAGCAAGAATGACGAGTGGACTCAGAATTGGCTTGATGAGTTCTCATTTCAGGAGGAGGAGCTAATCAGAAACTTGCTTCTTTCATCTCTCCAACCGGTTTGCGGTTACTCCCAACGGTAAACCTACCAACTAGTGTGAGATGGTTTTCTGCACGTGAGTCATACCGTGCCGTCAGATATTCTACATGCATCTGCACTGGTAACAAAATTTTATACATTCAGACGGGCAATATCCGAATCTCGGAAACGGCTCCAAACGATTTCTATGGAATTTAGTACGTAGGAAGTTTCGGGTGCGACCTAGCCAGGTTTCATTTTTAGGAAACGTCGTGTAATCCGTTTTTTTTTTCAGAGAATAACTCTTTATGACGCTTCCTGGCGTCTATTGGCGAGTAGTAATACTTTTATTTCATGCAATAACTCTTCTTGAGTAGTAGTAATACAATAATTTTCATTGCGTCAATAATGATGCTGCGTAATTTAGACGTGTCAGAAGACAATGTCAGAAGTACTGTGCAATGGTGTAAGAGTCTTTGTAACAAGTCTATCGTATATGGCGACAACGGGCGCTAGGTTACAGAGGAATCACTTTTTCTTGCTCAATTTGTATACCAAGCATATGAAAATTGAATCAATTGGATAGCAAACATAGGTATATACCTACACTAAGCACAAAAGAGAGCTATTTGTAAAGAAAATCTCACTTCCTAAGATAATATTTCATTCCAACCCATACAAGATCTCGTTTCTGTCAGAGAGAACCTCTCTAGAGCTCTTCTCTGGGAAAGAGTGTATATTACTGAATATTTTCCTCATATATGAAATGTCCCATAAGAGCAATGCAATTATCGAAAACTTAAAGCGGTAATTGCATTGTATCAAGTCACCATAACAACACATTTGAAACCGTATCTCTATACGTCAGTAAACAACACAAATAAATGTCAGATATACTTCAGAAATGAAGAAACATTTCGCGTTTAGGTGAGTACTCCATACAATCTATAGAGGAAAGTATAAATGAACAAAAAATAACATTTCCTTGGGAATTTCTTTATTCGTGAAATATTCCAAAAAATTACATTTGTGCATGAAAATGACCAGATAATTTTGCATTCAAGCGTGATATCTTATACAAATTGCATTCGGTTATTTTCATATTTTGTAAAAGATCCCTCGTCCTTCGGACTCGGGCACTTTCGCGAATGAAAATAAACTCTTGCAATTTTTAGATATCACGCATTCTTGCAGAATTATCGGTAATTTTAATGCACTCGTGCAATTATAACCGAAAACTTCCCCTGAAATCTTCACTCAATTCGGTAATATTCAATTCGTGACAAGTCTGTCTTTCAATTTACATTTCGGTGACATTCACTCGCATGAAAAACAGCCATCGTTATAATAAGAATAAGGAACTTAGATATATTTGTGAAGAGAACGAAATTTGATGGATTATTTTTTGGCATTTTCCTTCTCCGAATCAAGAAATAGAAAATACAACTTCTACGAAAAAAGTGAAATAAAAAAATCACAAACGCTCTTTGTTGATAAGTAGCCTTTTGATTGGGAAGAAAAAGTCCATCTGTAACAGCTAGTCCCCTGCCTCTATATCGCTTAGTGTAGTTATTCCTATGTTTGCTATCTAATTGATTCAATTTTCATATGCTTGGTATACAAATTGAGCAAGAAAAAGTAATTTCAATATGACCCAGTGAGCGTCGCCGCGGCAGAAGCTGTTTCAGATGGACTCTTTCTTTCATTTTTGTGAATGAATCAAACGTCTTTGGATGATATACACCTACTTATCAACAAAGAATGTTTGTATTTTTTTTATTTTACTTCTTTCTATAGAAGTTGTGATTTCCATTTTATGATTCGGAGAAGAAAGAAGCCCAAAATATTCATCAGATTTAACTTTCCACAAAAATACCTAAGTTCCTAATTGTCACTATAACGATGGCTGGTTTTCATATGAATGAAAGTCACCAAAATTTTAATTGAAAGAGATGACAGACTCGTTAGGAATTCAATGAAGATTTCAGTAAAAGGTTTTAGTAATTTACTCTCTTTCCCTTTGAAGAACTCTAGATTCGAAACGAGATCTTGTATTGATTTCACTGCATTTTGTTGATTTCTGGCGAAATGCCCTGGAAAATTGATGCGAAGAAACTTTTAATTCATTTGAGGTGTTTCTATAAGATATGTTTACTACCTCATAGCGATTGGGGCAAATTTTTTATTGTTCATGGTGTTAAGAACGAGTCTTTTTCTTCTCCAAATAGTTGAATATATATTATTCATAGAATTTCGTTCTATACACAAATAAAAAGTTCATCAGACACAGCTACTCTCCTGCCCAGCGTGCACTGCATCACAAATATATATATATATATTATTTTATATGCAGATTCACACGAAAAGGAATCCCTGTAATGTTCAAAGAACACCGCGTGAATCAAGGGACAACAGGAAATACGAATTAACATTTACTTTGAATTTCTGAAGTTTGTAAGTCTCAGGAAAATCCTCTTTTGGCAAGGAGTTCCAAAGCTCAGCTGTTCTATTGAAAAAAGATCCCTGAGCAAGAAAGGCTCGACAGTTTTCCTAATTCACAACAAAGGGGTGGGAATTCTGTACTCGTAGAGTCATCCGTGTAGATATTGCCAAGGGGGGAACGATTGATAACAATTCGGAAGAGCATCAACCGTGAAAGTATCTATAGAAGAGAGACAAGTCTCCGACCCTTCTACGATGTTCCAATGAAGTGAGCGGGTCTGTGAGCGAAGAATCACCAACAAAACGAATTATTTTTCTCTGAATAGAATCGAGAAGCCTCAATGTTTTGGTGCCGAACTCCACACAAGAGAACTGTATTCCATGACAGGTCGTATCTGAGCCTTTTAGATTATTAGAAGCTGACGAGAAGTGAAGTATTTCTTCGCTCGAAATAGAAATCCAAGTTTCTGGGAAGCACTTTTAATGATCGATTTCACGTGGTTTTTCCATGAGAGATCATCACTGATCGTAATTCCTAGCATCGAGATACTTGATTTTATAGGAACAGTTAGGCTGGATTCAGACAGATCCGAAATCCGATTGTACGACGATCCGAAAGCTTTATTTATTGGTGGAATTTAATACTCTCAGAACAATTGCTGGGATTCCATCAGATCCGCAAGCTTTATTCGTCTTTAGGTCCATTAAAATATTTCTTATAGTTTGTTGACGAAAAATTATCTCAGGCATATAACTGTCGACAGGCGTGATATTCGGGAGATCTTTTCCCGATGAGTCCAGTGTAGAATATCCAGCAAACATATTTGCAAATAAATTAGCTTTTTGGTGGGCAGTGGCGGCTTGTGATCCATCTTCTTTGGTTAAAGGAGAAAATGAACTAGAAGAGAAATTTTTGGCAACAGCTTTAGCAAATGACAAAAACGAACGAGAACCGTTCGGACATTCAACAAGTTTTGTACGAATTTTCTGATTATATGCTTCTTTAGCAGCTTCAATTTTTGCACTACACCTATTTCTTGCGTTATCATACTCAGATATCGTCTCCAAACTGGGGTTCTGCGCCAGCGATTAAATGCCGCTTGTTTGGATGTGACAGCTTCAGAACAGCTTTTATTGAACCATGGTTCCTCAGACTGTGGTCTATTTGTACTACTTGGAATGAATGTTTCCATTCCCAGAACAATGGTATCAGAGATTTCTTGGGACATAGAGTGGGATCACCAGATGAAAAACAGACCCTTCTTCAAGGAAAATCAGAGAAAAACATTCGAAGACCGTCCCAGTCTGCTGATTCGTAATGCCAGACACGACGTGCGGGTAACTTACCACTCATTGGAGCCAAATACGAACAAGTTATTGAAATCAAATGTGATCAGAATTATTCAAGGAGGAGTGAATTTTCATTTCATTATTCATATTGAAATCAATTTTTTCAAGTTGTAATAAAGGAATAGCCACTGTTGAAGCGCAAATTTATAAACTGATGTAAATTTGTTGAAATTTTAATTTGATGATATTGAATTGATTAATCCCTCAAATATCGAAAACTTTTTCAATCTCACTGGCCCTTAGATTAGTACTTCTTTGACCCAGGTAGTGAAAGTGAATGTTTGTAGTTTACGTTTCAGGAAAAAATTGCATTTTCGATTCGAATGAAGAAGTGCCATTTGTGGCTCACACAGTTGGCGAATTTGCCAAATTATAATTGACCCACTATTGATATAACAGTAAAAATGGTAGATTTTATTATGGGTGGAATATCGTTGATGCGCCATATCGTCTCATAGATGAATGGTTCGAAAGTTTTCATTCGATGAAAAAAAAAAACTTTCAGTAGAGACCAATTACCCTAACATCAAACCGATATTATTTGCATACGTGGGTTGACTGCAAATAATATCAGTTTGGTGTTAGGGTAATTGATCTTTATAAAAGTTTCAAGGAGTACTAATTTTCGCTCTAACGGGGATTACTCTTTGATACCTTCAATCAGTGAGATCATCGTAGGACTGTCAAGACTGTCAAATGATTCATTATTTGCACCACTTATCGTGACGTGAAATGGAATTAGGAATTTGAATGAGTCACAAAAATTAGGTGCATATCTGCTGGTTTGAAAGTTATTTTTGTGACTCATTCGATTTCCTAATTCCATTTCACGTCACGATAAGTGGTTCAAATGATGAATCATTTGACAGTCCTACGATGATCTCACTGATTGAAGGTATTAAAGAGTAATCCGTTATATATTTATATTATAACTTGAGGTAGTAAATATCGAAATATTTAGTTAACCGATTTGAAATGGACACTACTTTCACTTTTACATACGTATATCCGCAGAAAATCGATCAGGAAACAAGGCGGGAAGTTCAGACCTTGACCTTCATTTCTGCTGAAATCTATCACTGAAAACTGAAATACTCCCAATAAAAACTTACCGATATCAAGGTTTCGCCTTTTTCCACACTTTCAACAAAATACCGAGGTATTTTGTCACTCTGTATCTTCGTACGGTTACCGAACAAATTATTTTCTGTACTACACTTTGTAATGATTTTTAGAGGTTAAACTCCTGAAAATAGCCAGACGGTGAAACGCTTGCGTCTGAAAGAGAAAAATGTACCGCCACGTTTTCTCGACTGAATCGAAACAGCAATTATTGATTGTTCGATTATTATTAGTGGAAAAAAATCACATGGTTACTGATTGTGCACACTCATTTCCCTAGATAAGCCTAGAGTACTTTTTCGCAGTATTATGTGTCAGTATATTCAGAATAACGAAAGATATATATCTAAACATTTACAATATATAATTGATTACAATTTGCCATTGTTTTTTAAAAATTATGGAAGATACTTTCGAAATCAGTCTCCAGTTGAAACAAACGAACAACAAGTTAACACTTCCAATAAAAAATTGAGGCCATGGTGCCCCAGAGAATTTTCTCTTATACCATTATGATGGACATAATATTCACATGTATAATTACGTGAATCACAGTCCAACAATTCGAAAATTGGATATTCTTTATAAAAAGCTTCTCACAGTGAGAAAAAATTTGGTGGAAGCTTGGTATCATGCGTTCTTTTGAAAGATATTACCAAGAGAGGGCATTGCCATTCGAAAAAATGTATAATAACGTCATAACTCGATTAGTGATGACGTCATCAAAAATATGAATAGACCAAGAAATACGCATCTGAAAAAGGAATACAACGTGCTCACAATACATCGCTTTTCTTTAACCCCCCCCCTTTGATTTCTTGAAGGTGTCAACTCCAGAAATTGATACATGGATACTATATTTTGGAATAAAATCGACAGATGGAAATTTCAAGGTGGCGACTGGGCGCCCAACAACCCGGTGGGGTTTGATAGGTTGTTTTTTGTTTATAAAAAAACAACAATGTCAAGACGACTACGAACATCATTGTTCAGTTTAGTTTTCGGTTTTACAAGTATAGATAGGTACCATAGGTACACTGTCTCCAAAATGGTCAGTTGAACAAAATTCAACAGAGGAACTATATTTGAATATGCTGGAAACTACACTTGATCCTCTCATCACCGAAATCGTATAAGCGAATCCCAATCAATTCGATATCGATATTATTATTTCCACAAGATGGAGCACCACTACATTTCTCCAGACAAGTAAGAAACTATTTGGATAATACTTTCCATGGTTGTCGGATTGGCCTACAGGATAACCAACCCGCTTGCCAGATTTTACTCCTTTAGACTTCTTTATGGGGCTATCCAGAGCGAAGTGTACGAAACTGAAGCTGCTTCAATATTGGATATACGGTAAAAATTAAAAAAAAATTGTAGAAATATTGATGTGTTATTGTGTTCGAAAATGTGACATGAAATATCAGATAGGCTGTTCTTATGTCAAGATGTTCAATGAAACCATTTTGAGCATCTTCTGAACTGAACTCAGACTATTTCCTCAAAGTATGAAGTTAAACGTCGATATATTCAGGCAATTATTGAATGTTCCGCCATTTTGTAGTAGGTGAAGATCTTGACTTCATATTCTAGGGTTATAAAGTATTCGTCAGGAGGTTCAAAATAATCTCAAAAGACCAATTTTTCGGCTCAAGTCCTTCTTTGCTGTGTCGCCATCTGTCAATTTTACGCTCAAATATAGTATTCATGAATCAATTTTATTATCCCAAGTTTCAATTTTCTCAGATGACTTGTTCAAAAATCGTGCAAAAAATTAGAGATTTGTTCAGAATCTGACTGAATTTAACCACCATGAGACGCGACGTCTACTAACATATATTATCGATGAAATGAGCCGAAAAGGGGAGGCTAGTTCTATATAGAAACCCTGATGTGGCTGAGTGCAAAGATTTGAAAACATTTCGAAAACCGGTATAGGTATTTGAAAAAAAGCTACTGATATAGTGAAGTTGTACTAGACTCGAATATTTTTACTTATATTTTGTTCAGTGCCAGATATTGGAATGCTCTGGAGTCTCAAATCAAAGACTATCTGAACTAATTCTGCTGTAATATATTTTCAATTGCTTTGATGGGTCTGTTTCGTAATTGGGCTGAAGAAACACAGAATAATGTATAGAATAGACCTCAGCACATTGAAAATTATAGCAGATAATGAGCATAATAATAATTTGAAATAAAAATGCACTGTTGAATTAAATTATCATCGTGAAATCAATGTTTTACCGTTATCTCTTCATTACATCACCACCAAAGTAGGCGGTTGTTTGACAAAGAGTAGTTTTTGAAAATGTCTCAACTATCTTCAACTTACCTCTAAGAATAGTTGTACTTATATCAAAACGAATAGTCCGAATTGAGAATGTATCAATTCGTTGAAGTAGAATTTAGTATTTTTATGACATCTGTTGAAAGCTTGTGGTATGATTTGCTTGATTTTTTTGTTAAACTATCAAAAATAATACGAAGGAATGGTTAATTGGAATTAATGAGTGCTTTGGGTGTAGGTTCCAAATATTTTTCATGTTGCCTCCCGCCTGTTTGCCGCAGAATATCCCGACAGACGGCATCCACACGTGAAATATTCTGAATTATTGAAGGAACGATGTGAGATAATAGGCCATATCGGATACGAAAAAAAAGTCCTTCTTAAACACAACTGACTGAATGAAAACTAATAAGATATTTGCCTTGCAGTGATAAGTTTGAAAAATAACAAACACCAGGATTTGATGGAGGAAGATTTTTGAAGAGATAACAATTTCGTCGGACGATGTGATATGTAGGGCGATATTGAGGATAATTATGTTGTCAGAGCATATTTTTTCGAAAGGAAATTGAATGGACAAGAGTTTCTCAGAAGAATCTTCCCTACAGGTAGACCTTTTTCTTGATCACCGAGGTCGCTGGACATAATATCTATCGGTCTTTATTTATGGGGAATAGTAAAATCGAAGGTGTACCGTGCAGCCCTTACGACAGAGAAGGATATAAAATAAGAAATTCTTGAGGCATTCCAACGAGTTATGCCTTTTCATCCCAGCCACCTGAAAGTAAGTTTTTGGAGCGATTCAGAAGATGTAAAGAATAAGGTAAAAAACATTTTAGAAAAGTATGAGGTATGAAAGTGATTATTGTCTGTTCTTTTGTTTTGAATGTGAAATGATAAACATATATTTATGACCTTAATTTTTCGAAAATATTTTGGAAACGCAAAAATTAGGGGAGAACAACTAGGAATAGCTTAGCAGATAGGTAATTCCATGAAGAATACGAACACAGGTTGTTTGTTCTGTTTGTAAAAGATTGCATGAACTTTAACGGAAGTTGGCGAAAATCAAAGTAACATCTGAAACACCCTGTACGAATATAAATATTTCATGGAACATTACATGCTATTTTGGTATTCTCTGAGCCACCTCACCAAATAACTTTCAGTTCTTTGACCAAACAGCTATTCCATTCAGGGGCTTCACTTCCAAATTTCACAAAAAAATATACAAGGCAAAGGCGCATTGTGACAATGGAAAATTCAGCGCTGGATAGGAAACTATGGGATCACTGTATTGAGAGAAAAACAAAATGGTTGCTCGGATGAAAAAAGTAAACCATTTGCTCTCACGGAAAATGCAGCACCCTGTCCATCTGGAATACATTTTCAAAGATGACCTCCTGGTGTAATATTACTTTCATTTGAAACTTTTTTGTTACACTATCGATATAATTAGCAAATACGTACTATTGGGACACCCTGTATATACTATGTACCTCCTTAATAGGGGTGTTCTTTATGTACTTATAATAATATTATGTCTTTATTCATCATATCAAATAAAATCAATACAAAGCCAATATAACTATGGTATAGCTTATCCAATCCATTTTGGCACAAACTGTGATACTTTTCCAGTTGCACACTGATAGTTTAGACTTTAGACCATGACGAAAAAAAAACACCTGGGAATAAAATTCAACACAGTGAACACGTTATAACGTGTTTTTTTATCTTAGTGTACTTCACAGAGATTGCTGGGCATATACTTTATTAGTTCTGTGCCAAGATGGATTGGATAAGCTGTACGTTTGTTGAAAAGGATGAGTTCAGCTATGAAAGCTGCTTTAAAACCCAAATTATGGCTCTAATCGCAGCTTGTGGAACCAGTCTTTTCAGTCAATTATTTTGTCAGTAAGTACGTTTGAAAACGTTCAATTCAAATTCAACTCGGAGATAAACGACGGGTGATTTGAATAAAATAATGGAATATTAAAATATAATAATTATGGGATGACATTATTTGAATAATTTGAAATAAAACTTTATTAGGCAATACGTACTAAAATGAATATACATTTATTTCTTCAATATCCCTCGCCTTTTTATTTTTTGAACGTGTCGAATTGAAATTCGAAATAAATAAATTGCCCCGTCGGTTATACCCAAAACAGGCATAGAGAGTTACATTAGAAACTGCCTGGTTCAAAACTGTTGAGGGGAATTCAAGCAAGCCAACTCAACTTTTGAGTAACTCAACTCATCAACTCGGGAAAATAAATCACCAGGAATGACTGATGAGGGCATTCAGTTCTCAACTTAACTTGGAAATTCCCAAGTATATTTCGCTCAAGAAGGTCAAGTTATTCAAAGTATCACTACAATGCTAATTAATGTAGGCACTTATATTCAAAAAGTAGGGAGTGTCGTTATGAACAGTTCCCTCGATTAATATTAGGACAACTTTCTTACAGTAAACTTAATAGACGAAGTTAAAGTTTGGTCAATGAACCAATAAGCATTAGTTTATATAAGATATTTGATCAATAAGTCAAGTACTTTGAAATGTATGAACATAAAATTACACACCTCCCCAAATAGCTCAAAATATTCGACATTTTCAGCGATGGAAAGACAAAGACGGTCAGGATTCACATCTCTGTCCCTGTGGTGGTTGATTTTCGGCAAACTCATGTCTATCTGCATGTCATAATTGACTGATGATCCATGAGAAAATTATTCAAATCATAAAATTGCAATCTGAAATGAAGAAGAAATACATAATAAATCAACGTAGCAGGGCTACTAGTTATTATTGTAATGATTTTTAACGAAACACCCATGTAATCAGCTTGGATTTTTTACCTTGCATTAGATCTTTTTTCCTTTGAGGAGTTCATTACGTTCCCTCAACAAACTATTGGGATCTGGTAAAGTGAAATATCCATATTCATTAGTTGTAGAAAACATCTTCGTGATTCTCACAGTATATTCTGAAAATATTCATTGGAAAAAAACATAACCTGCAAAAAAAAACGTTTGGCACAAGCAGTCGTGCTGCCATCCACTGAAAGCTTTGGGACATCTTCCCCGTTGTTTCTATTATATTATATACATGGGGGTACTCTCATAATCGCAAGAAACGACCAAAGTTTCACTGAAATCGATCCTATTAGAGCTCTGTCAATAGAATGTGAAATTGAAAGTGCCTCGATGATCTATAAAGTGAATAATTGTAAAATTGCTATAGTTTCAGTATATAGACCACCAAATGGCAATATTAATAAATTCTTCGATCATTTAACTGAAGCACTAAATGTAGCTATTGATCGTTCCAACATCGTAATTGTCTGTGGGGATTTCAACATAGATTATCAGAAACATGATATGAATGCCAAGCTTCTAATAGATATTCTCAATTCATACCAACTTAGTAATAATTATTTAGGTGCTACCAGAGTATTCACTAATAGAAATGCACATACAAGTTCAACCTGCGTATTGATTATATGGCTACCAGTCTCCCTCAATCGAGTTATGAATGTAAATTAATTCAACCTAACATAGCCGATCATCTAGCCCACATATTGGTATATCAACCTGAGATTATCCCTCAGAGAACTAATAATATCTCTTCCGTTACGAGGCGCCAGTTTCGCCCTGAAAATATTGCCGTATTTCAATCTAGACTTCTGAACGAAGACTGGACT
This sequence comes from Zygogramma bicolorata, assembly GCA_032362365.1. NCBI lineage: Eukaryota > Metazoa > Arthropoda > Insecta > Coleoptera > Chrysomelidae > Zygogramma > Zygogramma bicolorata. The sequence continues at coordinate 455,774 of JAVJAQ010002997.1, forward strand.
CTTATCTATCTCATGATGTCAAATGATGCTTTCAATTATTTTCTCGATATTGTTCTATGGTATTTTGATGTATAATGCCCAAAAAAGAAAGTAGTTGTTAATAAAAACCCTAAACGTTGGATATCTCAAGAAATCATTGAGGAAGGAAGGAACTTGAGGGATTTATTTTGGCTCCTGTCTAACTGTCGTGAGGTTGAACCTAACTTTCTCGAAGGTTACAAAGCAAAACTGAAAGAGCATGAACAGAAAATAAATATGCCAAAAAAAAAGTTTTTCAGTAATAAAATAGGCGAGTCTGAAAATAAAACGAAAGAAACATGGAACATAATCAACAATGAACTTGGAAGGAATGAAATTGGGTTGAAAAATAGGATTTCTCTCCAACAAGATGACGGTCAAGTAATGGATTCTGACGCGACAGCTGAATTATTTGCTGAACATTTCTCAAATGCAGCCGAAGATGCTGCATATAACCACTTTGGACAGAACTTGTCGCTACCCTGTACCGTCATTAAGACAGTAGGCGTATTTCTGCCATTTCCATCCAATCCTCTAACGGAATATGAGATATTCAGTACTCTTTCCGAAATAAAAAATCTGCTGGCTATGATGAACTGTCTATAATTACTCTGAAGAAAATCATTCCTGCAATTATTGAACCACTCACTTATCTTATGAATCAGTCTCTAATACAAGGTATCTTTCCCACTGTTCTAAAAAGAGCAATAATTATTCCAGTACATAAAAAAGGAAGTGTGACGGAAATAGACAATTATAGACAAATATCCTTACTCTGCTCTATATCAAAACTCTTTGAAAAAGTAGTTTCGGTAAGAATTATGGACCATTTGGAAAATAATAATGTTTTATGCAAATCTCAGCATGGCTTTAGAAAAAAAAATCTGTTGAAACAGCTTCTTATGTCCTTTCTCTATTTTTTGACTTATCGAAGGCTTTCGATACTGTGTGCTCGGAGTTCTTAATTCCCAAATTATCTAGATTGGGTTTCCCGAAAAATATAATAAACTGGTTACTATCATATATGAGTGAAAGAAACATGACGGTACTTTGTAATGGGTCACAGTCATCGTCTAAAAATATTAAACTCGGTGTGCCTCAAGGCTCGGTCCTAGGCCCTCTACTCTTCCTCCTATATGTAAATGACTTACCGCAATATATAGTAGACGGGCATATTACTATGTTTGCTGATGACACCACTATAACTCTATCGGGACAAAATGTTGAGCAGCTTATCTGCAAATCAGTCGACCAGTTCAGTGCATGGTGTCAAAGAAATAAACTTATTTTGAATACGTTCAAGTCAGTTACGATGAGATTCCACTTTAGGAAAAATACTCCATATGATCCTGTCATCAATGAGATTGAGAATTCTATGGAAGTGAAATTTCTGGGTACCTACTTGGATGCTGATCTAATCTGGGACAAACGAATACTGTATTCGTTTGTCCCGTACTCAATGTGGTTTTGTTTGTACCTAGAGCGTGTATCTAAAATGTCTGTTTTATACCTGGTTTTATTATTTTTACTCGGAAAAACTGATTTTTGAGCCCTGATGATGAATTTATTAAAATTCGAAACGTTGGCAAGGAAACAATAGGTTTTCTTTAATTAAATTGATCCCAATCCCACCAATACCACCATTGAAGAATTTAACTCTGGATCACCAAACCTACCAATACATATTAATGTTTTGTCAATTTTTTAACTCTTTTAAAGTGTTGTGTGTATTAACCGTATATTCAGCTTTTTCTCTTGTTTGTTGACCATTCTCTGTTTGACTATGTTCTCTGAATGTTATGCTGACTTATTGTCCTCTTTTGTTTATAGTTCATAGTACATTTACCTTGACTTACCACATATACCAAGTGTATCAAAAATGGTTAATAAATATTATCATCATTATTATTATATATTATATGAGCTTTTGTTCATTATGTCTAAAGGTCCTTTTTGGGAGTGCACATTGAAGTCAATTATCCTATTGATAATGGATCGGTTATACTTTTGTCTTGTGAGTCTCTGTGATGGATGTTTCAATTTATAGATTTTCTCTTAGATCTTAGATGACAGCTATGAGACTATCTACCAGCATGCTCTATTTGTGTTAGGAGAATTAAATATTGGCAACTGTTCGTCTGGGAGCACTGGGCGTGAGTAAGAAGCCTAGATGTGCTGAGTGATCCCGGAGAGCGCCACTCAGTTTTGTTTTATTTGAAACAGAAAAAAACTGCAATTGTTCATTTCAAATGTAAAACAATGGCATTAACCCAATAGTATTTGATGTCTGAGTAGCTGTGTTTCAATGTCACAAGGAATTATTTAAATTAGAAGTGAGAAATTCACCAGAACTGATATTGAATTTGAAAAACACGTTATGGAAGGATATTACGGCGTTTTATGACCATATGGGGGTGCCCATTTCATTTACCCTATACGATACGATAAATAGCATGTTTCCAAAGAAACATTACCTACGTATATAAAGATGGAGTTATGAAACAATTGCTCAACAATATTCGATCATCACGAGTTTATTATGAGATTTTCATTATAAAACAAGTGAACTGCAACAGGGGTTATCTTGCTCAGAAATACCCTTCTTTCACACACACACACACACATATATATATATATATATATATATATATATATATATATATATATATATATATATATATATATATATATATCTAGCAGAACATTTTGAATTGCACATACGGTCACATTGAGTGCCTTATCACAGGATATATTACTGACTATAATCCGTTGTCCAAGAAATGTGCAGCAGTTTTTCACGTCTCAAGCTAGGTTGGTTCCTCTGTAACGAATTGCACAAATAATTATGTAGAATTATGAACGATATCTTATGGACGTTCTTGATGGATATCTCATGGATGTCCATGAAGTATATCTTGTAGATATCCATGATGGATATCATATGGGTATCCATGAAGGAAATCTTATGGATGTCCATAATGGATATCTCAATGATGTCCATGAAGGATATTTTATGGACGTACAGGTTGGTGGCCTAAGAATTTCCATTTGGACGTCCACTGAATATTCTTTGAATGAAAACTGTACGTCCATCGGATGTCCAGAATATCCTCAATAGCTATCCATTAGATATCCACTGGATGTCCATGTGTTGTGTGGAAATGTCTCATCAATCTGTAATCTCTGAGTTGCCTTTTGACATAGCTTTAGCTAGGATTTTTCTCTTATCAATCAAATCGGGGTTAGTAACAATGCATCTAATTTTTAGTTCATAATCTATTCCATAGGGCAATAAATGTCTAGGTTTGAATTGAAACTCCCCCATTTTTTAAAATTCAACACTGTTCAATTCACTGAACTAATACTATGTAAAATACCAAGAAGTTCCAACGTCAATCAGTACCTTCACCTTCCCTAAAATCACCAGTAATCTGTTCAGCAGTTTTTGTTTTATCGATTCACAAGCAGCGCAAAATCCATGTACATTAATGAAAATTTTCAAAGTTACTATTAAGTGTTTGATACATCAAAGTTGGCTACTAGAAATCAAAATACACGGGCCCCACGTTGGGCGCCAATTTCCTATACCACACAATTCTGAACACTAAACAAATTTTGTAATACCTGAAGGACGCAAAATTGAAGGCATAGGGCACCGGCAGCTGTTCATCTGGGAGCGTGAGTAAGATGCCTAGATGTGCTGAGTGATCCCCGGGAGCGCCACTCAGTTTTGTTTTATTGGAAACAGAGAAAAACTGCAATTGTTCATTTCAAACGGAAACAATGACATAAACTCAATAGTATTTAATGTCTGAGTAGCTGCGTGTATTCCAAAGCCACAAGGCATTAATCAAATTGAAAGTGAGAAATTCACTAGAACTAATATTGAATTCAAAATACACTTTATGGGAGGATATTACCGCGTTATAGGCCTATATCGGGGTGCACATTTCATTTACCCTAATGAGATGAAAAGCATTTTTTCAACAGAACATTAACTACCTGGAAAGGTGGAGTTATGAAACAATTGCTCAACAATATTCGATTACTTATGGGTTCATTATGAGAGATTTCCATTATATAACAAGTGAACTGCAACAGTCATAAAACAATCTTGCTCAGAAAAAACATTCTTTCACACATATAGGTGTAAGTTACAATTGGGAAAATGGTTTCAAGAATAAGAATTTTTTTTATAAAAAATCAACTTGAAATCGCTGCTGATAAGTTTCCACCGACCTCAGAATGTCCCCTTCAAGGACTCACTTCTCAACTTTCTGAAAGGCTCAGCTAATGGACTGCACTTAGCAAGGACTACCCCCTATGACCGTGGGTACGGTATATGGAAACTTGATCCAGTTTGGTGCCTTATCTACTATGTTATCCAAAACTTCTGCAATGCGCTATGAAAGCCTGGATCAGTAACATAAATCAGAAAATTATCAATCTTCTTTAGATTTTACAGAGGATCACCACGAGTCTAACAACTTTCCGGTTTAAAATATTGTGAGAAATTCAACATTATTAGTCTGACAGAAAGAGAGCATGGGTTGGGCTAGACTCCAAATAATCTGAGAATATACTTAGACCAAAAGTTGTTACTAATTTTTATTCACATATATTTATTAGAGCAAATACTCAACATAGTAATTTCTCCGATTTTATTCAACTCAAACGGAGTAAATTCTCAAAATAACTTCTTGAGTTTCAGCATTGACTCAGATTCATTTACTTTAACCAATGGGATCTTTGAAGAATTTCATGACTCTAATTATAATCCTTGACAAAATTAGAGAGGAATATAATTTTGCAATGATCTGACAACCAATTTCAAATTTGTTCCCTGTTGATTAGTGTTTATTCGAAATTTCAACATAATCTTACTCGACTCATTTCAATTTGAGGAAGGGATACTAGGACTACATGACCACTTTGGCATCAGTAGTGCCAGTAACTATTCAGACTCTGACAAGGTGCCTCGAAAATTGGCGCGAATTCATTGCCAGTGAATGTCAGTAAAATATATATATATATATATATATATATATATATATATATATATATGCGAAGTTAATGTTCTGGGAGTTTATCCATTGGTTTGTCGGTATGGAGTTTGGACGTTTCGCCAACATCTCAGTTGGCATTTTCAAGACTGTGATTGCTCCTACTTGGTGCTAGCAACTGTTGTTCGAAATTGTAGCCGATATGATCCGTTCCATCAGCCGTCGGATCAATCATGATTGTCGGACCTTTGGCTAATGACTGTTCAGGTAATAATGGTCGGTCTGGTTTGTGGCGACCTGCATCCACCAAAGGAACATTGTCTAAACACTGTTTTTCTTTTTGTAGCTGCAATATCCTAGATAGTCTGGGTGTGATCTCCTTGATGAAGGGTAATGATGTGAAAATGAATTGGACAGAAGCATCATTAGTTCCATTGCCATTGGTAGAATTGGAAATTGAATTGTTAGTTTCTATTGATGTAGATGTACTGACGAGTTGGATAGGAATTTTCTATGAACAGATTTGCAAGAATTTTGAGGTTTGAGGTAAGACTGGAAATTTTGAGTCTGGAGCCCTTGACACATCTGCATTTAAGCCGACGTGTTGGCAGCGGTGGCACCTTCCTCAATCACTTGAACAATATTCACCCCGATATAAAATTCACCATGGAAATGAACAACGCTATTCCTTTCTTAGATGTCCATGTCACAAAATCCAACAATTACTTCACTCATATACTGTCTACCGAAAACCCACGCACACCAACAGATATCTCAATGCCAACTCCCACCGTCATCCAGCCTAGGTGAGCTCCGTACTAATGCTCTCATCAACAGATCCATCAAACTCACAGATGACCACAATAGATCCAGTGAGCTGAAAGAGCTCACATCCGCCCTTCTTCAAAACGATCATTCCCATCCCCAGATCCAGAGAACCATTCAACGCCAACAAACCCGCTTCTTGCATTCCAAACCACCAGAAGATCTGGCTGAACGCCCGAAAGCTCTCCTTCCTTTAATTCAGGGAGTCACTGATAAAGTGGGCCGAATTCTGTCAAAAGACGACTTCAAGACAGTTTTCGCAGCAAACAATCTAATATCTTCTTTCCTGCGCTCACCTAATAATATAATACCCAACGAATCACCAGGAACATATGAAATTCCTTGTCAGGACTGCCCGAGAAAATACATAGGGCATACGTACGCAATTCGGACATGACCACGACTCTCGTCAAACATCACCACGAAACCGGACACAAAATTGACTTCATCAACACGAAGACCATAGCCACAGCAAAAAACGACACTCCTGAATAATTCGTGAAGCAATAGAAATTGAAAAACGTCCTCAATGCACCAACAAACGAGACGACTCACAAAAGCTTCCTCATTCCTAGAAACCATATACCTATCCCATCGAACAAATCCTATCATTAATCCTTTTCAAACCAGACCTACATCGGGTCCGACCACATGTTCAACATCGTCGGACTCTCATATAGTAATAAATACCATTCATCTATTCACGAAACCACACGCACACACACTTCGTCAACATAAGAGTTGGGGGTTGGGGAGACTTAGACCTCGGCACCAAGTCGCAAAAAAGTTCTCATAATGGCTCCAAAGTGAGAGCAGAAACGTCGACAGAAGAAATTTTATTGACGTTACAATATAATTATAATAACATGTAGAAAGTGACCAAAAAAACAAAGAAGTGGGGGGTTCGCACCGGACGTTTAGAATTGGTTAATTTTCAGTTAATTATACTTTTCAAGGAGGGTTTGAATTTCGAAATAGAGAAGTAGAAGATACCGTGAGGAATTTTTGCTAAATGTTTGTTATAAAAACTGCATATTCTATTGATCGGCGTATTGTTGTTTTTCGAACGAAAAGGTAGTTGGCGTCTTCGAAGACCTCCCAGTAAACCAAAATATGTGCCTGAAATATTACTGAGACCGATCATTTTTGAATTTGAATCGTTTCACCTTTTGACTCAAACACGTTCCTGAAACATAGCAGAAACCAGAAATGACCTAGGTATGAAACGTTCCAAGGTAATGTTTCATGTGAAACGTTCAGAAGATATCCCTCGTATGATGAGTAGGTATTGTGGAATACAAAAAAAAAAACAGGTAGGTTTTTATCATTCATTATTAATCATATGATTGAAATGTATATGTACGTAATGACAATGGTGAAACCATGTCGACGTGAACCTTTCAAAGTCTCTATAATAGGAGACAATCGTTTCCAGGCATAATCCAAAAAATATTATACATCTCATCATTACTCATTCTAAAAATACATACCTATACCTTCTCAGAACAACCACATATGCTGCTCATTTATTCATTCTCCTGTGAACTTCTTGGAATCGCTTTCCGACACTGTAACAACGCATTATGAAGCTTTCAATTGGAAGATGTTAAGAAATTGACTCACCTCTTGAAGTAGATATTACTTTGAGATCGTTTAAGGTATTGTAAAATAGTCTATTTTCCATGCACATAACGTATACACTCCCAAGAGTAATATTTTGCCGAAGTTTTATTTCGATCACTTATTTCTAAACTAACTAAACAATCCTCTTGCACAATGCTCATATGTGAATAGCACAAAATAGACTTTTACCGCATTAAAAAACAAAAAAAAAACATGAAAAAGTGACGAGCCAGGATGGATGGACGCTCTAGCTCTAAGGCAAACTGTATATGCATCGAGTATTTGTGCGCATGTCCTTTTATTCGTGCTAACAACTGACAACTATATACGCTATTGAGATATTTTTGGCATGTCATTTGATAACATATTATATCGCCTATTTATTTCTGAAACCTCCATTTTCAATGTTTAAAATATTTTCTCATGTGATTCATTTGAAATGTTTCAAACATGCTATGTGTTTACTGGCCGGGAGCTGGCGCATAAAGTTTTATTTGACTGAGTAAAAATGAATTCATGATTTGACCATTCAATAATTTTGCAAGGAAAAGTAAACTGACTTGAATTCCTCGGTGTTCTAGTTTGGTTAGGGCAAATTCTTGTCTAATGGGATCTTACGAGGTGAAACCAGGGCTAATACCATGCCTTTTATAAAATAGAAATTTTATGGATTTATTTTGTATAATTTCGAGAGTTTGTTTCAGGTTCTGCTGCCCTGAATCCCAGACTACACCGGCGTATTCAATTCATAAGTGGAGCGTAATCACATATCTGACCGCGAAAACCTATCTGTATATGCATGAGCACATAATATTCCATGAATATTCTCACAACGTTCAAATATACTTTTTTCAGAATATTCCAATGAAATGCATTCAGAATAAGCCCAGAATATTTTCATCCTGTAACAAATATTCTATGAACATTCATTCGGTATATTCCTATAATATTCCGTTCGAATATCCGGAGAATATACAGAATCGTATCAAGATTTTTTTTTCTGTATTCCATATTAGCTGTTATATACTTCTTTTCCCAGCACAATGGCAGTTTCCGAAGAAGTGAAATAAAAAACCGTGTCCTATACTTCATCATCAGACAAAAATATAAATTCTTATTGAAGGTCATTGTTCTTCAAATATATTTGAATTATCAACATTGATCAATAAGAAGGCAACAGCCACCATACAACGCAGATGAAGGTTCAATCACAGAGGTTAAGCAACGATAGGTGATAGTGTTTGGATGGGTGACCGCATCTGCCTAATGATGTCACTTACAAGTTTTTCTCATGTTTCCACAATTTGACATAAAATCATAATGAGCATTATTCCGCTGGACCACTGTAAAATCACCGAATTCAGATTTAAATCTAATTTCAGCCGCATACCTGAGAATCCTCAATTTTCGCACGGCGATGGCTTCACTAAAACTTCACAGCTGTCGAAACGGATAAAATTGGTTCGAGTTTCGTGTGCAATTTTGCCATTTTTATTTCAAATTTCATATAACGTACTGTTCGACTGTGAATCCATTCTAAATGTTGTTAGTTCCCGTGGATATAAATAATATAATTTTTTTTTTGATATATAATAATTTTTTAATGAAAAATAATAAAAAATATACAGTGATATACCGTGTGACACAGACTCATGGTACACCCCCGTTTTCTCCTTTGTTTTTCTAGCTATATTTTTGAAATTCGGAACATTGAATATGCTCACTGAACAGCATTTCTCGACATATCTGAAAGAAAAAAACAACTTCCAATTTTTCCGGAAATGACATCAACTTTCAATTCTTGAATGGGACACCCTGTATATTGTTACATGATCGGATAGAGATGATTATGAGGAATCCAACGATACCAGGTTTGATGATGTTATCTCCAATGACTGCGGAGATAACATTATCAAACCTGGTATCGTTGGATTCCTCATACCTAATTAAGATGTCTGGAAGGATGGTGCTGGGACCGATGCGATATTGTTTAGAATTTTATGGCGACACTTTTCTGTCATTAGTGTCATTTTTACGTATCGTGGTGTACCTATTTCTCGTGTTCTCGTGTTTATTGGCCGTTGCTTCCTAGTGTAGGCGCATTTGGGGCATACCTATTTCTCAATTTCATCGCTAGTTGACGCTAATTGGAAGTGCATAGTCAACCGATCGATCGACAAACTATATTCTTTGATTTGAGCAGTCAACAAAATGAGCAAAATCTAATGTCATACTCATAAAAAAACAAAATCGAATGAAAGGAACACAATTATATGGAATTTGGCCAGTATTCTAAACAAATAATATAGGTTGTTGATCAGTCAGCGTCCAAAAGTAAAAGTATAGCCAGCCGTCTGGTCGGCCGTTTATACATTTCCTAGGAAATTTGTAACTCTTTTCGTTGCAAACGCCATCTGAACTAATTTGATGTCGAAAAGCCATGATGCTTATTATCATATAGTAGGCATGTGTCGCCAAGTATACCCCAAACATGCCCAGGTATAACTCAGTACACCATATCTTTCTAGACATCTAAGGCTGGATTCAGACAGATCCGAAATTCGATCGTACGACGATCAGATAGCTTTCTGATTGGTCTAAATTTAAATTTAGACCAATCAGAAAGCTATCTGTTCGTCGTACGATCAGATTTCGGATCTGTCTGAATCCAGCCTTACTCATAATCATCCCTAGCCGATCATGTAACAATATACAGGGTGTCCCATTCAAGAATCGAAATTTGATGTCATTTCCGGAAAAATTGGAAGTTATTTTTTTCTTTCAGGTATGTCGAGAAATGCTGTTCAGTGAGCATATATTCAATGTTCCGAATTTCAAAAATATAGGTAGAAAAACAAAGGAGAAAACGGGGGTGTACCATGAGTCTGTGTCACACGGTATATACACGAGTAAAATACTCAAAATTGAACATTGCTCACATTGGACCATCCTGACTCGCAGAGCGTCCTCGCTCAAATTCTACGCAAATAACTGCCATAACTACCATAAGCAAGAACTGAATTCAAAACTTCTAGTGAATGAACTGATGAAAAAAAAAGGATTCGTCAAATCTTGAAGGTTTCTTAGTCTTCTTTCAACTTCGAGTTTGTTGTACACTCTCCCAGTGAAGAATTGTCTTTCGAAGATTCTTCCTCGCCCTGCTCCAAGAATTGTTTCTATCATTTTCAACCTCGGAGTCGCTTTTCTGTCACCCTTTCCCTTACGATTCATCAATATTTTTGTTTATTTTTCGACGATCGTATCGTCCCTATCATTCCACACGCAACATTCTTTCCCATGTTTCCACAATCATAATGAGCATTATTCACTGATCCACTGTCAAAAAGAAATGCCCTGATCCCGATGGTTTCGTTACTAGAGATATTTTTGAACTGAAAGACATTTTGGCTCATCCTTTAACGAAAGTAATCAATGATTCATTTACAAAAGGTATTTTCCCCGAAATTCTAAAACATGCCTCAATTAAACCTATATATAAAAATGGAAATACCCAAGATCCAGAAAATTATAGACCAATAGCCTTATTAAGTATTTTCTCAAAGATCTACGAAAAAATTTGGAAAATGAGAATTACTAATTTCATAAATGAAAAATACAGCTTTGATCCAAATCAATTCGGTTTTCAAGAAAAGAGTGGTACACAAACGGCAGTTCTGGAAGTAGTCGATTTAATTCAAGAAGAACTTGATAAGGGCAATTACGTGGTAGATATTTTCATGGACCTCTAAAAGGCATTTGATTCAATTGATCATACGATACTTCTCCAAAACATTCAGTTTATGGGAATGAGAGGAATTGTAAATGATCTTTTGAAATCTTATTTAGTCAATAGAACAATAAGAACATGTACAAATAATATTGAAACTGAAAGATCACTCATTAATAAGGGAGTTCCCCAAGGTTTTAGGCCCAATTTTATACCTACTGTATGTACAAAATATTTCACAAATCAATTTATCTTGTAATTACACCGTAAATGCAGATGATACAGTATTTTTGTATGCTGATAAAAACCCTTTAACTTTAGAAGATATTATAAATGAAGACAAAAAAAATTGAGGGCTGGCTTTACGCCAATCTACTTTCTGTTAACCCCAAAAAGACAAAATTCATGATTTTTCAACAAAAAAATAAACAAAATATCAAGTTAAATATCAAAATAAAGAATGAACTACTTGAACAAAAAACTGAAATGAAGTATCTTGGCATTTGGATCGATGATAGATTGAAATGGGATAAACATATTGACTCCCTCATTGAAAAAATTTCTCCTATTATTGGAGCATTACGAAGATGTCCCAAATTAAATTATAAAGTAGCCAATATGTTTCTTTACTCACATATTCTCAGTCGGATCAAATATCTCATAAATATATGGGGTTCATGTTCAAAGAACAACTTCAAAAAAATATCTGCTTTATATAGAAAATCTTTGAAAGTACTACATCGTCTCCCATATGATACTCCAACAAATGAACTTTATTCAATAACGGGCACATTTTCTTTGGAGGAACATTTTTTGATGGATAGTTTGAAAATTTCTCATTCCATTGTTAAAAAATTAATAAAGTCAAACTTTATATTAACCAGGAATTCAGAAATTCATAACTATCATACTAGGCAACATAACTTGTTTCATCTTGATACTGCTAGCTCTGTAGTTGGGACAAAAAAGATTTGTTTATGAATCATTATCTAAGTATAATAAATTACCCGAGGATTTAAAAAATATTAGTAATATAAATCAATTCAAAGTTCGATTGAAGAAATTCACTCTCCTCAAAAGAATTTCAAATTGAATTGGTGTTTATCTATTTGACAATTCTCTCACTTATCCTTTTCCTTATAAAATAATTTTCTTGCGTTGATTTGTATATTTTTTTTCATTTATTTATTACATTAGAAAAAAAAGTTTTTGATGATTTGTGAGCAATCTCATACCAGTACAAAAATACTGTTTGATTGTTCATGCTATACCAATAAAGTGCTACCAAATATATTATATTATTGATTGTATATGATTTGAAATGTAATGGAATGAAATAAATAAAAATCATCCGGTAAAAAAAAATTATCAAACTTATGTTTATCTCTCAACATTTTTTGTGTACAATTGAACTTCCTGCAACTATTGTCTGAAACTTTTTTCAAAATCAATTACCGTTTTCAACTTACGAGAAAAAAAACCACAATTATCAGTTGGTCTCAACACTTCCTGTGAAAATGACACCCTCATTAATTTGCTATGAGATTTATAATTGACAATTGTATAATACATCAAAAAAACAGCTTTTCCGGACGAATGTCTATTTCAGAGGAATCGTCACTGGCAGGCGCGTATACAAGGGGGGGTAAAGGGGGTAATTAACCCCCCCCCCCCGCCCATGATCAGTCAGTCACATAACATATTACAATATATATTGAAAAATATAGGGAGATATCAAAAAATATAATAAATGAATGAAAAATCAATCACAATTTTATTTCACCTTTACTCCCTGTAAGATCGCAGAATCCAGTCACAGTAAAGGATAACCAGTAGTTTCAGTTTCGGTCGGTCCCTTTGATGTTCGTGTCCCACAGTTTCGTTTTTTTTTAGACGAGTGCGCATCCTGCAGTTTCACGCCCGGAGTGGATAAGCCACGCCCCCCAACGTTTTCATGAGAAATACACTGCACGCCGCTTGCAAACTTGATATAAACTGCTCTGCAAAACTGCGAAAATTTGAGGAATCCAGCCCGTGATTTCAACTCCTGATAATAATAATGTGCGCTATTAATTTCGGTTCACTGTTCGCAAATCTGAAGTTGAAACACAGCGTACTCAACTTTTTTCGGAAATTACCATTCGAATATCCAATATCACTTTACAATTATTTGATGTTTATATGAATATAGCATACACAAAAAAAGAGAAAGAGTGTAATTTATAATTCATTTAAATTTTCGAGAGTTTGTATGTCTCAGGAAAAATTAAGTCTACGATGTTTTATTTGTTTGACTGAATTTTTTTAAAGGATTGCTTGTAATAAGAGTGGTAATTTATAATTTTCCACTGCTTATTGGTTCTCTGTACTTTCCGCACGGTTGTCAATGAGCAGTCAAATCCGTGAATTCTGAAGATTTACAGATGTAATTACTAATTTCTCTTCCTTATTGATACAAGTCACACAAAAACTGAACTGAAAGTTTGAAGCAGATCGGCTAAGCTGTTCGATTTTCAAAAGTAAAAGAAAACACGTCCAGAAGGAGATTTATTTGAGAAAGGTACCGGCAATAAAATTTTCGGAATGTTTGAAATCGTGTCTGAAAAAATTATTCTGTTAATAAATAGATTCGAAATTCTTATGTTCTATTCATTACCTGAAAGAATGACCGAATGCCAATTTTATATTTGTCAAAGACAGAGAGTTCACTCCTCAAACGACATTAACTTTACGAAAATACCAAAATTCTTCAGAACTTGTGATAAAAAAATAATTGAAAAATATGGAGTTTTAATCACAAAAACGTCGAACGAGCATTCGACACTAAAAAGCAAATATATACTGCTGCAACAGTTGGAGTTCATTCCCATAGGGTATGCAAGCTTTCATACACATTTTTGAGAAACGGATTGCATAGCCAAATATCAAACATGTAATAAACAAAACATGAATACAGTTGCATTTTTTCATTGTTGTGAAGTGAAATCATGGTTTCAGCATAAGTTCGTATCTATAATAAGTACTAACTTATCGACATTTTTTTCAAATAAACGATAATTATCGTTATTTCTTTATTTCAACATGAAAGTTATTGTAAATTCATGTGAACTTTTTATAGAAACAATATTAATACAGACTGTCTAAAGCGAAATGTAGGATTAGTCAGGCAACTCAATATACACGATCTGATGTTCACATAATTAATAATAACTTTTATTTCCCAAGAAACTCACAAAGTTTATAGAAGGGAAAAAAATAACTCTAAAAAGATTATACACCGAAGGGGAAAAAAAGGCCAATGAAATCAGATTCTTTCATTGTAGGAAATGAAAAAAATTATGGTAATAAAAAAATAAATGAAAAATTGCCAATTATCTATTTAATGAAATGTTTTTTTAAGTTGGCTTTGAAACGGAGTTTTCTATATTTCTTTATCGCAACTGGTAATCTATTATACAAAATGATTTCTGTGTAATAAATTGTCTGTCGTCCTATGTTAGATTTGAATTTCATCGTTGATATTTAATAAAATAGGTGGTGTAGCAAATAACTTGATCAAAGTAAAAAATCACTTCAAAACGAACTCGTGACTTTTATTCAAAATTATTTGTTGACAAGAATGTCATTCATTTTTTTACAACTGAAAACAATTTAAAATCAATCAAAAACATTTTGCTAAATACAGAGTAAGTATTTAACATTCTCCGCCCCTCGGAAGTCTTGAAATCAATTCAGTTCGTCGGTAACAAACATAATTTGTTGACTGGGCGAAGATAGCTTCCTCTTTTTGTTTGGACAGCAGCTACCCGTACAACTCCATCTTTACCAGGGTATACGTTGGTGATTTTTCCCATTAACCATTCATTTCGTGGCGCTTTCTCGTCAACGACAATCACTATATCGCCTATTTTGAAAGTATGTGACTTTGAGTACCATTTCTGTCTATTGATCAAAGTAGGTCGATATTCCAGAACCCATCGTCTCCAATAATTATTTGCCAGTGCTTCTGCGAACCGCCATTGTTTCCTACTCAGAATATCTCCTTTGACTTCACCATGGCTTCTGATTCCTCCTGGTCTCAATAACAGAAAATGGTTAGGAGTAATGGCTTCACAGTCATTTGGATCAACTGAAACGTGTGTCAAAGGCCTGGAGTTCACCATATACTCTGCTTCAGCCAACAAAGTTTGTAGAACTTCTTCTTTAGGTTTGATGGTTTTCAGAGTGACTTTCAATGCTGTCTTAATGGATCGAACCATACGCTCCCAGATTCCGCCCATGTGAGGAGCCGCTGGCGGATTGAATTTCCATGAGATTCCTCTTGGAGACAGTTCGTCAGCAATTTTTGTATGATCGAAGGACTGCACCCACTCACGTAGTTCTCTTTCAGCGCCAACAAAATTGGTACCATTATCTGTGATGAACTGTATTGGTTGTCCACGTCTACACATAAAACGCCTTATTGCAAGAATTGTAGAACTCGTGTCCAAAGAAGCTGCTATTTCTACATGCACAGCTCGTATGGTGAGACAAGTAAATAAGACTCCATATCGCTTTTCACTTCGTCTGCCAACTGATACATTCATGGGTCCAAAAAAATCGATACCCACATAGGAGAATGGAAAAATAAATGATTCCAACCGTTCTCGAGGAAGGAGTCCCATTTCTTGACTCACTGGTTTGCATTTCCTAATAGAGCATGCTTTACAGTTGTTGAAAACCCTCTTTACTGACGAACGCATGTGCAATATCCAATATTTCAGTCTGAGGTTGTTCAATACTGTTTCAACTCCTAGGTGGCCTGCTTGCTCGTGATAATATTGTATTATCAATGTACAAATTTTGTGTTTGGGATCCAGAATGACTGGAAACCTGACATCGAATTCCAAGTTGAGTTCATGGCTTTCTGGAAATCTTCCTTTTAGTCGGATCACTCCAACTTCATCCAAAAATGGCGATAGCTTGAATAACCGACTGCTTTTCGATACGTTTTTATTTCTCCTGAGTGCAAGCAACTCATCTGGGAAAGAATCTTTCTGGATTTTCCTAACTAAAAGATTTGCAGCTTGTTTCAATATATTTTCATCCAAATGCAGATTTTTCGGTCTCATTTCTTTCTTCTGTCTGCTCACTTTCACGAAATGCAAAATCCAACCTGTTGTTCGAAGTAATCTCAAATATTTGGAGAAACGTGATATATCTGGTACTTCTTCAATATCGTTCAACTGCAGGGTGTCTAGGAGAAGAAAACTGTTATCTGAACTCTCACAGTTTGGTTCTACTGGCCATAACTCATCTGGTAATGTCAAAAAACTGGGTCCGGTAAACCATTGACTCTGAGAACTCAAATCGATGTGTTTAACTTTCGTTGCTAAATCGGCAACATTTTGATCCGTTGGTACCCAATGCCACTGAGCCTTATCGGTATTTTCGTGTATTTCACCAATTCGGCATGCTACAAACATCGGAAACCTTTTACATGGTGATCTTATTTGTTTCAGCACTACTAATGAGTCAGTCCAGTAGTGAACTTCATTGATCTTGAACTCCAATTCATTGCAGATTAATTTTGCAACTCTGCAGGACAAAACAGCGCCTTGTAGCTCTAATTTTGGGATAGTCTGCTGGTTCAATGGCGCAACTTTGAACTTTGAAGTAACGAAGCTTGTTGTGAATTTTTCGCCAGTTTTCAACCTCAGATATGCCACTGATGCATAAGCTTTATCGCTGGCATCGGAGAATAGGTGAAGATCCACTATAGGTATACAGGATGAATCGGGAAAATAATATCTGCTAACGACTATTGGTGCTAGACCATGGAGATCTTGTAACCACTGCTTCCAGTTCAAAAAAAGTTCATTAGGAATTGGAGTATCCCAATCTACGTTACTTCTCCAAATATCCTGCATCAAAATCCGTGCTTTTATGATAAGAGGAGCCAAAAAGTTCAGAGGATCAAAAACTGACATTATGACCCGAAGAACTTCTCTCTTACTGGGCACTTTTTCACCTTGTGATATTTCATTTGGGATTTTGTTAAAATTAAGCATGAAGACAAATTCATCAGAAGCAGGTGACCAAGATAGTCCAAGTACTCTCTCAATGACTTCTGTGCCAATCTTAATACTTGAAGTTTCAGTTTTCAAATGTTCTGGGATAGAATCCATTACCATACGGGAGTTGCTCATCCATTTTGCCATTTCGAATCCACCATGTTTGTGTACATGAATAACTTGACGAACCCTTCGAATTGCCTCAGCTTCAGTATCACAAGAATCAAGGAAGTCATCAACATAATGTTGTTTTGTCATAGCTCTGACTATACCGGGGCACTTAGCTTCGAAGATCTGAGCATTTCTGTTCTTGACAAATTGTGCTTTGGAAGGTGATGATACAGCGCCAAAAATCATGACGTTCATTTCATATACATCTGGGCTTTGACTTTGATTTCCTCCACGCCAGAAAAATCGTTGACTACACCTATCTTCAGGTCTGATGACAACTTGATGGAACATGTCCTTGATATCTCCGCTGAACGCGATTTTTCCTTGTCGAAATCTCAGGAGTACAGCAAAAAGAGAGGGAACATAGTCTGGGCCTTGGTACAAAAAATCGTTGAGACTAGATCCGAAAGATTTTGCAGCAGCGTCGAAAACAAGACGAATTTTGCCAGGTTTGTTGGTATTCCAAACAGCAAAGTGAGGTAAGTACCATTCCTTTGGATTTATGGTTACCTCAGAAGTTTTCAGCTTTCTTGCATACCCTTTCTGGATATATTCTTCGATTTTGAGACAGTATTGATTTCCAAATTCTTTGTCCTGTGCCATTTTCCTCTCCATACACATCAAACGTTTCAGAGCATTGTTTTTGCTATCAGGAAAGGTTGCATCTGCGTTTCTGTACAGATGTCCAATTTCGAAACGATCTCCGACATAACGAAGAGTACTTTCCATTATTTTCACAGCTTGTTTATCCTCCACTGATTTGACGACATTTTCTTGGGTTTTGATACCGAAATCTTCCAATCGAAAACTGTCTTTTATCATTTTATGAAGCTCTTCGTCTCTGGAATATTCACAGCAAAGATTTACACTTCGAAATTCAGATGAAGAGAGACCTTTCTGAACCATGCCGTGTATTGTCCATCCTAATTTTGCTCTAGACATAATAGGTAGATTCAAACGTGGCTGAATAACCTCTCTTGGAACAATCAATCCACAATTGTCCTGGCCGATCAGTAGTTCTGGTGTAGCATTATTGATAGTACGAATAATATCGGGATCCAAATGAGGATATTTACTTATCATCATGTTCACGCCTATTTTCTGCCTGGGAAGACACAATTTGTGAACTGTTCTCACATTTTGTAACTTATAGTAAGGTGAATTTGCATTTCCAGCGGCAATATCGAGAGAAACAAGCCTGGAAGCATCTTCATGATGAGTGATCTCGTTAGTCCACTGAAAGCAGAGTGGTATTGTTGGCCCATTCAACTCTAGTTTCTTTGCAAGATCTTCTTCGATGATCGTACATGTTGACCCTTCATCAAAAAGTGCGAATGTATGTACTTCTTTTTCAGGCCCACGAAGTAGTATTGGTGCTATTCTTAAAAGAACAGCCTCATTTTCGTGACTAACGTTAGCGCAGAAGTCGACTGATCTAGGAGGTGCCATTTGATTGGAGTTTTCACTGTATAGATTGGACTCACTTCTCGAATCTGCCGCAGGAGCTCTTTCAACATGAAGAAGATGATTATGCTTTCCTCTACACCCATTGTTACCACATCTTGTCTTCAAAGACCATTTTTTCACAGCATGACCTTCTCGAAGACATAAAAAGCACAATTTCAATTTCAAAACGATTTGTCGTTTATCTTCAATGGTTTTTTGAAGAAATTCTGGACAATCTTTTATTTTATGAGTAGCAATTTTACAGAAAACACAACAAGTCGAATTCCTTGACTGATTGACATTCATTATTGTTTCCCTCCTCTGTGGGAATTTGTTTATATGAAATGGGTTACAAATTGCAGCCATCGAACTAATTTCTTCTTCATACCAGGTAGCGAAGTCTTCCAACGATGTAGGAACTCCTTGAATATCCATTTGTTTTTTCAGTTTGCTCCAACTATATTTCTGGATGGGTGGGAGTTTTTCTGCCAGAATTGTCAACATTTCATATAATTTTTGTGTATAAAACTGGTGCATGTTATTAGATCTAGTCTGTTTGTTATCAGTATAAATAAATAAATAAAATAATACACTATATGTATATTGTTGAGAAAACATGTTAACATACCTGTTTCTGATATTTTCAAAATTGAAAATAAGTTTTGTTAACATAAGCAAAACTAAAGAACGAAAAAATATGATACAAATTCAAACATTAATCAATGCTGAATAATTTCAACAGGAACGATTGAAATATCCTAATTTCAGATTTAGGAATACATCCTTTTGAAGAAATATGAAGCAAAATACATCAGGTAATCTTCTGAACATAAGTTTTTAAGCCACCCAATTACTTTTCAGAGTACAAACAGAAAACATGCTAATGAAGAAACTAGATAATTCACATCAAGTTGATGAAATTGCGCAAACTACATACAGTTAATTTCAATACAATTAGAGAAGTTTTCATATATATTACTACCTACTTCATGGTATATTAGGGGTTATTTAAAGAAATAAGAATGCATCAAATTAGACTAGGTATACCAACAATAAAGGACATTAAAATGAAAATGATTTGTAATGGAATGAAATAAATAAAAATCATCCGGTAAAAAAAAATTATCAAACTTATGTTTATCTCTCAACATTTTTTGTGTACAATTGAACTTCCTGCAACTATTGTCTGAAACTTTTTTCAAAATCAATTACCGTTTTCAACTTACGAGAAAAAAAACCACAATTATCAGTTGGTCTCAACACTTCCTGTGAAAATGACACCCTCATTAATTTGCTATGAGATTTATAATTGACAATTGTATAATACATCTAAAAAACAGCTTTTCCGGACGAATGTCTATTTCAGAGGAATCGTCACTGGCAGGCGCGTATACAAGGGGGGGTAAAGGGGGTAATTACCCCCCCCCCCCGCCCATGATCAGTCAGTCACATAACATATTACAATATATATTGAAAAATATAGGGAGATATCAAAAAATATAATAAATGAATGAAAAATCAATCACAATTTTATTTCACCTTTACTCCCTGTAAGATCGCAGAATCCAGACACAGTAAAGGATAACCAGTAGTTTCAGTTTCGGTCGGTCCCTTTGATGTTCGTGTCCCACAGTTTCGTTTTTTTTAGACGAGTGCGCATCCTGCAGTTTCACGCCCGGAGTGGATAAGCCACGCCCCCCAACGTTTTCATGAGAAATACACTGCACGCCGCTTGCAAACTTGATATGAACTGCTCTGCAAAACTGCGAAAATTTGAGGAATCCAGCCCGTGATTTCAACTCCTGATAATAATAATGTGCGCTATTAATTTCGGTTCACTGTTCGCAAATCTGAAGTTGAAACACAGCGTACTCAACTTTTTTCGGAAATTACCATTCGAATATCCAATATCACTTTACAATTATTTGATGTTTATATGAATATAGCATACACAAAAAAAGAGAAAGAGTGTAATTTATAATTCATTTAAATTTTCGAGAGTTTGTATGTCTCAGGAAAAATTAAGTCTACGATGTTTTATTTGTTTGACTGAATTTTTTTAAAGGATTGCTTATAATAAGAGTGGTAATTTATAATTTTCCACTGCTTATTGGTTCTCTGTACTTTCCGCACGGTTGTCAATGAGCAGTCAAATCCGTGAATTCTGAAGATTTACAGATATATAATTACTAATTTCTCTTCTTTATTGATACAAGTCACACAAAAACTGAACTGAAAGTTTGAAACAGATCGGCTAAGCTGTTCGATTTTCAAAAGTAAAAGAAAACACGTCCAGAAGGAGATTTATTTGAGAAAGGTACCGGCAATAAAATTTTCGGAATGTTTGAAATCGTGTCTGAAAAAATTATTCTGTTAATAAATAGATTCGAAATTCTTATGTTCTATTCATTACCTGAAAGAATGACCGAATGCCAATTTTATATTTGTCAAAGACAGAGAGTTCACTCCTCAAACGACATTAACTTTACGAAAATACCAAAATTCTTCAGAACTTGTGATAAAAAAAATAATTGAAAAATATGGAGTTTTAATCACAAAAACGTCGAACGAGCATTCGACACTAAAAAGCAAATATATACTGCTGCAACAGTTGGAGTTCATTCCCATAGGGTATGCAAGCTTTCATACACATTTTTGAGAAACGGATTGCATAGCCAAATATCAAACATGTAATAAACAAAACATGAATACAGTTGCATTTTTTCATTGTTGTGAAGTGAAATCATGGTTTCAGCATAAGTTCGTATCTATAATAAGTACTAACTTATCGACATTTTTTTCAAATAAACGATAATTATCGTTATTTCTTTATTTCAACATGAAAGTTATTGTAAATTCATGTGAACTTTTTATAGAAACAATATTAATACAGACTGTCTAAAGCGAAATGTATAGGATTAGTCAGGCAACTCAATATACACGATCTGATGTTCACATAATTAATAATAACTTTTATTTCCCAAGAAACTCACAAAGTTTATAGAAGGGAAAAAAATAACTCTAAAAAGATTATACACCGAAGGGGAAAAAAAGGCCAATGAAATCAGATTCTTTCATTGTAGGAAATGAAAAAAATTATGGTAATAAAAAAATAAATGAAAAATTGCCAATTATCTATTTAATGAAATGTTTTTTTAAGTTGGCTTTGAAACGGAGTTTTCTATATTTCTTTATCGCAACTGGTAATCTATTATACAAAATGATTTCTGTGTAATAAATTGTCTGTCGTCCTATGTTAGATTTGAATTTCATCGTTGATATTTAATAAAATAGGTGGTGTAGCAAATAACTTGATCAAAGTAAAAAATCACTTCAAAACGAACTCGTGACTTTTATTCAAAATTATTTGTTGACAAGAATGTCATTCATTTTTTTACAACTGAAAACAATTTAAAATCAATCAAAAACATTTTGCTAAATACAGAGTAAGTATTTAACATTCTCCGCCCCTCGGAAGTCTTGAAATCAATTCAGTTCGTCGGTAACAAACATAATTTGTTGACTGGGCGAAGATAGCTTCCTCTTTTTGTTTGGACAGCAGCTACCCGTACAACTCCATCTTTACCAGGGTATACGTTGGTGATTTTTCCCATTAACCATTCATTTCGTGGCGCTTTCTCGTCAACGACAATCACTATATCGCCTATTTTGAAAGTATGTGACTTTGAGTACCATTTCTGTCTATTGATCAAAGTAGGTCGATATTCCAGAACCCATCGTCTCCAATAATTATTTGCCAGTGCTTCTGCGAACCGCCATTGTTTCCTACTCAGAATATCTCCTTTGACTTCACTATGGCTTCTGATTCCTCCTGGTCTCAATAACAGAAAATGGTTAGGAGTAATGGCTTCACAGTCATTTGGATCAACTGAAACGTGTGTCAAAGGCCTGGAGTTCACCATATACTCTGCTTCAGCCAACAAAGTTTGTAGAACTTCTTCTTTAGGTTTGATGGTTTTCAGAGTGACTTTCAATGCTGTCTTAATGGATCGAACCATACGCTCCCAGATTCCGCCCATGTGAGGAGCCGCTGGCGGATTGAATTTCCATGAGATTCCTCTTGGAGACAGTTCGTCAGCAATTTTTGTATGATCGAAGGACTGCACCCACTCACGTAGTTCTCTTTCAGCGCCAACAAAATTGGTACCATTATCTGTGATGAACTGTATTGGTTGTCCACGTCTACACATAAAACGCCTTATTGCAAGAATTGTAGAACTCGTGTCCAAAGAAGCTGCTATTTCTACATGCACAGCTCGTATGGTGAGACAAGTAAATAAGACTCCATATCGCTTTTCACTTCGTCTGCCAACTGATACATTCATGGGTCCAAAAAAATCGATACCCACATAGGAGAATGGAAAAATAAATGATTCCAACCGTTCTCGAGGAAGGAGTCCCATTTCTTGACTCACTGGTTTGCATTTCCTAATAGAGCATGCTTTACAGTTGTTGAAAACCCTCTTTACTGACGAACGCATGTGCAATATCCAATATTTCAGTCTGAGGTTGTTCAATACTGTTTCAACTCCTAGGTGGCCTGCTTGCTCGTGATAATATTGTATTATCAATGTACAAATTTTGTGTTTGGGATCCAGAATGACTGGAAACCTGACATCGAATTCCAAGTTGAGTTCATGGCTTTCTGGAAATCTTCCTTTTAGTCGGATCACTCCAACTTCATCCAAAAATGGCGATAGCTTGAATAACCGACTGCTTTTCGATACGTTTTTATTTCTCCTGAGTGCAAGCAACTCATCTGGGAAAGAATCTTTCTGGATTTTCCTAACTAAAAGATTTGCAGCTTGTTTCAATATATTTTCATCCAAATGCAGATTTTTCGGTCTCATTTCTTTCTTCTGTCTGCTCACTTTCACGAAATGCAAAATCCAACCTGTTGTTCGAAGTAATCTCAAATATTTGGAGAAACGTGATATATCTGGTACTTCTTCAATATCGTTCAACTGCAGGGTGTCTAGGAGAAGAAAACTGTTATCTGAACTCTCACAGTTTGGTTCTACTGGCCATAACTCATCTGGTAATGTCAAAAAACTGGGTCCGGTAAACCATTGACTCTGAGAACTCAAATCGATGTGTTTAACTTTCGTTGCTAAATCGGCAACATTTTGATCCGTTGGTACCCAATGCCACTGAGCCTTATCGGTATTTTCGTGTATTTCACCAATTCGGCATGCTACAAACATCGGAAACCTTTTACATGGTGATCTTATTTGTTTCAGCACTACTAATGAGTCAGTCCAGTAGTGAACTTCATTGATCTTGAACTCCAATTCATTGCAGATTAATTTTGCAACTCTGCAGGACAAAACAGCGCCTTGTAGCTCTAATTTTGGGATAGTCTGCTGGTTCAATGGCGCAACTTTGAACTTTGAAGTAACGAAGCTTGTTGTGAATTTTTCGCCAGTTTTCAACCTCAGATATGCCACTGATGCATAAGCTTTATCGCTGGCATCGGAGAATAAGTGAAGTTCCACTATAGGTATACAGGATGAATCGGGAAAATAATATCTGCTAACGACTATTGGTGCTAGACCATGGAGATCTTGTAACCACTGCTTCCAGTTCAAAAAAAGTTCATTAGGAATTGGAGTATCCCAATCTACGTTACTTCTCCAAATATCCTGCATCAAAATCCGTGCTTTTATGATAAGAGGAGCCAAAAAGTTCAGAGGATCAAAAACTGACATTATGACCCGAAGAACTTCTCTCTTACTGGGCACTTTTTCACCTTGTGATATTTCATTTGGGATTTTGTTAAAATTAAGCATGAAGACAAATTCATCAGAAGCAGGTGACCAAGATAGTCCAAGTACTCTCTCAATGACTTCTGTGCCAATCTTAATACTTGAAGTTTCAGTTTTCAAATGTTCTGGGATAGAATCCATTACCATACGGGAGTTGCTCATCCATTTTGCCATTTCGAATCCACCATGTTTGTGTACATGAATAACTTGACGAACCCTTCGAATTGCCTCAGCTTCAGTATCACAAGAATCAAGGAAGTCATCAACATAATGTTGTTTTGTCATAGCTCTGACTATACCGGGGCACTTAGCTTCGAAGATCTGAGCATTTCTGTTCTTGACAAATTGTGCTTTGGAAGGTGATGATACAGCGCCAAAAATCATGACGTTCATTTCATATACATCTGGGCTTTGACTTTGATTTCCTCCACGCCAGAAAAATCGTTGACTACACCTATCTTCAGGTCTGATGACAACTTGATGGAACATGTCCTTGATATCTCCGGTGAACGCGATTTTTCCTTGTCGAAATCTCAGGAGTACAGCAAAAAGAGAGGGAACATAGTCTGGGCCTTGGTACAAAAAATCGTTGAGACTAGATCCGAAAGATTTTGCAGCAGCGTCGAAAACAAGACGAATTTTGCCAGGTTTGTTGGTATTCCAAACAGCAAAGTGAGGTAAGTACCATTCCTTTGGATTTATGGTTACCTCAGAAGTTTTCAGCTTTCTTGCATACCCTTTCTGGATATATTCTTCGATTTTGAGACAGTATTGATTTCCAAATTCTTTGTCCTGTGCCATTTTCCTCTCCATACACATCAAACGTTTCAGAGCATTGTTTTTGCTATCAGGAAAGGTTGCATCTGCGTTTCTGTACAGATGTCCAATTTCGAAACGATCTCCGACATAACGAAGAGTACTTTCCATTATTTTCACAGCTTGTTTATCCTCCACTGATTTGACGACATTTTCTTGGGTTTTGATACCGAAATCTTCCAATCGAAAACTGTCTTTTATCATTTTATGAAGCTCTTCGTCTCTGGAATATTCACAGCAAAGATTTACACTTCGAAATTCAGATGAAGAGAGACCTTTCTGAACCATGCCGTGTATTGTCCATCCTAATTTTGCTCTAGACATAATAGGTAGATTCAAACGTGGCTGAATAACCTCTCTTGGAACAATCAATCCACAATTGTCCTGGCCGATCAGTAGTTCTGGTGTAGCATTATTGATAGTACGAATAATATCGGGATCCAAATGAGGATATTTACTTATCATCATGTTCACGTCTATTTTCTGCCTGGGAAGACACAATTTGTGAACTGTTCTCACATTTTGTAACTTATAGTAAGGTGAATTTGCATTTCCAGCGGCAATATCGAGAGAAACAAGCCTGGAAGCATCTTCATGATGAGTGATCTCGTTAGTCCACTGAAAGCAGAGTGGTATTGTTGGCCCATTCAACTCTAGTTTCTTTGCAAGATCTTCTTCGATGATCGTACATGTTGACCCTTCATCAAAAAGTGCGAATGTATGTACTTCTTTTTCAGGCCCACGAAGTAGTATTGGTGCTATTCTTAAAAGAACAGCCTCATTTTCGTGACTAACGTTAGCGCAGAAGTCGACTGATCTAGGAGGTGCCATTTGATTGGAGTTTTCACTGTATAGATTGGACTCACTTCTCGAATCTGCCGCAGGAGCTCTTTCAACATGAAGAAGATGATTATGCTTTCCTCTACACCCATTGTTACCACATCTTGTCTTCAAAGAACATTTTTTCACAGCATGACCTTCTCGAAGACATAAAAAGCACAATTTCAATTTCAAAACGATTTGTCGTTTATCTTCAATGGTTTTTTGAAGAAATTCTGGACAATCTTTTATTTTATGAGTAGCAATTTTACAGAAAACACAACAAGTCGAATTCCTTGACTGATTGACATTCATTATTGTTTCCCTTCTCTGTGGGAATTTGTTTATATGAAATGGGTTACAAATTGCGGCCATCGAACTAATTTCTTCTTCATACCAGGTAGCGAAGTCTTCCAACGATGTAGGAACTCCTTGAATATCCATTTGTTTTTTCAGTTTGCTCCAACTATATTTCTGGATGGGTGGGAGTTTTTCTGCCAGAATTGTCAACATTTCTGGATTGTACATAGATACAGTGGAGTTGACGTTTTTCATAGTAATGACCATATTGTTCAAAGCATTGGAAAAGGCAATACATGATTCAATTTTGTCTTCTTTTACATTCGAAAACTTTTTCACCTTATCCATCAACGAAAGTACAATCCAGTCCGATCTACCGAAGTTCATCTCGAGCATCTTTATTATTCTGGGTACATTTTCAGGGGAAGTTAGCAAAGCTTTGACAGTATCTCTTGCCCTACCTTTCAGAGCATTGTCCAAACGCAGCAAGTTATCATAGTTTGTTAAACTGTACAGCTCTGTAGATCTTCGGAACTCACTTATAAATATTGGCCAATCAGTTATATCCCCGGAGAAATGATTCAAATCTCTCATTTTTTGTTTAGCCAATAATTTTGTAGTGTTCGCAGTACTCTGAACACACTGCTTGGCAATTTGGAGCAACACGTTTTTATCTTCTTCTCCACCACCAAAAAAAGGTTGATTGTTTTCTGGAGGCAGTTCGGTTCGTGTTATTTCACAATTTTCCACCCATTTACTCAACTGAATTGGGTCATTATAATATAGATTTTCTGACTGAACTTTGGAAGTTATTGATCCACCGTCACTTTTTCTATTAGTTTCTTCTAATAACTGATGTTTCAATTCCAATTCTTCCATTGCAATTTGTCGCTTTTTTGCGATAAGTTTCAGACGTTCTTCAGTTTCTTCCTCTTCAAACTGCTTCAGCTGTTGCAGTCTCTCCATCTCGAGGTTGAGCTTCGAAACATTCGACAATTTTGATGACACAGAATTGGTTTTTTGCAATACCAACTTCTGTTTGTTTCCTTGGTCAATGCAGCTAGGTCTAATTATATCTGATTTAGCAGTGGGTTCGAACATACAGGAATATTCTCTGTTTATTATGGATTTGGCGGAAGTAGCTTTACCTGGAGCATCTTTATAACCCTTTTGGAAGTTGGTATCTTGAACTCTGATGCCATTCCCAGTTATATTCGAATCAGCTTCAGAACTATTGGCGTTACCATATCTTTCAGGTGGAATACCCTTGTTGTATCGAGAACTTCTACGGAGCCGCACTTCTTCTGTAACACTTTTAGCAGCATTGAACTGTTCCATGGAGCGTTTCTGTTGTACTCGAAGGACCAACAAATGTAGCAAATAACTTGATCAAAGTAAAAAATAACTTCAAAACGAACTCGTGACTTTTATTCAAAATTATTTGTTGACAAGAATGTCATTTTTTTACAACTGAAAACAATTTAAAATCAATCAAAAACATTTTGCTAAATACAGAGTAAGTATTTAACAGGTGGTCATAGGAATAATATATGTGCAAAAGCAAATTACACTTTCATTTTGAGAATTGGATTATCTGGATTTGAAGTGGAAGTAAAAATGTTAGTGCATAAAATGTTCTATTGTTCATTGGAGGTTTATCCTTCATAGTGAAGTTGAAGCCAAAATCATTATTGCATAAATCCACCTTAAGAATAGTCAGAAACTAATTTGCAAGATCAGCAGTTGATGTATGTCATTAAATAAGTTTATAAAATGAATTCTTGAGAGTTTTATTCACTTTTTTTATTTCATTTCATTACATGGCAAATCATATAATTTTTGTGTATAAAACTGGTGCATGTTATTAGATCTAGTCTGTTTGTTATCAGTATAAATAAATAAATAAAATAATACACTATATGTATATTGTTGAGAAAACATGTTAACATACCTGTTTCTGATATTTTCAAAATTGAAAATAAGTTTTGTTAACATAAGCAAAACTAAAGAACGAAAAAATATGATACAAATTCAAACATTAATCAATGCTGAATAATTTCAACAGGAACGATTGAAATATCCTAATTTCAGATTTAGGAATACATCCTTTTGAAGAAATATGAAGCAAAATACATCAGGTAATCTTCTGAACATAAGTTTTTAAGCCACCCAATTACTTTTCAGAGTACAAACAGAAAACATGCTAATGAAGAAACTAGATAATTCACATCAAGTTGATGAAATTGCGCAAACTACATACAGTTAATTTCAATACAATTAGAGAAGTTTTCATATATATTACTACCTACTTCATGGTATATTAGGGGTTATTTAAAGAAATAAGAATGCATCAAATTAGACTAGGTATACCAACAATAAAGGACATTAAAATGAAAATGATTTTTCAGAATGGAAGAAATAGATGAAATATTATTTCATCACTTTTGATATTATAAAACAGATTAGATTTGATCGACATTTCGTACATGCATAAAATACAATGTCTGTTCTTCTCAAGAAACATTTCCACCTTGATTTTCAATGTGGAAAATATAAAATCGTTAAAACCAATTTCGTGTGACTCTAAATAATGTTGATTTGCTAGACAGGCGAAAAATTCCTGATAAATACTTATAAACTTAGGGCCTAGGAAATATATTGTTAATGCGAACTTCTTATAATCATTGGAGTACCATGAACCTTTTTTAGATTTACTAATATGTTCAATTTGAGCTTTCAAAAAAGTTGCTAAAGATGGTGAACAATATTGCTTCACAAATTCCACAACTTCTTCGCCCGAAATGTTTCTGTTGGCAGGGTTAATCCGATCTGTAGAGTTCCTCCTAAGATGTCTTATTCTATTTCTCAGGTGGATTTTTCTTGGCGTATTCTTGGATAGAGACGTTGAGGTCTGTGTGCCTATGTCTGAAAAATAAAACTGTTGGAGAATCTATATATAAGAAAAGAGATGAAGGTAAATCTACACCAAGAAATTGGGATCAGAAGAAATAAATTTCAAAATACTTTCGTCCGAAATAAATTAAATTTGTACTTCTAAATCTACCTCTATTTTAAAATATTCTCTGAATAAAATGATAAATTTTCATGTTGGCATGTAAAACTATCTGAGATAAGTCAAAAGAACATGTTACTAAGAATGGGTATGCAAAAATTAATTTCTTTGCTAACAATTCAGAGCACTCTATTCAATGGTTTATCAGCTTGAATAAGACTCAATATGTGAAAAAAAAAATTTTTATGTTCAAGTGACAAAAATGATATACTGTTTCATTATAAATTGATCTTGTATCCTTGACTGGGGTAGGTGCAATCAACAATGTTGATGCACCTTTTTTTAATATCGTCAGGAACTGAACTTCAAAATGATTATATTTCAAGCAAAGTATTGACTAGTAGTTCATGACAGAAATGATGTTTATGAAAGGTTCAACCAGAAAGTGGAGCACTACTTCTATAATACTCAATAATAAAGTCAATACATTTTTTTAAGATTGAAACTTTTTCAGAGATCAATTACCCCAACACCAAACTGATATTATTTGCACTCGACGCCCGTTCTGTTTACAAGGTTAGCATCGTCAGAATTTTTTTTCTGAATATGCTAACCTTGTTAGCGAAACACGCTTCGAGTGCAAATAATATCAGTTTGGTGTTAGGGTACACGATCTCTGAAAAGAAATTGGACTGAAAACACTTACAGTTGGGTTCTTGGCTTGTACTTGGAAGCGACATATCAGAAGCTTCATTTTGAACAGAACTGGAACTTGAAAGAGGTACTGTTTTCAGATCAATTTCTGTTTGGAGAATATCGAAAATTCCGGGATATTCACTGAAAAAAAAATCATACATCAAAAATATGCATAATTCTACATGATACCAACGCAAATGACACTTTCCATCTATAAAATGCAGGATTTAGATTACACATCATGGAGAGTTTATGGCCAAATGAGCAAAGGCGCTTGATTTGTGTTTGATTCACTTTTCTCACTGCTAGTTCATGCCCAAGTCACAACAGAAAATTTTCAGGCTGACCCTATGTGATAAGCAATTGTTGGTTGCCTAGATATCAATCCTAGCAGATGAGGTCAATTTATTCTCAACACTGTAAATTTTCTCGGTTCCTTATTTGAGTGTTCGACAAAAATATATAATGATATTAAAAAAAAGTTCGAAAGGAATTCAACGAATAATAGCTCGTCAGCCTGCAAAAAAGTAAGTTTTTTGTTGAGAAAAAATGAATAAAAAAAATACGGGCCTCGACTATATCAAATATAAATATTTGTTCACATAACGACACTGCTCCTGACCTATTCGGAAAAAATTCTGTACATATATGTATGCTTCAAGTTACCCAAATTAAGTTGAAGGAATGCATTTACGTAGGAAAGTGAAGATACAGCATATAGCTTATAAAATTATATATATTTTACCTGATGCTTTGGGTTGGCTGATGCTGTCTAATTCCACTTCTATCAATCTGTTAGAGATAGCGTTCAGCTTCAATTTGTTTTTCTGAATAGTGGAAAACATGCAATCCTCAAAGTGTGCACTACAGACTCTGTATCTCTTGTAGCAATCCTCTGCAGAGCAATTGTCCAATTTCGATTTGTGAAGTTTCAACTTCCATTCATTGCATCTAAAAAATAAATCATCAACGTTAGAGATATATGAGTATCGAAACAGTGAAGTTGTTCTTTCTGAGAAAAGTTCAACAATATCTGTTTGATGTGGTGAGTACATGAAATCACTGAGAATAAGGTGAGAAGGTATAACAAAAAGATAGAAACGAAAATGTCAACTTCTAATGAAATCGACGATAATTCATTGCCTACAATGATAATATTAACGCCTTGGATTCAGTGGAATTGTTTCAACTCACCTCTTTTCATCTTTCGGAAATCTGAAAAAGCTGATTTGGGGATTTTTCTTCGAATTACTTGAACAAATCACACAATAATTCGATGCTTTCTTCAAATTGTCAGCCATCGTCGATGTAGATTTCAGCAAAGGACAGAAGAATTCACAAACAATAAACCAGTTAACATATGATCTATAAATCATCAATTGTTAGCAAAGCTAATCTGTGGAGATAATTTGAACACAATAAAAGATCATACAGGACAAACGTGGCCCTAAACAAATCTTGTTACAGTAAACATGTAAACATAATACACCAGAAATTGAAATTATTATATGTACAACCTGTTACCTTAAAGCAGTGTTGCCAATATCAAATAAAATTTGTCTGTGTTCTGTTAATTATAAGAGTGATCGAATGGAATTCGAATAATAAACATATTAACTCAATTAAAAAAGAAGGCTTGGGCTTTCAGATATTGACCCATACATATTTCATATATTTCGGCGCGCATAATACGAAAAAGTTGCCTTTCAAAATTTGAAAAGTAGCAGATTCAGGAACATTTTAAACAAGCTGCAAGCATTGCTCAAAAAATGAATGATCCATTGCGCATCCAACAATTTCCCTTCTGGAGTCGATCATGCGCGCTCTGGATCGAAACACGAAGTGAAATTACTGGTTATCCTTTACTGTGATCCAGTAATTGAATTCAAAATTATTATCAAAATCATAGAATATCTCAGAAGATTATATATATAGTCTCTGGTTTTTCGGGAGAAATTGATGAACCTAAATTTAAATTTATTATTTAATTTTTCTGTTACATTATCTTGTGTTCAATGAGTATATACTTATCATTCTACTCATATTGATATGTGGTAGATAAATACATGAACAAATATCATTATAACGGTTTATTTTTACTCACGTTGACAAGGCAAATGTTAGTTATCTCTAAAGTCTGAAGTTTATTTTCATCGAAAATTATTGTGTTCTCTACTTTTCAATTTTATGTATGAAAAAAATAAAGATAAAACAAATCTGACGTTTTTGTTCCGCAGTTTCCTAATAATTCAAGTCATTGTAAAAGGTGGGTTTGCAAAAAGGCCAATATGCTGTTACGGGCTGTTTTGTCTACTGAGCCCGTCTCATGAAAAGTGCCCTGTATATTGAACTGAATGTCAATGAATTCTCTCTCCGCGGTAACTTGCAAGTTCCCTAGGTACGGTCCGAAATTTAAGGATAGCATATCGAAGGTATGAGCGGCTAATTGCTCCATGTCGAATGCCTATCGCAAAATCTGGAAAAAGAGGAAGTTTTTTTTCGCGAAGATTGTTAAGCCGTTTTTGGTAGGTTTCACGAATTGATAAGGAGTTCGGAATGATTTCGAAAGAATTCGTATAAAACTAGACGGAGAATAGTTTGTTTATTTGGCTATATTGCGTATGAATTAGCGATATTAGAATTGTTGATGTAGTTCAGAGAAGTTGACTGTTTATGCCTACGGTTGAATTATCAGATACGTGAGGTAATGTTTCTTTATTTCTCATCTGGGAATTGTTTATGTACAGAATGTCCCCTTGGTATTCAACAGGTCTTTTGTGTCAAGCTACGTTCTTGCGCGGGATACTCCTGCCGTATTGCTTGTTTATGGAATATCCCCTCGGGTTTTGATGGTTCTTGACTGTTTTTTATTGATTATTCCGTACCACGTTCCTGATTTGATTAGTTCAGCCCAGCGACCTGAGGTAATATTACTTGTTTCCGAGGAGTTGGGTGAGTGTTTCATGATTCATTTCATTATAGGGTTCCTAAGTAGAGGCAAGATTCATTCCTGAAATGCACATTTAAATGGTTAGAATCTTACTAAACAGGCTGAGGCTAGTTATAGGAGAGTAACTAGAATCACTTCACCCTCAATTTTAGACAATCTGCGAGTGGGATTGAAATAAGGTCAGACGAATGTTGGTCATTATTATTTCATGTAACCCTGGGAGATACGATACGGTGGAGGGCGATTCTAAATGCGCGTGAATGGTTATACGGCCCAGTTTGTTCGAACCCCTATTAATATGTTCTTTGTTATTACGTGTTAGATTTTAAGAAGCATTTGAGGCTTCTCGACATTTGTTTTTGTTTATTACGTATCTTTTAATTATAAGCTGGAAGTTTTTTCCCCTTAGTAAGTGCCCACCATGACGTCACATGTGGCATGATTTGAACCTGTATGTTATTTCACGAATATGCTATACCTATTATATTAGTCTGATTTACTTTATTAAATGATTTGCTTCATTATTTTATCACTAGATACTCTTGTGCTATATCTACGATCCGAACAGCTGGAGAGCTCCCTAGCTAGAGCTGGTCCAACCGTAGTTAGTGGCGCCCCCCCCCCCTTTAATAAGAGAAAAATATACATCTTTTCGTTAAATTATTTTTTTTGCGACAACCCACTCCCACGAGACTGAGCTACGGGTTATAGCTGCGCTTCTTTGACCTCAGAATAGCACAGGAGTTGTCCATATAGGTAGAAGGCGTAACAATGCATTTCTGTTTTGATAAAATGGTGGAAACGCAGAATTTTCTCAGTGATTATTACCCCCCCTATAAACTTGAGCTGTATAAGTCCCTGTTCACTGGTCTATATAAGGGGATTATTTCTTTGACAGAAAAGATTGAAAAAGCTGTACAGTGATCTCGTTGACCCATAGTCCATAACATATATAACAACCTGTATTGAAAATAAAAACAAATAATATTAATTTATTTTTAATTCAATTCAAGAACATCATAAAAAACGAAACAATTGACATAGAAATGAGGAATTCTTCTGATTCTGAAACTACCTCTAACAAAAAATACTATTCTTCAAAATGAATGGCAAAAAATGATTTTTTTTTCAGTATGAAATCCAAATACGATAATTCACAAAGCAAATTCTGTCAAATCACATACTAGATTCCAAGATAACAATAAGCAAGCTTCCGAATGAAAGAGAAAAAATGTGGTTATATTTTCAATGATTGATAAAATCGAGCAAACCGATATAAAAAAGTATAAAACTATTGATACATGACCTAAAGTTAAAAACAGAAATTGATGAAAACAATATGTTATCAAATCAAGTGTACCTCCTTAGGAGAAAATATAAACATGAGTGATTCGTGCAAAGACATAATGACAATGACACCCTGAATTGTGTACTTCACAACAAGGATAGTTTTTTTTACTCCATAATTTTTGTTCGCACAAAAATTATCACAAAATCGTTCAAATCATATTTGATGTTTCTTATAACTACCTGCTGCCTCTCAAGAGGTTTTCTATGAGTTTTGTTCTGTCTTCAAAGGAATGACTACAATTTACACATTGGATCCTACTAAAAATGGCTACCTTCCTCGTTTTTTTTTTCGATACATATAAAATGATACTTCAAAATAAATCAAATTGGCAACAAAATGTGATGCCTTCTGAAAACTAAAATTAATCTCATCTGTGGAAACTTCTAGCATGATGTTATAATGAATAAAATCAACATTACGTTTAAGAGGTGGATTGAATTTCATACTTCAAATTGAGGTTTTTCGCGACTGTATGAATGTGATAACATATCCGTACAACATATATTCTTATATACTAATACTCCCTGAAACATATTTCCATTAAAACTTAAAGATATACTCTGACACAACTTCAACGGAAATAGACTTATAAGAAAGTTCTAATAACAGCAAACCTGAGAATATGACAAAAAATCTATTGGAACACTGATTACAAGTAGCTTCTTGTATATAGCATTTATCATAAATATATATTAATATTTTTCAAGTAGTGCGTATTATATTCACTCCTTAAGGCCATTTGATCAAATGTAAAAGCATTACATATAGTCACATAGCTTAAAACACATGCATACATATACAATTGGAAGTAGTACCAACTGGTCAATTGTTAAATTTCAATTCGAAAATTTCATTCAAAAATATACTTGTGCTTCCATTTTGGAAGCTCAATAATGAAGTAGGTACTCATCAAGAACCTAATCTTTGTTTTCGCCATATATTTTCTTTGAATTTTCTACAAACTCCATGAGATCCCTAGACATGGCATAGGGACGAGCCATGCCGTCATTAAGCAGCGAGTCTTCACAGAAGCATAGGAATATTGTGTCGATGGTGGTCTGGAAATGAAAAAGATGATTCACTTAAAAAATAAACTCAAGTTTTGAATTCAATAGTTGCACATCGACTGAATATAATTGTGAATTTTGACATTTTCCAAAATGTGATTTGTGATATTATATCCAATGATTTGTGGGTTGTGAAATATTTTTAGCTTCAATTCATTTCAAAAATTAATTGAATTGATAACTGAAATTTGCAATTTGCAATTTATAATCATTAATAAATCATTTTGAAATAGCATAGCAACGAATGCCCTGCAGCAGTAGACTATGTTTTCATACGTCAATGTAGGTAAATATTTTGAAAACGGAAACATTTCAATAGTCAACTACAGATGAGTATTTAGAAATGATTGTAGAAGCTCTGTGGAGATTTTGTAGATACCGCTAATCAAAACGACGTGTGTTTACTCAATATAGTTTAACAATTTACTAGCGATTCCACTTAGTGAACGCAACGAGATAAGACAAAACACATCGTCCATTGCCCCATCGCCTTTGACATTGCTTTCCTTGATTGCAGATGAACGTCAGGCCCAGAATCCTGCAGACCACGGCCAACAAGCCTAGAAACCACCATCAGCAACGATGCTGTCAACAGCACTTGTCCACAGCACGTCTTCACCCACGACGAAAACAGCGTCAAATGATGAAGAGGCGGAAATCGCTGTGTTCACAATCAGTACATCGGCATCTTCCTCAGCTTGGCCAAAACTCATTCTTGAACCATAATTGTCTCATCGAAAAGAACTTCCGTAGACGTATGCTTCGTTATAGCGATGTCTTTCTACGCTTTGATATCCATCAAAAACAATAGTTCAATAGTTGCAGGACAGAAGATCGAAATCTCTCATTATTTGAGGAACTGTCATGTCTTGGAGGCAATGATCAAGATTTTCTGGAGTCTGCCTTCGTCAGGTCAACAGCAACTTAGCATCTAATTGTAAAAACTGACGCTACTACTGTTAAATATCCAGTCAATCCGCAACAAGATCGATGAATTATTCATTTTCGTAGAGAACCAAAATTTTCCTACATTAGTACTTTTGACTAAACAATGGCTCATAACAGGTGAGTCCATTCATGTGCCAGGATACTCACTGATCTCAAAATTCTGTCGAACAGAGTTCATTCACGGTGGAACTTTAATATTGTTCAATAATTCTCAAGATGGGCCATCCTTTATCGATATTGAAAAGTATGATTCACTTCTTCTGGAAAAAACATTCGAGTTTTGCATTGTATATTGTTCAGTTCTCAAATTATACGTAATTTGCGTCTATAGGGCTCCTTCATCAAATATTCACATGTTCTTAAAACATTTGGAATCATTACTCTCGCAACTACCAAATAATTCATCTATTATTCTTGTGGGTGACCTCAATATAAATTTCGAAGACCCACATTCTATGAGCACCTTATTGTTATCTAGTCTCCTAAACTCGTTCAATTTAATTATGCATGTCAACTGTGGTACTCGTACCTCTCAACGACTTCATTTTAACCGTAGTGATTGGTACTCTTCCGGATACCCGAAAACTTGATGAAATTTTTATGTTTCCAGGAATCCAATTTCAAGAAACAAAATTTGAAAAGCCATTTTTGAAAATTTCTACGAAAGTAGAGAATGAGGAGGTATTATTGAATGTGACTAGTGACAACACACACCCAGATCCATCGACCTTTCCAGAGATCCATAGTTAACCCCAAATCCAGTCAACTGAAAATCGAATTCCAGTTCCTTGTCACACCTTTCCTTTGACAGAGATCATCACTGTAGGAGAGTCCACTCGGAAGAGGACAGTAGTGGGAAGACACTCGGCCTGATTGGACTTAAGAATATCGGAAACACTTGTTTCATGAACAGTGTCATTCAATGTTTATCTAACACGAGATGGTTGTTAGAATTCTTGAAGGAGGATATATACATAAAAGACATCAATACCTTGAATGAAAAGGGCGCTGTAATTGAGGTTTTCGCAGAGATCGTCAAGGAGTTATGGTCAGAAGATTCTTGTGACAGAGTTGTGAACACATTTTACTTGAAGAACCAAATTCAACGTTTCGCACCACGTTTCTTGGGTAATGCACAACAAGATGCCCATGAATTTTTGAGATACCTGCTTGAGGGACTGCACGAAGATATCAATGGAGCTATAAAAAAACACAAACAAATCCCAACAGAAATTGATACTGAGAAAATGCAGAATTCATGGTTAGACAATTCCAATATACTGGACAACTTCGTCGGACAATTAAAATCGGCACTACATACAGTGGACTTTTTTTATTCTTATTTATTTATTATAATTTCATTTATATTTTTTATATATACATAATAAATTTTAATTTTTGAACGAATTTTCCACAAATCTACTTGATTCCATACATCTTTATGTAAAAGATAACCCCCATACAACATTGATTGTGTGATCTCCTAATTCTACGTCTATGGATAGTGGTGATGATTTTGTACGTTTGCACATTCCCATCACCGTAAAAAGCGACTAAGGAAATGGAGCGAGTTCGAAATTTAAGTGAAACCTTATCTCGTCATCGAATTTCTTCGTGATGTACGTTTTAGGAAACAGCATTAGTGGTTCGATGGTAGTTCTTTCTGCCCCGATTGTTATGCTGTTGTTGACTGCCAATGGGATGACCTTGTCCTTGCGGACTAAAAAGTGCAAGTCGTTGTTGCACTACCTTATACTGTAAATGATAGAAATAGCTAACCCCAATAACAGAATGTGATTGATTTTTATAGAATATACCGTAAAAATATTGAGTTTCTCGTGTACACGTTTCATCAGAGGTATCTCTCCACCTGTTAGACTAACGAAAAAAAATCAGGGTCCCTAACCTAACAATATATCCCAAAATCAGAAATTCGCCACCTTCTGTAGGAAAAAGCCCTTTTTGCTTCCTATTGAGTGGATCATTAGTGATAAGCATGCGCGATGCACGTTCTTGCGGTATATTCTAATCACAAAAGCGTAATTTAGATTCGAATGTGAATGGCACCTTTGTGACGCTATGTGATGCGATCTTAAATATTTTGCAAAAAAGGTGGAAATTGCCTTTTACTGAACTATGAAGGACTATAAATTCACAACGAAGGCAGAGTACTGCACTTTGAGTTCGAATCTGTATTTATCGGCTTATAACACGGCATTAAAGGCAGCAAAATGATTTTTCGCGTTCCGAAAGAGAGATTACCGCCGAGGCCGCCCCGTTTGTGGCAAGATAGTATATATATATATATATATATATATATATATATATATATATATATATATACAGTGTGACCCATTTAAAATGGAACCACCCCTGTAGAATGTGCATTTTTCAATCAATCTCAATTTTTTTTTATTGAAATATTAAGCATGAAAAACTGTATCTTGACACTAACTTTCACAATTTTAGTTTCATTTCCAAGGCACTCTATGGTTTTTTTTGTTTGTCAAAAACGGCAAAAGTTTATTAGGCAATTTTTGTTTTCAAATTTGACTACACCACTGGATTCGTAGTCGTTATAAATCAAAACTGTCAAATTTTCATTAAAAAATATTTGTTAACAACGAAGTTACAACAACTTCAATTTTGGAAACAAAGTATTTGTTTGTAATTTTTATTCAGATTATAGACATATTTGAGATCTGACAACACTGTCATCACCAAGTAGAACACCAGTGAATTTGTACAGTGAAAATCCGAAGTCAACAGCTCAATGCGTTCTACAGTTATAACTCCTGAAAATATGGTAATGTGAGAGATTTGTGGTGCAAGCGTTTTGTAATAAAAATCTGACTACGCCACTGGATTTGTGGATAATATTCCCTTAAAATCATTCATTTAAGTGTCGATTATAAGTCTATTCGAAAATAGCAGAAAATTAAAAGTTCATTTTCAAGTTACGCAGTAGTAGACCAAGTTCAGAATCTCATGTCATGGGATCTCCCAATTGCGCTTTTACCAAATCTTGATAGAATCTTGAAGTATTAATGGTCATACTTGT
Organism: Zygogramma bicolorata; assembly: GCA_032362365.1. Classification (NCBI taxonomy): domain Eukaryota; kingdom Metazoa; phylum Arthropoda; class Insecta; order Coleoptera; family Chrysomelidae; genus Zygogramma; species Zygogramma bicolorata. Next base: position 495,447 of record JAVJAQ010002997.1, read on the forward strand.
AAGCTTTTTGGAAGTTTCCCAATAATAAATAATAGTACTTTTGTAACAGCGCACCTGGAAAATCACATTTTATGAGATTCTGAACTTACTCTACCTTCTTCTATAGCTGATGAAAACAAAATGAATACAAACAAGTTTCAAAGTATTTATTCAACAATTAATTGCCATTAAGAAAAAACTGATACTAAAATAAACATTGATTTAAAACTAAACATTCAAATTTTTGTGGCTTCTACCAAACCTCCATTAAGTTCAATACATTTATCGTATCTCTTCCGAATATTGTTTACACTATTTCTTATTTGTTGAACTGTAATTTCGGCACAAGCTTGTCGTATCCTTTGCATGAGTTCAGCTCGATTCGTTGGTCTTGTTCTGTATACTTTTTGTGTCAGAATACCCCACAGAAAAAAGTCTAATATTGTTAGATCAGGCGATCTAGGTGGCCATTCAATTAAGTCACTACCTCGTCCTATCCAATGATTTGGAAACTGGTTATTTAGCCACTCTTTAACAATCCTCGAATTGTGCACGGAACAGCCGTCGAGCTGAAAATATAAATTTACTTGTTCCGCAAGAGGCATTTCATCTATTTCGTCCGATAATTGGTTATTTAGAAATTCCAAAAAATTTTGCCCGTTTATGTTTCCATCAAAAAAATATGGACCTATTATTCTATTTTGTACTATACCACACCAAACGTTAACTTTTTCGGAATATTGACTTTTACAATTTATGATCCAGTGCGGATTTTCCGTAGCCCAATACCGAGCATTTTGCGATGAAACTACCCCATTGGTGCTGAAAGAAGCTTCATCACTAAACATTATGCAGTTTAAAAAATTTCTTGTATTCAGGTACTCGCCTTGTGCCCACAAACAAAATTCCATACGTTTCACTTCATCACCTGCCTTTAAAGAGTGAAGAAATTTAGGTTTAAATGCTCTCATTTTGTTTTGTTTAAGACATCGTCGAATAGTCTCTCTCGGTAAGTTTAAATCCAAACTGGCGACTCGTAAACTTCTGTTTGGGTGGTTTCTAAAATAATCTAAAACAGCACCTTCGTTTAAATTTCTTCTTCGGTGATTATTTTTTAAAATATGTTTGCTGACTGCACCGGTTTCTTTAAATGTTTTGTTAATTTTACTGACGGTGCTTCTGTCAATGGGAAGTCGATTTGGATGTCTGTGATTAAATATCCTAGCTGCTTCTCTTTCACTATGATAATTGTCCCCAGAAATTCTCACAATTTCAATTCTTTCTTCTAATGATAATTGCAAAGCCATTATTAAATGCACGTAACTAACAACTATTATTTTATTTATGATTAACTGTCAAAATCACAGCCTACTGTTGATTTATTATAAAACCTTTGCATAATGAGTTCAGCTTCCTCAAATTATTGATATCTCCTCTAAAAGATTGTTTTAGCTGAGTTATGAAGAATTTACAGGGAACAATTTTTGTCCTGCTCTCTGTTTTATTATTGAATAAATGATTTCCATGCTTTAAATCAATTTGATTTTAGCGGCTATGCGGAAGAATGTACTAAGTACTGCATAACTTGAAAATGAATTTTTAATTTTCTGTTATTCTAGAATACACTTCTCGTAAGCTACACTCAAATGAATGATTTTGAAGGAATATTATTCACAAATCCATTGGCGTAGTCAGATTTTTATTACAAAACGCTTGCACCACAAATCTCTCACATTACCATATTTTCAGGAGTTATAACTGTAGAACGGATTGAGCTATTGACTTCGGATTTTCACTGTACAAATTCACTGGTGTTCTACTTGGTGATGACAGTGTTGTCAGATCTCAAATATGTCTATAATCTGAATAAAAATTACAAACAAATACTTTGTTTCCAAAATTGAAGTTGTTGTAACTTCGTTGTTAACAAATATTTTTTAATGAAAATTTGACAGTTTTGATTTATAACGACTACGAATCCAGTGGTGTAGTCAAATTTGAAAACAAAAATTGCCTAATAAACTTTTGCCGTTTTTGACAAACAAAAAAAACCATAGAGTGCCTTGGAAATGAAACTAAAATTGTGAAAGTTAGTGTCAAGATACAGTTTTTCATGCTTAATATTTCAATAAAAAAAAATTGAGATTGATTGAAAAATGCACATTCTACAGGGGTGGTTCCATTTTGAATGGGTCACACTGTATATGCTCGGATAGGCTTCCGCGGTCGGATATGTGCTCTCTGGAATTGTTCTGCCGACGTTTCGGCTCCCACTTTGGAGCCATTCTCAAGACTTCTTGATTTGGTAACGAGGCCTAAGTCTCCTTAAACCCCAGCACTCATCTTGACAGAGTGAAGATTGTAGTTTGGTGGATAGAGGGATGGTATTTAGAGCTTATGAGAATCCGACCATTGTTGTAACTGTCGGACTGTATACAGGTCTGGTTTGAGAAGGATTAATTAATGAATTTGTTCGAAGGGATAATAATGGTTTCCAGGAATTGGGGAGTATTTGTGAGTCGTCTCGTTTGTTGAAGCATTGAGGGCGTTTTTCAATTTCTATTGCTTCGCGAATGATTCTGGAGTGGAGTGCTGTGGCAATGGTCTTCGTGTTGTTGAAGTCAATTTTGTGACGGTTTCGTGGTGGTGTTTGAAGAGAGTCGAGGACATCTCCGAATTACGTACTGCTAGTTCGTGCTCATAGGACCTGTTTGATACTTACTCGTCGGTTCGTCTGTCCTATATATGTTCTCGGGCAGTCGTGGCAAGGAATTTCATATATTCCTTGTGATTCGTTGGGAATTGTATCTTTAGGTGAGCGCAGGAAAGAGGATATTTGATTGTTTGCTGTGAAAACTGTCTTGATGTCTTGATGTATTTTGAATTCGGCTCACTTTATCAGTGACACACCGAATGAAAGGAAGGAAAGCTTTCGGGCCTTCAGCCGGGTCGTCCGGTGGTTTGGGATGCGAGAAGCGGGTGTGTTGGCGTTGAATGGTTCTCTAGATCTGGGGGTAGGAATAATCATTTTGAAGAAGGGCAGATGTGAGCTTCTTCAGCTCACTGGGTCTGTTATGTATGTCCAGAAGATGGCAAATGAGACTTTGCCGAAACGTCGTGATAATTATCCTTCAGAGGATCAAAACCACAGAACACGGAATGAAACCCGAGAAAAAAACTCATCATACTTTGTCCGTATGAATCTTCATGCTATATATATATATATATATATATATATATATATATATATATATAGACAACGCAAATATAGGAATGTAAACTGATGGCGTTACTATCACAGTGTTTCTATGGGAATAATTAAATATTTAACAACACAAAAGTTCAGTTTGTCGGCAGAAACTGCATCTAAACATCTATTTATCCTGAAAAAATCTGAAACAGAGAGAGCACCTCCTCAACTCCTTATATTCAAGAACTTATTTGCTTTCTAGTGTATTCAAAATCATACATAGCCGTAGAGTGCGCCTGTTGTCAATGTTTGTTTTTCAAACACGCAACAGTCATACATTTCTTGCAGCTTCTGGTTCAGTTGCCGATTATCCGCCGCCGGTCAAGATGTTTAAATCACGATAAGTAATTTTTTCTACTTCCACTATTTTAAACCTTTCATTATGTATTTTGTAAGCTGTTAGGTAATGGCTCATTTGGAACACGTTTATTCAAAATTGATATTGAAATAAAAATCATATTATTAGGAAATTTATAGTTCAACAGTTTGTGGATTAGTACTGAATCTAGTTATATCCATGAATCGGCAAGCAATTGTTTCAAATTCTTGCTGTCATTCAGTGTCTCGTCAATCACTGAGAATAATAGGTGGTAATGAAGAAATTTGTGCTACATCACAATAAATTACAGCACAAGCATGGTAGGACTAGAAAAAGTACAGTAACTTGAAAATGAGACTAGTTTGGTTATGATAATCAACATGAAAAATGTTTTCAAAGGTTGAAAAGTGTTATTTAAAGAGTTAAAACTCAATTTCGTGAGAGGTCTTTATTACGAAATATGTGGCATAATTCATCTTGTATCAGATTTTCACTAGGTGTATATTGTTTGCATCTTTCACGAGTGAATATCTCAATAGGTCTGTCTGTGAAGCACATACTGGAGATCGTCCCAATTGTGTCTTCGGATGTAACTAACGTTTCCAGACTTCTTTTTCGGAACATTTTAATATTAATGAATCAGAAAAAAAATTTATTCAAATCAGATACGATATGCAGGATGTACCACTTCAACTCTGTCCACCCTTTGTGGTGAAACAAGTAGGGGTCGTGGCTTAACTGAGCTAAGGACCTTTGGAAGCAAATGAAAATACTCCTGGTTTTTCCACTCTGATAACTTTTAATTATTCCTGGATTTAGAATGCGTCGTTGGTACAAATATACTTCTAATAAAGCATCTAAAAGAGTTTTTAATTTAAATACATTTCGAATAAATTATATTTTCTTTGAGGACTCACCTAAAAGAGTGACCAAACACCACCATACAAATGTTTTACAAACAGATGTATAAATTGCTAATTTCTGAGTTCACACTTTCAATACTCTAATGAAGAAATACAGGTATAATCGTTCGAGATTAATCAGAAAGACTCATTCAACAATTTTGAACTCCTAAAGAAAGAAGCAAATCATCGGTAGAAAAACTGGAAAGAATTTCAACAACCATAAAAAAACAAATAAAAAGTGCTCTTCGCATCAGCATTCCCAATTCGGCATGATATTCAAATATAGCAAGCAAACATATGCAACCAACCGTACTTTCTACAACGTATTTCAGTTGCCGCAATTTTGGTAGGTATCTTTCCCAAAAGTTCAGTGGTGTACTGGATTATTTATCCTCGTATGCAAATCGGAAATCATTTGAAATCCAGAGTGGTAATCTTTTTATGAAAAACAAATTATATAACAAATAAAAACACAAGTAGATGTGGTTTCAGTACATCTTGCCCCCACATCTCATGAGAAAGTGCACGTCACTGAACAGGAGATGGTTCATAATATTTTTTTAGATGTGATGAATGAAAAATTCCACGTTCTTCAGCTTCATTTTCCGGTGCAACTAAAAGGTAAGTATGGTCATGTATTTTTCTCTTTATCCTATAGGGACCTTCAAAAATTAACAGAAACTTTTTTAATTCAGATCTGATGGACGACGACATGTTGTTTGCCTTCAAAAGAACCAAATCACCAGGTTCAAATAGAACTGTCCTTTTACCTGGATTTCTATGTGCTCTACGAGCAGCTTTGCTATTCAGGGTTGCCTCAGCCAAAACTAACTTTCTCTCTAATGGAACTTTATCACCTACTCTTGGAATACTCAGATGGCGAGGAAGAAGTTCAAGACGATCACTTCCCAGTTGTAGTTCACTTGGAGAATAGCCCGTTGATTCATGAACTATTTCATTTAAGAACTCACTAAACTTGGGCACTTCATAAGCCCACCTTGAATGCTGTTGGGAACAATAGGTTCGGAAAAGTCTTCCAAGTTCTCTCATGATGCGTTCCGAGGGGTTAGCCGCAGGATGTCGAACCGAAGTGTATACTAGTTTTACACCTGCATCTTCCATAGTACGCTTCCAAATCTTCGAGGTAAACTGAGTTCCTCTATCTTGAAGGATTCTTTTCGGTCTACCATGTGTTGGAAAGTAGTCCTTGAAAAGTCGATTTAGCATGGCCCTAGAGTTAGCTTTTTTCAGTGGATACAATACCACATACTTCGTGAACAAGTTCACAACAACAAATAAATACATCACACCACCACGACTCCGTATTAGTGGCCCATATATATCCATAGCAATTATATCCTCTTTATTCTCAGGAATAATATGACTCTGAGGAGGGCATGGAAGAACAGAAACTTTTGCACGCTGACAGAGATCACAAGTTTTCACCCATTTCTTGATTCTGCGGTGAACATTGGTCCACCAAAGTTCAGCTCTTATGAACATCCAGGTTTTGTGGACACCCCCATGTCCAAGGGTGAAATGATACTCCTGAATAAATCTGTCTATCAATTCAGCTGGAACACATAGCAGGTATTGATGCTCTTCATTTCCTCTCTTGTACAGAATGCCTTCGTGAAGAACAAATTGCTTCTCAACCTTGTCATCTGTCTCAAGTGCCTGATTGATTTGCTTCAGCTTCTCATCTTCTTCCTGATGAATCTTTATGTGTTTTAGGATAGTCAGAAACTCTTTAGAAAAGTCCAGTCTGTTAATCTGAAAACATTTATCCACGGGAGAGGGCAATCTCACACATGCATGACGGGATAATGCATCAGCTTGCAAATTTTCATGTCCTGGAACATATGAAACATCAAAAGAAAATTCTTGCAGTGCAAGTGCCCATCTGGTGATCCTAGGTGAAAGCAATCTGCAGGTGTTGATGTATGTCAAAGCCTTGCAATCTGTAAAGAGGGTGAAATGATTACCAAGTAAGTATATTCTCCAACGTTGAATCACCCACAAAGCCGCAAGAAGTTCCTTTTCATAAATTCCATAACGCTTTTCCCTGTCTAGAAGTAAACGTGATGCACATGCCACTACTTTCTTCTGTCCATCGCTCACCTGGAAAAGAACACCTGCAATGCCCTCATCACTTGCATCAGACGAAACACACCAAGGTAAGTTTACATCTGGATGATTCAGTAATATGCTATTCTTCAACTCGTTTTTTAAATTCACAAAGGCATTTTCTTCTTGTTGCCCCCAATTCCAGGAAACTTCCTTCCTCAGTAACTTACTGAGTGGTGCAGATAGTTCAGCAAAATGTGGAGTGAACATCCTGTCATATTGGCATACACCTAAAAACTTTTGAACTTCCTTAGCATTTACAGGACGTTGGTAATCACTGATGGCTTGGATTCGAGATTCATCTGGTTTTACTCCCTCAGCAGTCAGTATATAGCCTAGATAAGAGATTTCTGATCTAAAAAAATGACACTTATCTATTTTTAGAGTTAATCCAGCATCTGCAAGTCTGTTGAATACTAGAGAAAGATGATATAGATGCTCTTCAACATTTTCTGACATCACTAGAATATCATCTACATATATAACCACAAAATTCTTGAACTCTGGACCAAGCACAGTGTCCATGCAACGAGTGAAGGAACTTGTTGAATTTTTCAATCCGAACGGAAGACATCGGAACCTGTAGGTTTTTGTTCCAACCATAAATCCTGTGTACTGTCTATCCTCTTCCTTTATAGGACATTGCCAGTATCCATGTGTGAGGTCTAGGGAACTCATCACTCTCTTTCCAGACATAAGTTTTACGATTTCTTGAATTTGTCGAGGTAGTTCATAATCTGGTTCCATCACTTTATTCAGATGGCGTGCGTCCAAACATACTCTTACTGTTCCATCCTTCTTCAGGGTGGTCATGAGAGGTGAAATATATTTTGAGGAGGCACGTTCTATCACTCCCCAGGACAGCATCTGCTCTATAGTTCTATCTACTGCAGCTCGGTGTGCTATCGGAATCGGATAGGGTTTTATGAAAAATTCCGAGTAATCTAGTAATTTTATGGTGTGTACATATTCACTAGTAAGACCAGGTTTATCTGAGAAAATCTTTTTGTACTTTCTCAATATCTCAAAAAATTTTTGTTTTTGACTAGAGGAAATTGGGCAGTTCTCTACAATTTCTTCAAAGTTTTTTTCATTATGTGGCTCTGAATATATTACACTATTCTCACTTTTATTCACAATCACAGTAATGAAAACTTCACATCTAGCAGAATGAGGATTCACTTCCATTTCTGGTATCATTAAATTTTTTTCACCTGATTTCACTGATAAACATTTTTCAGATAGTAGAATATTAAAACGAAAATATCTTAAAAAATCACAACCAATAATCACTGGATGTGATAAATTATTTATCACTAGGAATTCAAAACAAAATTCAGTATCTTCAATTGTTAACTCAAGTGAAGCCTGTAATGAAACCTTCTGAAATTTTGATTTAAACGCACCAATCACTCGAATTCCTGTCACTGAAAAATGTGGAATTTGATTTGAACAATTTATTTGTGACCACACATCATGAGAAATTGCACAAACCTTACTCCCTGTATCAATTAATGCCCCATAATAATAACCATACAAAGAAATCATAACCATTGGACAACGATCTTCTTCAGTTACATGTTCATCTTGACATTCTTCTTGAAGAAGATCCTCTACAGGGTTATTTTTCAATAAAACGTTACATAAAACTTCTTTAACCCCCACATTACTTACTAAATGTGGGGAGACAATTCGTTTTCCGAATTATCCACATTTTGTTCTTCACATCCCTCAAAATCTAATTTCGATATATGTTTTGATGTTTCCGAATATTTTTTAGGTGCTGAATCCCCTCCCTCCTTGTACTACAAGAAACACAAAGAAAGACGAGAATCCTACCTACCCCCCTCCACCCCCTGGTGAAGAATACTTCTATTTGGGCTAAATGAAACATTTTTATTTTGGTATTGATTTCTAGTTTGGTTTGATAAAAGAGTTCTATTTTGATTTGTTGAGAAAGTTTTCGTTTGATTTTGTATTTTATATTTTGTTTCATTTTGCTCATTTTTGAAGTAATCATCAGCATGTCTGAGTCTCGCAAGGGCTTGTGAAAAAGATGTGCACCCTAATAAAGTACACGCAACACTGGGGGGGAAATGTGGAGCAATCAGATCGATCAACTCTGCTGGTGAGTATGCTGGTTGCAAATGCTTTGTTGTTGAAACCCAGAAATTGAAATGATCTACGAAAAGACCAGATTTAAATTGATCACTCTCAAGTTTATCTTTTATTTTTCTTTGTTTTTTAGAACTCCAAAAATGTTCAATAAATTCTAATTTGAATGACTGATAATCTGAAAAAGATTGAGTAAAAGCTTCCCACCAGAGTTTTGCAGAATTTCTGAATGTTCTACTCAATATAATTTTCAAAGTATTGAACGGCACACTTGAAATGTCAACACTGCTTTCTAATAAATGCAAAAAATCTAGTGGTTGTAAATCGCTATCACCATCAAAATTTGGCAAAATTTTCATTATTTCTGACGAAGAAAAATTGATATTACTGTCTAGATTCAACCAAGAAAAGTTGGAAGTTAAATTAGTTGTGTTTGGTCCACCCTGTACATCATGTGTCAGTTGATATCTAGGATCTGCATTATTTCGTAACATATTATTTTGTAAATGTTGTATGGTATTGTTCACAATATTAGAAACAAAATCATTCATATCAATATTTGAAGGAAGAAAATTATTTGGAACTTGTGTCCTCTGATTTTCATACATTCTGGGAGGTGGAAAATTGAAAAGATAATCCCTGTTTAACGCTTGATTTGGTTGTTTTTCAACATATGAGTTATTTTGGCTTTGATTTGAGTTTTCAGGCTGCCCAGACGAAGAAAAATTATTTGAATAACTCATTGGTGGAACACTTTTTGAATTTTCCAATCTTGGAAGTCTTGAAAAATCACCTGGTTGTCTTGAAGGTGCCGTAAGTGTAGGATTTACTGGCCGGTATCCTCTGCCAGCTGGTGTGTTGAATGAATTCGTATTTACTTTTGAAGAACTCAAATTTTTTGGCACTGCACCAAGCGTTTTTTCCAAAGACTGACTCTCAGAAATGGTTGTAAAATTCATACCTTGATTTCCTGCCATATTTTCATTTCTTATTTGTTCCAGTCTACCAGTATGCAAACCTTCATAGTCCAATCGTCGGCCTGCTCTCAAATTATAAGGATTACTATTGGATTTGCTCATTTTTCCAAAAAAATCAAGACTCAGCCCCACGTTGGGCGGCACGATGTGGTGAAACAAGTAGGGGTCGTGGCTTAACTGAGCTAAGGACCTTTGGAAGCAAATGAAAATACTCCTGGTTTTTCCACTCTGATAACTTTTAATTATTCCTGGATTTAGAATGCGTCGTTGGTACAAATATACTTCCTAATAAAGCATCTAAAAGAGTTTCCCTTAATTTAAATCACATTTCGAATAAATTATATTTTCTTTGAGCGCACTCACCTAAAAGAGTGACCAAACACCACCATACAAATGTTTTACAAACAGATGTATATATAAATTGCTAATTTCTGAGTTCACACTTTCAATACTCTAATGAAAGAAAATACAGGTAATAATCGTTCGAGATTAATCAGAAAGACTCATTCAACAATTTTGAAACTCTCTAAAGAAAGAAGCAAATCATCGGTAGGAAAAACTGGAAAGAATTTCAACAACCATAAAAAAAAAAACAAATAAAAAGTGCTCTTCGCATCAGCATTCCCAATTCGGCATGATATTCAAATATAGCAAGCAAACATATGCAACCAACCGTACTTTCTACAACGTATTTCAGTTGCCGCAATTTTGGTAGGTATCTTTCCCAAAAGTTCAGAGGGTGTACTGGATTATTTATCCTCGTATGCAAATCGGAAATCTATTTGAAATTCAGAGTGGTAATCTTTTTATGAAAAACAAATTATA
>JAVJAQ010002998.1:0-80000 GCA_032362365.1 Zygogramma bicolorata
TGTAATGTAGTAGGTACCTACCTATGTGAATTCTGGAGAGAAGTTACACTGTCGCCTTATGCTCGGCCTTATCAGGCCCATTGGGGTGTCTCCAATCTACTTTTGTTCGGTTATAACTCATTCAAATCATTTATCAATCGAATTATTAACTAGCTGATATAAAGGTGTTTCAACTGCAGAATGGTGTATCATTTAACGGGCGTGTAATGAAGACTATTATTCAAGAGAGAATAATAGCCGAGTGGTACTGCTTAGGACTTCCATTGTCTATTTTATTACCTCTATTGCAACCTGTTGCTGAGAACTGAAGGATAAAAAGTTATAGAAATACAAATCGAATGAGGTATTCAAATCCAAACAAAAATTAAAATAGATTTTTGTTTTTTGGTCACAAAATTAAATTGAAGGTTTGATTGATTGAGTAAATGATGTGACATAAATGAAATAATATTATTTCATTCATTTCTTTATTTACATTTTACTCTACCATTTCATATTCAATATTTCAATTTTTGTCACATCGATTTTTGTTTGGATTTTAATATTTTATTCGATTTTTATTTCTATAATTTTTTATCCTTCAGTTCTCAGCAACATATTTCAATAGAGTTGATAAAAATAGACAATAGAAGTCCGAAACAGTACCACTCTGCTATTATTCTCTCTTGAATAATAGTCTTCACTACACGCCCGTTAAATAATACACCATTCTGCAGTTGAAACACCTTCATATCAGCTAGTTAATAATTTGATTGATAAATGATTCGAATGAGTTATAACCAAACAAAAGTAGATTGGAGACACCACAATGGGCCTGATGAGGCCGAGCATAAAGCCGGGAACACATTGTTCTGATGCTACACCACGCCACGCCATCCGACGCAACGTCAGAAGAATCTGACACCGTGAATTTTAATGCATATTCATATTTGTGTGTACACTGTTCTGATGCCATCCCATCCCACGCGACTCGACGCCATCCGACATGGTACGAATCCCCACTTGCCTGATTTTCATCATATGAAATCACGTCGCGTGGCACCGCATTGTAAGGTGTAGTAACAGTGTGCACGCGAAGCTGGCATCATATGTATACAATGACGGCAAAACTCGATGAAGTTTCCTTTTTTTATATAGTATTATAGTTTGTATGTAAGAAATAAAAATCTTCATCCACGACTGTTCTATAATGTACCCATTATACGTCTGTTTCCTCGTCTTTAACGATACCCACTATTCACTAGTAAATAATGTCATTATTCACTGCTGTCAAATACTTCCTTGATTTAGATATAATAGTATATTGTTTTGCAGTTCTGCTACAAACAATAGGTTTCTAAAATATTATCGTGTGAACCACCAACCATTTTCAATTCAGTTCTTCACCTACTAATGAAAAAAGGAAGGCAAGGAGCATCTACTCTGACATATTGTTAGAATAAACTGATAGTGTTTCTGAAAATATGTATGTGATGTAAAAAAATCCACCAAAAAACTTCTACTCTCGTATAATGGCTTTTATTCTCTCGGTGATTAAGGCCACTCGCCTGCGGCTCTTGGTAGTAAACATCACCTCGTGAATAATAGCCATCATTATACGCTCGTTGAATAATATACTATTTGAAATACAGATAAAAATTTAAAAACAATTAAACGTTTTTTTTATCGTAGACATATCGCTAGTCGCTCTTTGGTTCTTCCTAAAATTTGTATTAATTTTTTTGATATTCATTTCCACTAGTGAATGCAAATTCTCGAACTGCTCCTTGTTCATGCGAAAATACATGCGGAACCGGTCACTATTGTCACCCATTTCGAGAAGGTCAATTAGCGTGTGATATTCTCCATGAAAGTGACGTTCTAAATTTATTGGATGTACCCAACATTTTCTTCTTTGTTTCCGTTCTAATAACAAAGCTGATGCTGCACATTCTAGTTCTTCTTCCCATTCATCTGAGGAACTACTACTCGCCATAGTGTCTGAATTCAAACTGGTCTCATCTCATGTCTCATTTTCTATCATTATGTAACGTAGGGTCGCGTCGTCTCGGATGACGTGGGAACAGTGTGCACAAGGTACATCTCTGACGCATGATGTCGGATGGCGTGGTGTGATGTAGCATCAGAACAATGTGTTCCCGGCTTAAGGCGACAGTGGAACTTCTCTCCAGAATTCACATAGGTACCTACTACATTACACTTTTTATAGCCTGTCAAGTAATTGATTAGAAAAACCCACCTTCCATAATAATAATTATATATTATAAAAAAACAGTTCCTTTTCGGCGAGTCGGTGGTTTCATACTTACTCAGTAGAAAAAAAAAACAATGGCCGTCTCTCTTAGGCTATCATTATAATCTCTAAGTGATGATTATATGGCAATAATCTCAACTGAGTTCGTCAGAAGAAAATCCACCCTCGAACAATTTCATTTGTAACTCAACTGTATACCTATCTCACTCACCTTTTATGTAGCCAAGACGCTTCCTTCTATGGTACTCTTAGAAGATTCTTTTTTCCCGAGCGATTTTTTCCCTTATACCTACGTCACTTTTTGTCTGCAAATATTTCGTCTGCTCATGGTGAAATGATACAAATAAATGTCTACTCCACAACAATCAAACACACCTTATACACTTTTGTAAAATAACTCTGTCAATTATATAAGTATTCACAACAAAACAATTGAATTCAAAACACATACAAGTTCGAAATTCCCGCTACCACAATTGTAGACGAAAGACAAATCAACCGAATGCCGAATGCCTCCATGAAATAAAATTATTCCTACTCCCTACCATAGTTAGCCGGCAAAGATCAAAAAAACTCATAAAATTGCATTTACGCATAAAATTCATTTGTCGGTGCGATGCAAACGCGAGGGGCTGAAATGTTCTCCTAAGGACCGACTCTGTACAGCAAATTAATTCATTTGTAAAATACGGTACACCCTTCTATTACCATTTATAACATGACCCCGTAGCATTGATACAAATTTTGTTTTTAAGACGACATATATTTGTCACTCACGGCAGCTCGCCGAAAAATCATATTGGTATTGCATGCATCAAATCAAAGGGTGGCGATTATCAAAAAACGAAAGCTATTGCAAAATTTTCAATCGTCAGCCGCCACTGTACGAGAGTGCGGCGTTCCAATAAAAGATAGAGTCGAGTACCCTTTAGCCTGAATTTAAACGCTAGATGACCATGAGCCTTCACAGAATTTTCGCGTTGAGTGTACTCCTTGCGATGGGAACTGCTATTGAAGAGAGAAGGAAGTAACGATGCCGTTCCCACCGTGTTACCTCGTCCTTTTACCCGCAAAAACTCGAGATGGTAGGTGATTGGTAAATCCGGCCGTTAACGAAAAAGCAGTAGAAACCTTGCTTGATCGAGCAAAAAACGACTTGGAAAAAGTAATAGAAAATAAGCCTATAATACTAAAAAATATTTTATACTACTGTACTGTAAAACTAATAAATGAACTGAATAAAAAAATCCAAAGTTGAAATAATTCTTCGAAATCCCCTCTATGAAATCTGATCATGTCATTTTATTGTGAGATGACTGAATAAAGAACAATTGTTACAAAATTTCAAAATATTTTCGTTCGTAACTTTGTTATTTTCGATTTCACGATGAAGCGTACAGGGATTGAAGTTGTAAAGAATTTAATTCGCAACAAATAATATTTCAATAACTTTTCTGTAAGTTGAATAAACGAAGGGTGAAAACCGTATGCACACATATATCGTAAGGAGTATCTGAAAATGAATAAATGCACGAAATAACGAAAAGAGAATTTGTTCCAAAATGTTCAACTTATTTCATTCATAACTTCTTTATTTTTGATTTTACGATTGAAAGGGTTGAAACTGACGTTGTAGGAAATTCAATTTCCAACGGAAGGGGTTTCGTAGAATTTTCCGTAGAATGTTTAGGTTGCCAGATAAAGCGCACAAATGATTTTCATCTTTTTTCAAGGTGGCGGCCGCGTGACAAGGGTTGCAACCCCACAAATTTGTATTCAAGCTAACCCTTACCCACCCACACATAAAAAAAAATGAAATTGAGTCCTATGAGAGAAGCGACCGCTAATGTAACTTTTTATTGGACCAATGGGCAGAAACCTACTTCTGCAGGCAATCAGCTACCGTATCTTAGACATCACAACTGTGTTTGTGTGTTGATTTCTTGAATCGGTTCTGGCTCTTTTCGAAACCCCAATAACACGTCCCACATTCTTCTACACATACAACATCCTTTCGATAATCGGAAGCCAAAAGTTTGAGATTTGTGGCACGACATATTTCTCGGTTTACTTATGAATGAAATTTGTAGATGGGTTTGAGCATCTGTTTCCTGTGATCAAGGAAAATGATTGGTCACACTTACAGGTACTTCAGAACATCGACAAGATTTTGCAGATCAATTTTCTTATTTCTTGGTATTGAATAGGCAAGTACTCATGAAATTGATTGAACTAACACTATCACAGCACACGTGTCTTCTTATCGTTTTTTTTTTCTCACGCACGCGGGCCTCATTATTCGACTTTATTCGGGCCGCACGATAATGTTTGACTTTGCTGATGTAAGTTGAGTTTCAAAGGATTGACTTTTATGATCTGAGGATTCGACCATGGACATGAATTCTCACACCCGGTAATATTTTGAAAACTTTCCGCTTGACTATACAAGTTCCTGCGGATTTTTCATAAACGTTCGAAAAAGAAAAATATCACGCGAATCTACCGAGATATCGAACAAACTTTTCACCGAGTCCGTATGAATAAGTGAAACTGTTTTAATTTCCAGGGAGTCCTTTGAAAAGTTCGAGCTTTTTCAAGGAACTTTGCATTTATTATTCAAATATGTCGGCGAGTTTTCCGAGAATCCAGTTGAAAAATGATTTCCCTGTTTAAACTGATATCCCGTTCGCAATAATTGAAATATGAGAAATGCATTTATGCGTTTTTTCATTTCTTTTTGCGTTTCTTTCGATTGCGGATTTGCGAGGAACAAAAAGTTGTTGATAGTGAGTCATTATTAGTCATGAAATATTATATACGAGGTGAAAAGGGAAACTTTGTTCATGGCGCCATTCACTTGTTTGTAGGGTTAGAGATTCGATATTTAGAATACGAGAAAATGTATTAAAGGTCGATATTCAACTATGAAACCCTTTGGTTTGGGCCTGAGTGGATCTCAGTCAAAAATCAAATTCCGAGTTGACTCTGTTATTTTTTGGAGGTTTTAAGAAAAGAAGTAGTTAGTAGTAGTAGTACATCTGGAAATCAAAGATCAGCTGCCTCGGGAGACCAACTGAGTTTCTTTCAATCAATCAATCAATCAATCAAATATGCTTTATTGTCTAAGGAATCCTTATTGACAAAGCTACTGCAACTTTATAAAGTCTAAGTGTTAACATATAATATTAAAAGCATGAAATAAAATGAACCATCACTAGTTAAAAACATATGTAGATAGACAAATACACATAAATAAGACAAATATTTAAACCATTTTAGATAATCACCAAATGAATAAACAATCACAAATATGTGAGCATCGAAAATACTAAGTTAAAATGTATCATGGTAATATTCCTTTATGTCATAATAGGCTTTTTGCAGAAGTACTTCTTTAACTGATTTTCTGAATTTTTTTAAACTTGTTATTGCCCTATAGCACATTGGAAGGTGGTTGTATATTTTCTTGCTCTCATATATCAGAGAAAATTTGGTTATTTCTGATTTTGGGATTGGCTAGGGTATATTCCTACTTCCTCTTGTATCGTAACGTCTGTAATTATTTGCTGCTGATTATTTTCTGCCCAAATGCTTGGCTATAACTGGGTAGACCATATATTAATCAATGGATCAATAACATAATTTTCCATATTGTCCGAATTATCGTTTGGTCGCGTTCAATTAAAAAAAGGCTTTCAGCACAAAAACTCATCTCTTATGATATTTTCCAGAAATGGAGTACGTCTGAGTAGTGCCAGGGCCTATCTGAGACCAGCAAGATTCCGAACGAACCTCCACATCATGCTCAACTCGACCGCAACGAAAATCATCGTGAACAAAACTGGGAACAAAAAAATTGTTCAAGGAGTCGAATTCCTTTACCAAAACAAATTATTTTCAGTTCGAGTGAAAAAAGAAGTTATCCTTGCTGCAGGTGCCCTCAATACTCCTCAAATACTTTTGTTGTCTGGTATTGGACCAAAACCGGAACTGGATAAGGTAAGAAACTATATTTTTACTTTGAAAGATCTCTCGAGATCACTGTTTCTGCTCACTTCGCAATTGGAATAAGCTGAATGGCGTTTCGAAAATTGATGAATAATCTCGACATATGCACTGGGAAAATA
The DNA here is from genome assembly GCA_032362365.1 of Zygogramma bicolorata. Taxonomy (NCBI): domain Eukaryota; kingdom Metazoa; phylum Arthropoda; class Insecta; order Coleoptera; family Chrysomelidae; genus Zygogramma; species Zygogramma bicolorata. The sequence continues at coordinate 6,382 of JAVJAQ010002998.1, forward strand.
AATATACATCTAGAAGTCCGTGAGCGGAGAATCACTAACAATTAATATTTTAATGCCGTGTTCCACACATAAGAACTATAGTACTACACACGACAAGCCGTATCTCTGCCTGGACTGAGTCCATAAAAAAAGTACTATCACATCCACTTATGAAAAAATCTTTCTGATCTGGAAAAAAAGCCTTTCCGAGGGCGAGAAAAATAAACTCAATATTTATGCCAACGATTACAAACGAAAGAGAATATTATACAATTAATCTGAGAATTATCTTCGAAATTCTGTACTTTCCACTTGAGACAAATTATATTGTTCTAGGAAAAAGTAACATACTTCCATGAATGGAAGACAGTGAAGACACGCAAAGAAGATGAAATTTGACTCATCTGTTATTTCGTTCAGAAAATCAAATATGAAAAAAGTTCTTTCGTGAACCTGAAACTAAAGTTAAAACATCGCCTGTGTTCATTCCATTGTGAATGAACATATTCTCAAAATTGATTGCAGTCTGATGAGCTATAATTATTCTAATTGATATTTTCAATTCAATTATTTCCTTCGGATAAATGACACACTTCCTTTCAATCGATATAAATATTTCGATGATCATCAATACAGTTGTATTCCTTCCAATAATACTTGCTTTGGTGTTGTTTTATTTCTGTGTCGCCAATTTCTTGCGGAATAATAGATTACTACTAAATTGGTATATTTTACTGGGTTCGACGATCCTGTTCCAGGAACTACATTGTAGTAATGTGTCTCTCTCTATTTCAATATCGAGCGAGGACAGCGAGAATTCGAAATACAAAAACATTGGCAACTCAACCGGATCCGATTGAAATTGAAAACTGTTCGCTTCCCATTGAAACTCGTAGCGCCTGCATCAGAATTTCACTAGTTCATTGTTTTGTCTAAGAAGAGAACATAGTAAGAAAAGCAGACCGAATAAGGAATGAGAAAGACTTTTTTTCTGCGTCTAGCTTTGTTCTCAGATAATTGAACGGTTCACCGATCAGTGTGAATTATCGCCGTATCCGTAGGGGGAAAAGGGGGGTTGAGGTCCACTGTTAGGAGATCTCTATAATCTTTACTCCTTACTTTCAACCACCTCATCTTATCAGTTATCTTATACCCATCGGAAAGTACTCAAGTATGCAAGACACCAAGCGAACAGTTCCTATTTGTAGATAACCGCATTCTATTCATTTTTTGTATTGTTTACATACTCTAAAAGCCCAAGAGCCCGCGACAGCCAGACCTTCGTTAATTAATAGAAAGTTGAAAGTTTCTCTGCCTTATGTTCCCAACATAGCGACTATGGAGTTTGGATCTTTGTTATACCCTGTTTCGACGATGCAATTTGTCGCTGCAACTCCAGATAATTGTAGGTAGTCATGAAAGATTTTCAAGTTGTATGAATCTTTATTGGTGCGATAAGTTTCAGTGACTTGGTGATCTCTGTGGTGAATTTGCCACAAATTAAAATTATGTAGTGGCACCACTGTGAAGATTGGTAATTCTGAATTCATCACAATTACAATTATTCGAAATGAATAGAATCATATGTAAGTTGAGATAACGTAGGCATTTATCTTGGTTACATTCAGTGATATTTTTTAATATTGGCAATGCAAACTGACAGATACATGACAATTGCATTGCAGTGACATCATCGAAACAGGCTGTGACTAGGGTTGGAAACAGCAGATAATAGTTTCTAAGTTCTTTGTTTTCTTACATTTTTCTTACGGATATCGTAGCTTCGACCGCATATTTTCTTCATACTTATACATAATTCTAGTAGAGTGCAATCAAGTCAGAAAGAGAAGTGAAATATTTCATCAATGTCATACGTGGATTACTCATATTCTTAAGAGAATTTCAGACTTCAACTTCCATTTCCCTCATAAACTTCTATTGCTTTATGAGCTTTCTTTCACTATTTCAGTCGAATTGATTTATAGAAATCCACACCTTCTTTCCTTCAGTGGAGGTAACTTTGTTTCACCATTCTTTATGGAACTATATTTAGTCAATACCAGGAAATCACAATCATCTTCCTGAATTGATTGCTATCTTTTGGTATTATGTATGAAAAAATCAAAAAAAATGTGTGGTTCAAGCTACGACGTCTGTAGAAAAAAAGTGACATGACTTGGAAACAAAATCACTAGTGCTATCTACCCTTCAAATGATATTTCTGTATGGTTGACTAATTATATACTATATTTCTATGCACAATGGTCACACATCAAGTAAACGAGAATATAGGCATTATAGAGTAGATGGTGCCAAAAAAAAACATTTTTGAACGTAAGCATGAGTATAATTTAATAAAGTTTAGGGGTGTCTCGCAGGGGATTTATTGAGCTTTATCCCACAAAGGAATTGGGGTAGTATTTCATACACCTTCGCTACCTGGTACTTGCCCAAGTTTTATCATTCAAATTTCATCGTTCTCACCTATAATGGGGACCCCCAACGAATTTTTTTGTGGCAACGGCTGTGGTGAATGTCAAGCGTTCTGTGGAATGTTATATGAGTCATCCAGATAGAAACAGTGTCTTGCCGACTACTATATTAGGAACGTCCACATTTGCGCTATAATCAATACCAAATCAAAAATTCCCACCACGTCTCTTCAAAGCAAGATCAAAATGAATCAATTTGATGTTTTACTTTTGATAACCCTGACACCAGAACACTTTTCATGTCGTTCATTGAATATTTCTTGAGACTTTCACTACATACTTCAATTTCAAAGGTAACTTCATGAACTTGAGGTGAGTGAGTTGACTTCAGGATAAAACAGATTGTGCTTCAAATATCTCAATTTCCAACGTCATTAGGGCTTCGAAAATATCATCATTTCCGATGGAACAACTTGAAAATGAACATGAAAATTTCCAAACCTATTGTTGAAGTTGTTGGCTCTCTTGAAAAAATGTATAGATAACTCTAAACGGAATCACACTGAATTCAACCCATCCCCTTTCAGTTATTATATTCCAAGTGAAGGAGTATATTGGTGATCTTCAAATTCATGCGAACACTCATTTATTTCGATATATCATGTTTTCAGGTTGGGATCGAACAAGTCCACGAATTACCAGGAGTTGGGAAAAACCTACGGAACCACGTAACCTTCTACATGGACTTCTCCCTGAAGAAGGTGAAGAATACCAACGATCTGGACTGGGCAACAGCACTCGACTACATTTTGAACAAAAGGGGTCCAATGTCCTCAACAGGTGAATGATATAAACATTTCTGTAATTGCATGTCAGATAGACGTCGTAGTCAATTCAGCGGTCGTTGACCCCGAGATTCCAACTCTTACGCAGAAAAGCGGCTATTGCATTTCTGAATTCTTTTCTGTTTTCTGTGTTCTGGTGATATGAAGAGAAACCGCAAACAACTGTAGTGGGTTAATGATTTTTATCAGATCGCCTTTAAAGTTGAGAACTCTGAGAATGTTGCATCTGCAATACCATGTATTTCACGGCATTCCAGGTATATTGGTTTCGAGTATTTTTCGATGACCCATCTTTTGGTGACTCCAACAAAATACTTTCCGCTAACATACTTGATATACAATTTTTTTTGACAATGTCGGAGAGAAAATCTCCTAAATGGGAACTCTGAGGAGCACCTAATGCATACGAAAATGTACTAGATAATCAATGGTGGTCATTTAAATTAGTAGAAAAATTCCCTCTTTTTTTTATAGGAATGTCCCAAGTCACAGCTAGAATAAACTCTATATACGCCGACCCGAGTGGGACGAACCCTGATCTCCAGATTTTCTTCGCGGGATTCCTAGCAAAATGCGCTCGATCGGGAGAAGTGAGAGCGCTAGAAGATCCGAAACATCCTGACGCCCCGAAGGGGCTCACCATGTCCCCGGTGACTCTCCACCCGAAGAGTAAAGGGTACGTCGGTCTCCGCTCCAAGGACCCACTCAAGCCCCCCGTCATGGTGGCCAATTATCTCACGGAACTTGATGACGTTAAGGTATTGGTGGCTGGGATTCGGGTTATCCAAAAGCTGGCAAATTCCTCGGTGCTGAATAGGAAGTATGGAACGGAACTCGTGAGAGAAGAATACGGAGATTGTTCGAAAAAACACGGGTAAGATGCATCACAAGATGAGCTAAGTTGGCTCTATAATGAAAAAAACGTATTGAGTATCAAGAACGGTATGCCCATTGTATCGATTGAGGAAGGAGTGGCTGATCGTGCACGATCCTACCATTCTTTCCTTGATCCGAATGAAATAATTGCCACCGAATAACTCCAAATTATATACTTTCCCGCTCTCCAAATTGCATTCATTATAAAATTCAAGGTGACATTCGGATAACATCATTCACCTCACCACTGTTTGAATGTAGTTAGTTAGTGGTGGATGGATTATTTCTTCTTTATTCTTTGGGTTCTTGAAAACCCACAAAAGCAAGAAAAAAAATCATTTACTTTCATTGACGACCAATTAGTTGTTGAACTCAATACAGTAGATTATGAAGACGTCGATGCTGTGGGTAGTTTCCATTGCCTCTGTTATGCCCAAACAGACATGTCTTTGGACATTTTTACGTTGGGTGAAGCATATATCTGCAATGTCTTTTCCAACATGGCAAAGATGAATATGTCAGCATCGATCACAGCAACATTAGTTACAACCATTACAAAACCACCGGTTCCAACCCCTATTTATTCCTGTAGGTGAGTCTGCCTTCCTTATCTTTCTAGCCACATGTTGGCCCCTATGGTAATCTTGAATCCAATACCAAGACATTCAACATCACCCAACAAATGAAGAAAGAGTCTGAAAGCCGAAACGTTGCGACAGGTATCGCATTTTCTATAGGTCGTTTCATCTTCATCAAGTTTTTTATTGAATACAGATTGAGCTTTTCATCTTCAAATCATTCAGTGGAGAATAACCAAATGAATTTGCTTTCCTCTTTTCTCTGCATGGTAAAGCGAACAGAAGTCCAACGTTCGAGATATCTTATTATTATTATCTTTCCTTTTCTATTTCTCCTGATGTCTACTTTTTTGTCTGTATTTTCACATAAAAACTTGGCTCCTTCATGATTATTAAACTTTGAGTTTCGAAACGAGGCCTTGTGAAAAACAATATTTTCCTTTCCAAAAACTTCGAGTATTCCGACGATCTGTGAAGAGAAGATATTCAATGTGATGCCTTCCATTCACTCAGTAATTAAATATCATAAAAAGTGTTTCATTCGTTTCTGTAGATGGATATTATGGCGTTTCAACAAAACTTAATAAACACGAACTAATTATTAACTCCCAGAGAAGCCTCATTTTTGATGTTATGAAAGTGTTTTCGGAAAGCTTTTTTACGAAGGCGTTTTTATGTCTTGATTTCAAAATGAAACGGCTGCTATAACCAACTGTATTAAACAAAATGGTGTTTTGAAACTCACGCAATATTCTTGGGTGAATTTTTCAGTGGCTTCGGAATTAGATTATAACTGACTTTCGGGCTGATTGCACTATAAAAATCACTTTATTTTCTAATTTTGCGACCGTAATGTGGTAATTTAAATATTAGGGAAGTGAAGGTAGGGTGGGAGGTTTGATGGACCATTGCAAATTCAAGGTCTTATTCGTCATATAGTTCTCATATTCCGATTAGAAAAATCATTTGAAATTTGGTGTTAACGAAGGATTCATTGGTGCTATCAGACAAATTCAAATATTCAGAACATTGTTTATGTCTCAATATATCGTTTTGAAATGGAGCAGATTAAAAGGAAACTACAAAGCCCTAATTATTATTGAAGACAATTTCAGATTTTTGAAAATCTTTTGGCATGAACCAGAAATTAGAAGTACCTCACCAAAAGATATTACCATATAACGCACTGTTTTATCTAGGATTAAGTTGATATACGTTTCAGCACGTCCTGGAGATTTTTTGGCTAACAGTTTAGCTAACAATTACTAGATTAATATTATGGGACTATCATAATAGTATAATGAATGCATTGCGATACTCCAATGGTCACTAATGAGACCAAACCTTATTTTATATTTTGACTTCGTTTTATAACTGTTTCCATCGAATTTTCGTGAGAATAAGCAAATCTAATGACCAAATTCTTAAGGGTTTGATTATAGTGACTACTTTTCACATAACTGTGATTATAATCTAACTATGGGTCAGTCGTAAATACTCCAGTGAACCGAGTTCAGTATTGCCGTACTTCCATGGACCATCAAACGTATCTGGAGAATGAGATAATCTATTTGATCCCAAAATAGTCCGAGGAACACAACGTACCCAGTTGTAACAGTTTTTATGTCCACTTAGTTGTTTCAAATGAATCACTGTATTCGATTCGTTAATTTCGGATACTACGTTGAATTTTGGACAACTTCCATTTCTTTCAATTCAATATCAATTTTCAACACGTTTTCGAAGTAATATTCGATTTTATCGATATTTCCAAAAATAATCCACTTTAGAAATGAATTTAATATGCAGTTCATGCATAAAGCATGCTATTGTTACAATTATTTCATTTCAGATACGACACAGACGACTTCTGGCAATGCGCAGTACGGTATTACACCGGTCCAGAAAACCATCAATGCTGCTCCTCAAAAATGGGCCCAGCATCCGATCCTATGGCGGTAGTCGACAATAAGCTGAGACTTCACGGAATCGAAGGCATCAGAATAACCGACGCCTCAGCAATGCCCATTCTGGTGTCAGGCAACACCCACGCCACCATAGTCATGATGGCTGAACGAGGAGTGGACTTCATCAAAGAGAAATGGCTGCCACAGCATTCCGTAGTAAACAGAAATGGTTTCGGAGGTCCCGACCAGGGCAGCAACAGGTACCCGGGTCACGATATCCACCCACATTGGGATATTGCCAGGAGACCTGGTGATTCAAATCACCATCATCCGGATTTCAAGAGAAACAGCCAAGAAGCGACCCACTTTCATCAGCATCATCACCATAACCATGGTGTTCGTGGACCCACTCTCGATATCGTTCATCCTCCTGGTTTCCCTTCCACGACGAAATCAGGAAGTTTCAAGGAAAACTCTAGGGTCAACGTTCATTCGAAGTGAATATATTTTTTTTGTTCTGAATCAGCAAAGCATCCAGAAACTGTTTCAGGGTATCAAAAACCATGTTGAAAATACAAACATTGTGGAATAACTATCACATTGGAACAGTTGTGTTGAGAAATGTGGAATATTTCATAAAACAATTATGATGATGATTGTGAACAGAAGTTTCATTCCCAGAAGGTGTTTTTTTTTTCGTCATGGTCTACACAACCAGTTTGCAACTGGAAAAGTATCTGAGTTTGTGCCAAGATGAATAAGCTGTACTACCTCTCAATATCTTGTACAACCTACAGCAGGTTCCGACAAAGCATTCGTCTCTTATTAGTTGGGGTACTCTTTGATTGAAACCGTAGTAAGTGTCTTGCAATGGATAATGTGATTTCTAATATCACTACGAAAAAAAATAAGAAAAAACTGAGCTTCATTAATCTTTGACGAATGTGAGATAATATCCATACAACTTTGCTACCTGATATCTGACCACCAAGTAACCATCATCAAAACTTCATAGTCACTGATGGTTCTCAGCTGTGTTGGAGAGACGGACAGAGAAAGAAATAACGAAGGTCTGGCGGTCGCGGGCTCTTGCTCTATTAGGATCTCAGAAGGAGTGATGTCCTGGAGGAATTACAAAATTATTTCCCTTCCGTGGTTGATATGGAGTGGTTGATATGGACTGATACAGCAATTGTTATGAAAAAGAGACAACAAAATTCCAACTATCCCTTCCTCTCCACACAAATATTCCTATTCCCAATGCCATAATATTTGTTACTAGAGAGCTGTGATGCAATAATTCTAGTGTCATTCCCAGATCCAACATGAAATCCTATCTTCATCTGATTTTGTTTCCAAGGCGTTCTCTAACTGAAACATTTTTTTTTGTTAATCGCAAAATAAAAAACTAACTGCCTACACTCAACATCAAGATGATTCTTTGGTCGTTGCTCATAGGCCACAGAGCAACATTGTACCATTATCAGATTGTGGACCTAACTTTCAGCCTTCCTGTTACAATTTCCCCGATTTCCATCCCGTCGATCCTTCCGACCCACATCTGACCTCCGACAATTCTCTAATGACCGTACATCAACTCGACCATATAAAGGAAATCTCTCGGTGACCAGCAGAGACAAATAACGGACCAGAACCAAACTCGGTTATTCCCATGGCTACCCATAAATTACACTTCTGGAGAGGACACTTCGAAACGTTCCTGTTTTGTTTTGACGGCGTATGTTTTCGAAACGACTGCCGGAGATGTTCGGCGAGTTACTTCCCGGTCGGGAGTAATTAGAAAATAACTGATTGTAATTGGAATTTAATTAGAATTCCTCGACTGGGGAGTGACAGATGGCGCGCCGGACCGTTTCGACTTCAGAGTGAATCTGAGAACGGAATGAAAGTTTGATGGGTTTCGGAGTGGGAAAGCAGTTGATTCATTGTATTCCTATCGAATTTCTCTTTCCATGAGAGGATATTTCATTTTTGTTATTGCTTTTGCAGCTTTGAATGTCTACTGTAATCCCTGACGTTTTACTCCAGTCTATAAGGGTGAAAAAAGTGTTAACTGTTTATTTATCCCATACAGCATCGATTCGTATGAAAATTTGGATATAGGTTATACTCATCCCCTTTTCCAAAATCTACCCCGTACCGAGGGTTGCTTTCTCCCTGGGGTTGGATGCCACCCCTTCTTGGGGATGAAATTTTTTTTATTTGAAATAAGTGCGGAAATCAATAGATTGACTAATTCTAAGCACTTTTTGTTCTATGAAGTTTCTTCTGAGAAGCAATACTTTGTCGGTTATCAGTAAAAAAAAACACATTTTCAGATACTTTTTCGCGGATAACTGGAAAATAAGACATCTAATCGAAAAACCTGCGGAGAGCAAACAACAAACAAAGGCGAATGTTTATTTGTGATGTATGCAAACCCACTACAAACTGAATAATTGCTAATTGAAAGTTGATTGGTATTTTCGAACGCCAAAATGGCAAGTTTCTACATACAATAACCAAAAACCAATGCATTTTTCGGAAAAAACTAATTGGACGTTTTCTGAAGTTCTTCATTTTTGTTATTTATAAAAGTTTCTAGCATCAAAACTGACCGAGGTATGAAGGAAATAATGTTGATTCCTATTTTTTCCTTAAAAAAATTGTGAATAACTTATCCTCTCTCCCCTCCCCTCTTTGAAAAAAATCGTTGTTACTCCATAATTCACTACATTCATGTTCTTATGATGATTTCTGAGTTTTTCATCAATTGAAAGTACGTAGTTTTGAAAAAAATTGAGATTGAAGAAAAAAAATCATATACGTAATTCAGCGAAAAATCATAATTTCTTCGAAATAACTCGAAAAGTATTGATCACATGCAGAATTTTCTTGAGTATAAAATGGAAGGCTTTTCTCCTCAGAAAATTTCGCTGTTTCATTTTTTCCTGCAGGATGAAAATAGAGTAAGATATGGCCAGTTAAATATTGTGAGGGTTCGCGCAAAGTAACTTTTTCGAGCCCTTTCAGCATGAACCTTTTCAAAAATATAATCTGAAACAAAAAATAATGTAAATGAGCTTATAGCTCTTGAAAAAAGTTACAAAATACTTTTTGGTGGATCTGATTGCTTGAAGACTAAGCGAGTTATGGGAAAAAAAACAAAAACAATTTTTGTAGAAATTAGAGTATGTACATTAGTGTATTGAAGAATACACATAGTAAGTATATTTTAGGCCTAGTGGAACTATATGTATATTATATATGTATATATACATTAAATATGTATATATACATATAGTTCCTCTAGGCAAGGATGAGTTATTCACAATTTTTTTTCAAGGAAAAAAATAGGATTCAACATTATTTCCTTCATACCTCGGTCACTTTTGATGCTAGAAACTTTTTTAAATAGCAAAAATAAAGGATTTTTGAAGGACTTCAGAAAAGGTCCAATTATTTCTTCACGAAAAATGCATTGGTTTTTGGTTATTGTACGTATGATCTTTCCATTTTGGCGTTTGAAAATACCAATCAACTTTCAACAAGCAATTATTCAGTTTGTAGTGGGTTTGCATACATCACAAATAAACAATCGCCTTTGTTTTTTCAAAAGCTATAATTTTGCTCTCCGCAGGTTTTTCGATTAGATGCATTTTCCAGTTATTCGCGAAAAAGGATCTGAAAATGTGTTTTTTTTTACTGAAAACCGACAATTTCACTCGCGAATAAGTCAATCTATTGATTTCCGCACTTATTTCCAATAAAAAAAAGTTTACCCCCAAGAAGGGGTGGCATCTACCCCCAGGGAGAAAGCAACCCTCGGCACAGGGTAGATTTTGAAAAAGAGTGTATGTAGATCCTGAATACAAATTTTTATGCGAATCGGTGCTGTATGGGATAAATACACGGAAAAATGGTCATAGACTGGACTATTTCGCTAGCGCGAATGGCTAGCTTCTTCAGACTCATCTTGACTCGAGTCTTGACTATTATTCCGATGACTAAACGTTTTGATTTCTTGAGGCGTAATTATATTTATACAGGTAGTCAGTCTGGAGTGTTAATTACTTCTGTTGGTTCGGAGAATAATCATCATTATCAGTGGCCGCACTACCTGTCGTTATCTCATTAGTCATTCTTAATTTCTTCAGAATGGGATTCCAAATTCGATTCAGACTCAACGCTTCTTCTTTTCTGTTGTAATTGTCCGTGTGTTTTTGGATCTCTATCGCCTCCCGTACCAATCGGCTATGGTAACCCTGGTTGGGGGCAATCAGTTTAGCATTTTCAAACAGAATCCTGTGGTTACTCTCACTCAGTGCGTGTTCCGCCACCACCGATTTGTCAATTTGGTGCAACTAATATTAATGATTACTCTCCAATAAACGCTCCAGACTACCTGCATCAATATAAATACGCCTTACGAACTCGAAACGTTTAGTCATCGGAATAATAGTCAAGATGAGTGAGCCTCTGAAGAAGCTAGCCACTCACGCTAGCGAAACGTCAGGAAGAAAGTCCGGTAATGTTAAGTTTATCGGGCACCAAGCGAAAAAAAAATTTTTTGCGGGAACTTACGTATTTCGACCTCCTGAACAAAAAACTTAGATAAAAATTTTGGCGCTCTCCAATAGTTTTCAAGATACAGGGCATTTTTTGGGTCAAAAATGGGATTTTTGAATACACGTTCCTGCATCAAAATTACACTCGAAATTCATCCTTCTTTTTTATCAGCACAATGTACACATCCCTAATTATCCGTTCCACACTTTTTTTCATTCGGAAACACTAGTTTTATAACAAAAAAATGCACTTTTCCTCAACAACAACAAAAACATTGAAAATTCGGCATGTCACTGCTAAATGTTTAGTGTATTTTTTTTATGAGGGGTTGGTACCTTGGAAAACCAGAGCACACTATTCAAATCTTTATTCAAAGTGCATACTGCATCACACCTCGGGCATTGAATTGTCGAGAAAAATATTCCTATTGTTGTAAGGTTATTAACTAATGCCCTCTTATGCACCAAGGCTGTATATTCGAATAATTTCATCATTTTAATAATTTACGTAAAAACTTCAAAATGAAGGAAAATTAATTGGCTCTGGTTAATTGCTCTGGTTTGAGTCTGGTTTGAGGTCTGGTTTTCCAAGGTACCAACCCCTCATAAAAAAAATACACTAAACATTTAGCAGTGACATGCCGAATTTTCAATGTTTTTGTTGTTTTTTGAGGAAAAGTGCATTTTTTGTTATAAAACTAGTGTTTCCGAATGAAAAAAAGTGTGGAACGGATAATTAGGAATGTGTACATTGTGCTGATAAAAAAGAAGGATGAATTTCAAGTGTAATTTTGATGCAGGAACGTGTATTCAAAAATCCCATTTTTAACCCAAAAAATGCCCTGTATCTTGAAAACTATTGGAGAGCGCCAAAATTTTTATCTAAGTTTTTTGTTCAGAAGGTCGAAATACGTAAGTTCCCGCAAAAATTTTTTTTTTTATCGCTTGGTGCCCGATAAACTTAACATTACCGAAAGTCCAAAGAACGACGGCCTTCAAACCCGAAGAAATGTAGTAATACTGGAAACCTTGGCCTTGAAAGCCTTAATTATTTCGACTACTATAATGTACCCATACCAAGGCTCATTTTGACTTCGAGTGATTGCTTTGTTTTGTTCTCTCCCAGTTATCACATAGGTATATTTCAACGAAGTTCCATACAGGTCGCATTCTGGTCACAAAAATGGTAAAATATCAACCTCAGTATCACTTTCAACCACAGACATTACAACAATTGGCTCTAAGAGAGAGAGAGAGAGGACCGCGGAATGGGCAAGGTAGAATACTTCAAGAATGACCTCTAAGTGAATTCCTTCCTCAATGTAGCAGATGAAGAAAAGTTAAGAAGAATAGGGTGATTGAAGTATAGAATTATCATTCTGTCCCTCATAATATCACTTCAATGTATCTAATCTTCCTCTCTCTAATGTATTTCGAGTTGAATGGGAAACTATTATAAAGGCCAGTTCATTAGTTGCAATGTATTTGCTTTCAATAGATGACTCATGGAACAATATATTTGAAATTCACTTTGTCCTTCAATCAAATCAGCTGACATCTCGAATGGATCATAATAATAACAACACAAAAACAATAGACAAAATCGTGAAAGCGAGCCTACTATCGAAATTATGTAAATTTGATTAGGCATTAATACGCAATTACGTGCGAAGAAATACTTCACTTCTCGTCAGCTTCTACTGATCTACAAGGCTTAGATACGACTTGTCATGGAATACAGTTCTCATGTGTGGAGTTCGGCACCAAATCATTCATTGAGGCTTCTCGATTCCATTCAGGGAAAGGCAGTTCGTCTTGTTGGTGATTCTTCGCTCACAGACTCTCTCAGTCTCTCTTCTATAGACACTTTCACGGTCGATGCTCTTCCGAATTGTTATCAATCGTTCTCCGCTTGGCAATATCTACACGGATGACGAGTACAGAATTCCCACCCCTTTGTTGTGGATTTGGAAACCTGTCGAACCTCTCTTGCTCAGGGATCTCTTTTCAATAGAATAGCTGAGCTTTGGAATTCCTTGCCAGAAGAGGTTTTTCCTGAGACTTACAAGCTTCAGAAATTCAAAGTAAATGTTAATTCGTATCTCCTGTCCCTTGATTCACGCGGTGTTCTTCGAACATCACAGGGCTTCCCTTTCGTGTGAATCTGCATATAAAAAAAAAGCATGAATGTATGCTATTGTCACATTCCTTGGATTCCCATAGCGTTTTTATCGTAAAAGATGCTGATGGGAAAAAATTACTCGGAGTTCGATTTAAAATGTAGTGGAATCAAATTCATATATCTTAGTAATACAAATGTTCATTTTCGCAGATTTTTTGTACTTTTTTTGATTCGAATCACACATCTTCCCAAATTTCCGAAACGAATATTGCAAATGAAATTTGAACAAATGCACCACAGAACACGAAACTGAAGAAAATTGCGATGATACCAATCAGTGCACTATTCGCTTCAGATACTGAATTGCTATCAGCATAACGAATTGTGCAAAATGACGATATCATTCGTTATCGAAGATGTGATGATCCACGTATTCGTTACAAAAATTGGTGTCCTGTTAATTAATGCACCATTGAGTTCAAAAATGGACAGTCGTTGCCAGATATGAGTATATTGGTATTTCAAGACAAGCGATACGCCCTCTAGTGAAAAGTTTCAAACAAATGTCAAAGTGGTGGTTTATTAGTTGAAGGCTTGGTCAAATGGCGCTGCGATATCATTATGGAAATTTGAATTATTATTATAGTATATTATGCAACGATCGTGTAATGATGGTTATTAATATATGAGCATAAACCGGGATACGAAACGAGCCGAAGGTGAGTTTATGCGAGTGTATTAATAACCATTACATGAGAGTTGCATACGCTATTTTATCTACACCCGATAAATAGTGAAGAACTACAAATATTATATTTATATTTGTATTGCCCACAATAATACTAATTTAACGAATTTCTTCGAAAAATTCCACAGAATTGTAAATAATAGTATTACTTCGAGAAATAAAACGATGAGATATGAAAAGAAGATCAAAAATCAAAGAAAAAAAAGATTTCTCGAGGCCGGAATCGAACCAATGTCTCTTCCAGCTAGACTATTTAATGTCACCGCCACAGACGGCTCGGCTACGGGGAGCCAACAAAATTTGATGAAAAAATAAGTCATAAATCATGCATTTGTCAAATGAAAAATTTGATCATTCTAACTGTATTTCTGTCGGTAAAGGTGTCGAAGGTGATCCTCCCATATCGCTGGTATCAGACATTTTGTTATGATTATCGAAGTTCTGCTATATTCTCCGAAAGTTCAATACCTATACCGATATTGACTTGACAAATGTCAAATGCAGAGCATGCACATCATGCTTGATTGAAAAATAATGGGTTTCTATTGGTTAAAAATCTGTATCGTAATGAAAAATCTGTATCGTAATGGATTTCATTATAAAACGGGTTGTGGGCATGTAAGTGTATTATTAGAGTACGGGTGTAGATAATAGTTATTTATGTATCAAGGGAATTAGGAGGGCCTTAATTACCGATGGCAAAGTTTGCGTCCCGAGGGCCTCTGGCCCAAGGGACAGCAATTGCCTGAGGTTATTAAGGCTCATTAATTCCCGTGGTACATAGATAATTTTATTTCTGACCGGTTTCAATAAAATTTTGTTCATTTTTGAAACGGAAAAATGTACCAATTCATTACCTTCCCGGTATATTTGAATCAGGTACCGTTGATTATAGTATAGTTTTCTTGTTGCTAGGTTGTTGCTATGTTACTTGTTTATAAACAGAACTTTGTTATCAAGCTGTGTTTGCGGTAAAAACGTGTTTTCTACCCCAAATATAATGGAGGATATTTTGAAAAAAGCTGAACAAGCAAGAGAATCATTGATTCCATCGAAAAGTGAAGCCGTATACCAAAAAGAATACAAGATATATCTGGACTGGCTGACACGGAAAAATGTTACTACTCTCTCTCTCTCCTATATATATATATATATATATATATATATATATATATATATATATATATATATATATATATATATATATATATATATATATATATATGTATGTCAATCCTACATTTTGGGGACAAAAAATTTCGAGGATCCTACACTTCGGACCCAAAGCCGACATTTCGGGGACGTCCCCAAAGTGCAAGCCATAGTTTGGGTCTAAGTATATTACACTTCAGGTACGAGGTACCGAAACTGCAGCATTTTCAAATATCGTTCAGTTTGAGTACATTTTGATAATCTGTTTTTGCTACAGTTTCGGGACTTCTGAGATGTCAGGCTGTATGTATGTCCATGATTTTTTTTAACTTCTTTACGGATTGGAATCGAACATAAATTAATTCAAAATGTTTTGATACCGTTATGATACATAAACACATACCTATGCATGTGAGAATTTTTGGGGTTGGGGTTTTTGTAAAAAATCCATATATTATGGATGGCTAAAGTTTTTATAGTATGTGGGGGTTTTCGGAGTCAGAGATTATGATATATTTGCAACAATTCAAGATGTCGTCGAGTTTGGGGATTCCACTGAAAATTAGTAACGACTACCAAAAGTCGACGAAGGGATGACAGAAATTCATCGGATTTTGAGTTGCTCAGGCGTAACGTAGACAGCAAGGAAAATATCAAATTTAATTCAAATCCGTACAATCAGAAAATGTTATCACCTTCGTCAATAAAAATTATGTAATGTTCAGTGAGAATCGTGTCAATTGATAGCGATGAAACAATTCGTGTGATGTAGAAACCGGAAAAACCTTTGTTATCAATGATAGATATAAAAAAAAAATGGATAGGTGGTGTGATTTTTCAATGGTACGAGAAAATAATGCGAAAAGAGTGAACCACATAAGACAAATTCTAGGCTCTAGCCTAGGTTAGGTGTTCGGTTCGCGCCTTGTAACAAATCTATTACTGAACATTGTTACGCTATTACATATTTTACGAAATGTCCAGAAATCTATTACACTTTGCATTTGTCTTGCCTGAGAAGTGTGATTGAGTTTTCAGTGCCATCTATTAACAAATGTTTGTATACCTTGTATTATTTTTCGCTGTTGTTTGCCTTACGGCGTACTGTTTTCTGATAGGTTGTTGAATGAAATGGAATAAAAAAAACAAAACATCTCATTCACTAGCCAATCAAAACCCAGTGCGCGATAAACAAAGGTGTTTTATGCGAACCAATATCAAGGAATAACAGATGTAAGAAATGGAAAATCGACACTTGTTTTCCCCAAACTTTGATAATTGAGTGAAAGGTTTCAATGATATTCAGACTGGATTGGTTGAAATTTCCTTAGTATTCAAATGCTTTATATGTACCCTCTGTCCAGATTTGTAAAGAACTCGTCAAAATCTGAAAAGAATAGGACGGGAGTGTCTATTAGGGATCAATTACATGGCTTCCCTATCGTGTGAATCTGCATTTAAAAAAAGTGTATATCATGTTATCACTCCTTTTGAATAAATAGAAACCTTGGTTCTTTCCTTCTGTATGCAAGCAAACATTTTCACAGTCTACACTTACACATAAATTATAAATGTATGTGTTCTGTGGAAGCTTAAACTGAGCTCAACGCTCTTAACCCAATAGGCACATACGCACGTTGAAAAGATATTACATAACCAACCGTTGAAATACAGTTAAAATGTCGCGGGAAATTACGTTTTCTTGCATCGAGAATCATATTATTGAGAAACGTTGTGTTTCAAAGTATTATTATAATTTACTTCATGCGCGATCTGAACGTTTATTTACAACGTGTTGGTATATTATATTACTATACAAATTTATATATCATTTATACCTTTGATAAAAGTTTTCCATCATCGTTATAAAATAATATATCTTGACCCAAATACTTGTGTTGATTCAGAACATAAATGTATATTGATAATGAATAAACCTACATTAGTTTAAACCTTCATTAAATGGCAGTGCAGTTGGCCCTTTCCAAAACATGAATGATCTACGGCATTGACGAAAAATTCCACTTCTGTTTCTGAATTGATTGCCATTTTTTGGTTTCATGTGTAAGTATATAATCAGGAAAATGTGTGATTTAGGCTACGACGTCCGTAAGAAAAATGAAAGGAAAGACATGACTTGGACACGAAATCACTAGTGTCATCAACCCATAGTATCCATCCCTTCAAATGATATATCCATATGGTTGACTAACTAATATCTCTATAACAATGGCTTCATCATGTGAACTAACAGAAGAATTTGGCTGAAGAAAGGAAAAGAAGCCTTTCAACAATAATTACCCAACTCATAAGTGAGTATATTTTCATATATAAATTAGATATATAACATAGTTTATGCCAGAACCGATTTGAAATTCACATGGAAAACGAAAAAATTAAAAACTTCCTCATATAGCTCATGAAGTTGATAGAATCCCTAATTTTTTATGTAATTTTCCCATTCCCTATTATATTGCTACTATAGTGCATTCACGTTTTTCCTCACCTCGCGCGACTTTCATTTGTTGTTTCATTCGTTTTAAGCTTCAAACTGTGGTCATCCAGTAAATAACGCTGTACTATATCGATCTATATATTCAGATGAGCCACTTCATGTAATTAAGATTGCACTGCACAGGTAAATTCGTTCAATCGTATAATTCTTGAATCAGGGCATTTCCCAATCGAGCCTAAAAATGTTTCAATAATATAGAAAAATGGATGACTCGAAACAAAAATTTATGAAGGCAACGAAGAGAAAAACAAGGAATTTTTTCTTCGAGTTTTTCGGGTTATCAGGCAACCACAATCCAAATATCGCTATTATACTGTAGATGGCAAAACAAAAACGCTTCAAATCCTCTTTACATAGGCGCTGATTGGTTTCACCATTGTTTAAAGACATACATAGTCAACCATATGAAAATATCATTTCAAGGGATGGATACGGGTAGATGACACTAGTGATTTCGTGTCCACGTCGTATCCTGAATCACACATTTTCTTGTTCAGTTACGCATAATTCCAAAAGATGGCAATCAATTCAGAAACAAAAGTGGAATTTTTTGGTCAATGTCGTACATCATTTATGTTTTGAAGAATATTTCAATACTTAATCTTCCATTTCCTCCATAAACTTCTACCGTCAACTCTTCAATAAAGTTTCATCAACTTTCCTTCAACATTACAGTCGAACTGACATACTGAACTCTGTACCTATTCTTCCCCAGGCCCGGTTTCACCAACTACTTCAATCTCAATTTTGAAGGTATCTGATAGTTTTAACCCTTCAGTATTGGCTATTGGCTCTGGGAATGCGGGTAAAATTAGAAAATACATTTCCTATCATTGTGGCCAGACGAACAAGGATTGGAACTGCCTGTCCCATGGAATGTACTTCTTGCCCTAGATGTCTAGAAACCCTGGTGGTGGAATTGATGCGATATTGTTTAGAATTCTATGGCGACATTTTCACCATTTCGTGTTGTTTTGCTCAATAACGTCTCTAGAGACGCTGCCTGTCGACATTAGTAAAGTCATAATAAAATTTGATATCAATTTATTTCATTTCTGAAAGATATGAGTTCCGCACCCAGCTGAATTCGAGTTGTCCTATTGTGCATCTTAGTTTTGAGAAGTCTCGTTATTTATATGTTACTTCGTTTTCCATTCAGTGGTGCTAATACTTGTGTTTGTGAGCTAGTAACGTGTGCGATATTACCGCTATAATAATGTTGATGGATAGTGTGAAGCCGCAGATAATACTTTCATTTGTGTGCAGTACCGAATTAGAAATAGTATCTGAATTAATGAATGTATAGATATTATCTTCACCTTAATGATTTTCAAGCACAATGGAAATATAATTAGAACCGACTTTGACATTTTTTTCTGTTTCGAAGAGTTGACTATCTGCATTTCGATTTGAGGTAAAGATTTGTTATTATGATAATGTATCGTCATAATTTAAAAATATTTTCGCAAGAACTTGCGTATTCCGATGTGTACCTAGGTACTGTACAAATAATAAGTCAAAGTGCGTCACATGGAAAACGAAAAAATTAAAAACTTCCCCATATAGCTCATGGAGTTGATAGAATCCCTAATTTTTATGTAATTTTCCCATGCCCTATTATATTGCTACTATAGTGCAGTCACGTTTTTCCTCGCCTCACGCGACTTCCATCTGTTGTTTCATTCGTTTTGTGCTTCAAACTATGGTCATCCAGTAAATAACGGCTGTACTATATCGATTTATATATTCAGATGAGCCACTTCATGTAATTACGATTGCACTTCACAGGTAAATTCGTTCAATCGTATAATTCTTGAATCAGGGCATTTCTTAATCGAACCTGAAAATGTTTCAATAATAGAAAAAGGGAAGACTCGACACAAACATTTCTTAAGGAAACGAAGAGATAAACAAGGAATTCTACAAGCCTGAAAAAACAATGAATTTAGATCATTAATAAGCATGTACGATTCTAAAGAAATTTTGTAGATGTGGTAGCAATGAGAACAAACCTCGTGAAGTATTGGTCAACAATTAGTGATGGGCAACTCGAGTTGAATTTTCTCTATTTCGAGTTGGAAATCGGTATAATTTGAATACCTCCGCCCTAGCGTATCATCCGTATGACACCAAAATACATATATGAACGATAAATAAATTCATTTTTTATTCAAATTACACGTACTTTAATTCATTACAATGGTTCCCAAACATATTTATGCTGAATCTGTCCTAATTTTTCTAATATCGTTACGAAGCAAAGTCATTTATATTGTTGAAATGAGAAAAAATTCATCCAGCCAAATCGAGTCAACTCTGGTTACCTGAATATCAATTCGAGTTGCGTTTATCCCGAGTTGGCACATCACTATCAACAATGTTACGCCTCTCACAAAAATTGATGTTTCCCATTTACGTAATATATGTAACCGAACCAATTTTATGCGGACAACCAAAATGAATTGGTATTTACTGATTTAGACTGGTACTAACCACACCATTCAAGCGACTTTGGTTATTCGTTTGGTTATATATTAGTGACGTCATAAATCAGCTGTTGAGTGTCATAGTTATCGACGCAAAATTTTGGTATTTACGTACCTATTAGGCATTCCATATCACGTGATGTCTGGGGGGCAAACACCAGTTTTACCACGGAAACCACATTCTTTTGAATGAATCAAACGAAAGTTCCTGGGGGGCAGATACCATAATATTGATTCATTTGACATTTTTGACAAGTATCTGGGCTGCAATTCTTGAAATTAATCCGTATACGACTCTCGTGTTGTGTCGCAGTTCAACACATTCAGTCCATATATCTATTTCTACGTCACTTTATTTGTATGAAAATCCAATCCGTATGACTCGAGAATTGCAGCCCTGGAATGTCTAATGGAGCAGTTTTATTTACCCGGTTATGAGTTTGGAAAACTTTTCTCGCGGGATTTTGCCATTTTTATTTTTCAGCTCAATATTTGTGTTATGTTTTTTGGACTCCGATACTCCAAGTTTTCTGGTGATAATATTTATTATGGATAAATACAAATGAATATAAATAAGTCTATATTACGAGGGTAATAATTACCGAATAGAGGTCTCGGAGATTCACACTGTAAATCTGCTTTGAGCTGTTAAATTACTATACAGCATTTACGATTTATACCCAATAACTTTATTATTTCTCATTTTTGTTCTTATTTCCGCATTTTATAAAAAGTTTGATAAATTCAACATTGGGAATTTTTCAAATGAGAACTAAAATTGGAAATCAAGCATTAAGATAGGAACTAGTTTTTTGGTATTTTCCAATTGATTTTTAAAGGAAAAGATTTGGGATTGGAAATAACGATAATACTAGCACAACAAACACAGGAAGTAAAGTAAAACCGGCGCATTCAAGTGGTTCTAATAAATGATGTCATCTAGTCGCACGCCATCTCAAACCAAAGGTTAACCACGGTAAATACCACAAAATTTTGGTTTGTCACATAAACTTGATTATGGACTGGGTGTCGGGTAATCCTCAAATACAAGTTTTTGCGGTACCAACTGAAGGCATCTACGTCATTGTGAACGATTAGGTACGATTGCTGTAATGTGTAACGTCTTCAGTAATATGTGTTGCATACTTAGATACAGTCGGTCTTTTGTTTCTTTCATTCAGATAGGAACAAAACTCTCTTTTTATCAATATCGGTCAGTTTTTCACTGACTTAACTGTAGTGAAAACGTTCATTTCATATGGTTTTCAGTACCTGTGTGAAAAAGAAAGCCAAATAAATAAAAACTGAAGTTGTGAACGAGTTTTTTTTATTGCAATACAATAGAGGAAGCTCACAATAGTAAAAATTTGTACATTCTAACAAAACTCCTTGAAAGTACAAACACTGATAAGTCTAAATATTCATGAACATCAAACAATTCACTGTTGGAGACTTCGAATAGCTTCAAAAAATCACCAAAACAAATAAACTCCATCAATGACAAACGGAGTTTTGGCTATGCAAGTATGCAACAAGTGATACATCATGACGTCATACGTAAATGGTGACGCAAATGCCCTTAGTTGAATATGTTCATACCGTTTTAGTTATTGGCGTCATTCCTCTCACTCTAATGCCCAGTCTATGTTATATTATAGCAGCAACCCAGAATACACCGCGGGCATGTGACGTCACAAGACAACTGTCAATCAGCCTGCTGGACAAACAAACCCTACTTCCATAAGCAACAATGGTAATTCAATGAGATTATTATCGTAATTATGAAGAAATTACGGGTTTACCCTAATTTTGGGTATACCCTTAGCGTACCTGACATATATAAATGTCTAAAATTTTGCAATCTATATTCATTATTCTTCCTGCTTGCAAGGAAATTGTATGTGAAATGGCTGATAAAAGTGATTATTTCAACACCTTGTCTATGGATAGCCAGAAGAGATATTTGGAGAAAGGAAAGTAAGGGATGTGATCCTTATTTATCAAAATTTGGGGATTGTAGTAATGCTGTGGAATACTTTCCTAAAGTTTCATGACATGTTGTATGACATTATAAACTATTTTGTATATAAAAGTGTATGCACAGGAGAAGACTTCGAAGGCTATAAAAGTTTGGATTCATACAATATGTTCATATCTAAATGGATTAGAGGGATTGGAGTGAAGCTTGTGAGAACAATACTGAAAATGTACTTTAATAAATAATAATTTTGAAAGAACAGATTTAGGATATGTTGTATAAGGCTCTACAAAATTATAAACCACAACCATCTTTTCATATGGTAATGGTAATAGGAATGATTAAGTCAACTCGAAATCAATATCGGGACATAGGTGTTCACCAGAGTTTTGTGGATGTTCCACTCCTTCAACTGGTTAATTTATATGATTCAGAGTTTGATTTTGCTCATCAATAATATTCAAGTTTTGAACAGCTGGGTAATTCACACAAAGAATCATCATCAAATTCATCCATATCAACTGGAATATTTGCGATGTCATTTTTATCACGCTGTTCCCTACGATACAATATCTGAATGCTTTGAACTGCATTGATATTTGTTTTGTAGCTAAGTAATTGATTCGGTACCCAGTCTATATTGTCAACATCTTTGAGTGCACTTGGCTTGTCTGAAATGAAAAAAAAAAAAAATTATGTTGCCTATGTTTCCTAGATTCTTTGAAAATATCTCCTACAAAATGTTTTGAACACACCGTTGCCCATTTCAACTTATAAGAAGTTAAATCTGCTCTTCTAGTTGCCTGAATCCACAATTCACATCTCTTTTCAGCAAGAGGATTGATCTTGTTTCTATTGTCGAAAATAGAAGGGAATCGATGGAATGAAACACTATGTCTGCCGCTATTACTTCCACATTTCACGATCGCACAAAATTGAGCCATTATTGAGAAAAAAGATTTTAAAATATGACATAAACACACACTCAGCATAGGTAAATCAGAGGCGTTTTCTGGCGCTCATGTATTCAAAACGTATTCGTCTGTCTCCTTCTCTGTCGCATACGGCTAGCCCTATAGTGAGAGAGAGATAGAGAGACGAATAAGTTTTGAATACAAGAGCGCCAGAAAACACCTCAGGTTTGTATGTCCAGCAGGCTGGATTGACAACTGTCATTTACTGTCGTCTGTCAGATATGCCCGCGGTGTCTCAATTACTACATACAGAAGCGAATCGGTAACCTAACACAATTAGGTATCCCAAAAAAAATTTACAATGATCGAACTTTGGCACACTGAGAAATCTGACAATCAGGACTATTCACTAAGTAAAAGTGGTTATCGCAGTTGCTAACCGTCGTAGCAACTCTGATAATCAGGGCTATTCACTAAGTAAAGTGGTTATTGCAGTTGCTAACCGTCGTAGCAACTGATAATAACTTGCCATAATGACGGTGGTAAGCTGTTTTTCCTTAACAAGATATCTAAAGCAGTTGCCTCTGAACCACTACTCACAGCAACTGGTCATTACAGTAGCAACTTAACTTGAAAAGTGAATACCAATTTCGCGCTTAGCAACTGACCTTGAACATAACGACAATTTTTAGTCGCTATCCATAAGAACTCTGCTTAGTGAATAGCCCTGAATAACTTGCCATAATGACGGTGGTAAGCTGTGAATAGCCCTGAATAACTT
Source organism: Zygogramma bicolorata (assembly GCA_032362365.1). Classification (NCBI taxonomy): domain Eukaryota; kingdom Metazoa; phylum Arthropoda; class Insecta; order Coleoptera; family Chrysomelidae; genus Zygogramma; species Zygogramma bicolorata. Next base: position 30,263 of record JAVJAQ010002998.1, read on the forward strand.
GCCATAATGACGGTGGTAAGCTGTTTTTCCTTAACAAGATATCTAAAGCAGTTGCCTGTGAACCACTACTCACAGCAACTGGTCATTATAGTAGCAACTTAACTTGAAAAGTGAATTCCAATTTGGCGCTTAGCAACTGACCTTGAACATAACGACAATCTTTAGTCGCTATCCATAACAACTCTGCTTAGTGAATAGCCCTGAATATATACCAACAATAGGAAACACCACTGAGAAAATTCATGTGACATGCGTCAAATTAATTAGCTGTCTTCATCTGAATTACTGAAGAAAAACAGTGGAATATTTTATTACCCTCTCATTGGTGCACTTTGGGAAGGTGTGTGGCTTTTACCGGATGTGTCATTGGATTCGCTTCTGTATGTAGTAATTAAGTATATTCTGTGGCAGCAATATCTTGCTCCATATCACCTTGGGCAAGAATAAGATGTCTAGAAACCCTGGTGTTGCCATTTATATCTATGAGAGTTTGGGGTAGAAGTGGCGACACTAGCCTACTATGATAATAGACTTCATGTTGGTTTCCATTCAGATGGCACTTGCAACCGAATTCGTTAAAATTTTTCTAGGAAATGTATAGTCAGCCGACCGGTCGGATTGTCATACTTTACTTTTTGACTCTGACCAATCGGCAGCCTATATTATTTGTTAAGAACACCAGCCGAATGACATAGATGTGTGTTCTTTTCATTTGATTTCAATTTTATATAAATATGACATTAGATTTTGCTGTTCAAAACAACAATATAGTTGTCTGATGGGCTGGTTGACTATGCACTTTCAATTTCCTAACCGAGCGTCAGGAATAAGATGCCTAGGAAACCCTGGTGTATCTACTTATACCTGAATGATTTTGGGATAAACTTGGCGAAAACTGATTGCTTGATTTCTGAGATCGCAAAAGCTTCAGATCGCTATTGTAGATGGCGATCAGTCATATACCATATGAAGCTCAATTTTCAGTAGAGAGGAATGTGCAACCGAATATTCCACCATTGTTTATTATTTGTCTACTGAGATTTTGACAGTCCTGACAGCCAATCAAATGCGTTTCAGAAAACGTGCATGTAACGTGGAAACCTACCGTTAACAACCTGTCAATACTGTCACTGTCACCTGCTACCTCTACAAGTTTTTAGTGTTTTTATATCAGTTTGTAAAACTTGACTTTGATTCCGAGAATATTTACTTTGCCCATTCACCTGAGAATGTACGACAAACTTCATGCTAGTGTATTGATAGTGATGGACTGTCTTGGAATTGGGGATACACACATCAGTTATGCAACGGTTCAGAATACGTATCACATCGATATTTCCTTTATTTAAACAAAGTTTTGTTTTCAATATCTCATTGATAAGAGCTAAAGATGTTTCCTCCTCGATATAAGACTTTCTGAAACGAATAAAATTAGCTACAACGCTACATTCATGTTATTATTTTGGGGCGATTTTTTTGTACTTACCTCAGGTACTGAATAAAAATAATATTTGGATCCCCAGATTTTGACTGACCACACAAAATATGAAATCTTCTACACATCGTGAAAAAGTACTTGTAATAACTTCAAAACTTATTCTACTTATATAGACTTTCAAACACTGTTGAATGCGAAGAAATAATTTCAGAGTTTTCACTGACAAAAATAAACCTCAATCTGACAAAACCGACATTTGACAGATTTTCGAAAATGCTCATGTAACGCCCCCTATACAAAAATTAGAAAGCTTTTGTAATCGTCGATTGTTTTTCGCCAAGAAATTCTAAACAATGGCCACGTTTACACCGTCGCTTGGTAAGATGACTGACTTTATTTTAACCAAATTGTCTTGGTCATCTTGGTGTAAACAGTACACTTAGTCAGGTGACCAGCTTGGTTTCGTACTCAAAATTGTTGCGTACCAGACCAAAATAGTTAAGTGACCAAGATGGTGTGAACACCTACGGCCTTGACTATCCGCAAGTTGCAAAATTTGGTTTGAATCTTTGCTAAGCATAAGTCCGAGCTCTGTGTATTCCGTTGTTTTATCATTTTATTATCATTTTCCTTACCTGTTTTATTCTCAACTCCTGATATTTAATCATATTCCTTCTATGAAGCCTTTTAATTTTTGATAATCTCGCCTTTCTTTCACAATTCATCATTTGCCAATGTACTTCAAAACTACAATTGCCCTTACTCTCAAATCCATTTTTATATATATTTTTGCTATATATCAACATAATACAACCACATATATCAAATCCAAATCTAATGTTTATTATTTCTGATTTTAATCCATGAATTATTTGGTGTTTTCATGTCAAAAAATATGAGTTACAGCAGAGTTGCAAACCTGTTTATACTTCTGCCATGTTCTTTGGTGTTCTTACCAAATAAGAACCATACTGTTTACTAATTGAAGATGGTGTAAACAGGCAGTAACTTATTGACTTAGTCTGAATTTGGTATGGTCAACTTGGTCAGAATACCAAATTAGCGCACGGTGTAAACGTGGCCAATATCGAATCACTAGATACGCCAGGGTTTCCTATGCATCTTAGTCAGGAAACTTCAAAATAAAGTTATTTTCAAGTGAAATGGAAATATTAGAGAAAAAAATAGATCGAAGTAGGAGGAAGGTGTGAATGTGACGAGTAACGTATGCTCTACTGGACCAACGCACTTTGACTTATTATTTGTACAGTACCTAGGTACACATCGGAATACGCAAGTTCTTGCGAAAATATTTTTGAAATATGACGATACATTATCATAATAACAAATCTTTACCTCAAATCGAAATGCAGATAGTCAACTCTTCGAAAAAAATGTCAAAATCGGTTCTAATTATATTTCCATTGTGCTTGAAAATCATTAAGGTGATGATAATATCTATACATTCAATAATTCAGATACTATTTCTAATTCGGTACTGCACACAAATGAAAGTATTATCTGCGGCTCCACACTATCCATCAACATTATTATAGCGGTAATATCGCACACGTTACTAGCTCACAAACACAACTATTAGCACCACTGAATGGAAAACGAAGTAACATATAAATAACGAGACTTCTCAAAACTAAGATGCACAATAGGGCAACTCGAATTCAGCTGGGTGCGGAACTCATATCTTTCAGAAATGAAATAAATTGATATCAAATTTTATTATGACTTTACTAATGTCGACAGGCAGCGTCTCTAGAGACGTAATTGAGCAAAACAACACGAAATGGTGAAAGTGTCGCCATAAAATTCTAAACGATATCGCATCAATTCCACCACCAGGGTTTCTAGACATCTAGGGCAAGAAGTACATTCCATGGGACAGGCAGTTCCAATCCTTGTTCGTCTGGCCACAATGATAGGAAATGTATTTTCTAATTTTACCCGCATTCCCAGAGCCAATAGCCAATACTGAAGGGTTAAAACTATCAGATACCCTCAAAATCGAGATTAAAGTAGTTGGTGAAACCGGGCCTGGGGAAGAATAGGTACAGGTTCAGTGTGTCAGTTCGACTGTAATGTTGAAGGAAAGTTGATGAAACTTTATTGAAGAGTTGACGGTAGAAGTTTATGGAGGAAATGGAAGATTAAGTATTGAAATATTCTTCAAAACATAAATGATGTACGACATTGACCAAAAAATTCCACTTTTGTTTCTGAATTGATTGCCATCTTTTGGAATTATGCGTAACTAATCAAGAAAATGTGTGATTCAGGATAAGACGTCCATAATAAAAATAAAAGAAAATACATGACTTGGACACGAAATCACTAGTGTCATCTACACGTCTCCATCCCTTGAAATGATATTTTCATATGGTTGACTAACTATGTATATCTTTAAACAATGGTGAAACCAATCAACGCCTATATAAAGAGGATTCGAAGCGTTTTTGTTTCGCCATCTACAGTATAATAGCGATATTTAGATTGTATTTGGTTGATAACCCGAAAAACTCGAAGAAAGAATTCCTTGTTTTTCTCTTCGTTGCCTTCAGAAATATTTGTGTCGAGTCATCCTTTTTTTTATATTATTGAAACATTTTTAGGCTCGATTAAGAAATGCCCTGATTCAAGAAATATACGATTGAACGAATTTACCTGTGAAGTGCAATCATAATTACATGAAGTGGCTCATCTGAATATATAAATCGATATAGTACAGCCGTTATTCACTGGATGACCACAGTTTGGAGCACAAAACAAATGAAACAGCAAATGAAAGTCGCGCGAGGCGAGGAAAAACGTGAATGCACTATAGTAGCAATATAATAGGGCATGGGAAAATTACATAAGAAATTAGAGATTCTATCAACTCCATGTGAGCTATATGAGGAAGTTTTCAATTTTTCCGTTTTCCATGTGAATTTCAAATCGGTTCCATGTGAATTTCAAATCGGTTCTGGCACAAACTATGTTATATATCTGATTTATAGGCAGTATCTGAAAATATACTCACTTATGAGTTGGGTAATTATTGTTGAAAGGCTTCTTTTCCTTTCGTCAGCCAAAATCTGCTGTTAGTTCACATGATGAATCCATTGCTATAGATAGAGTTAGTCAACCGTATGGAAATATCATTTGAAGGGATAGATACTATGGGTAGATGACACTAGTGATTTCGTGTCCAAGTCATGCCATTCCTTTCATTTTTCTTACGGACGTCGTAGCCTAAATCACACATTTTCCTGATTTAATACTTACACATAAAAACAAAAATGACAATCAATTCAGAAACAGAAGTGGAATTTTTCGTCAATGCCGTAGATCATTTATGTTTTGAAGATTATTTAAATGCCAAGGGCCAATTGCACCGCTCTATTTAATGAAGGTTCAAACTAATATAGGTTCAATGACTAAGGAACAAGAGATCTGATTGGCGATCCATAGCAACCAAACCCTGGTTAAGATAAACCACAATTAATGCAAACAGTGCATTTGGCCCTAAGCTTCCATTTCCTTCACAGACTTCTATCGTCAACTCTATTTTGAAGCTCCATCCCAGTTATCTTTCTTTCAATATTTCAGTCAAACTGGCAGACCGAATCGAACTCTGCACCTACTTTTTCCTTGAGGGGTGCATTCACAGTTGTCAACCAGAAATGTTCGTGATGACGTAATGAATAATGATGAGCTATGGAATGAGCAGAGCTTAACGATAATGATAAAGATTAAAGATCAACTATGTAACCTCTTCGTCAGTCACACCTCACACCATCACAGAAGATTAAGGTGATTTAATTTTGCTTTTTGACAGTTTGCACGCACTGCGCAACCTCGACAAATCTTCACCAACTATTTACTGGGTTAAAAAGTCGATCGCCCGGTTTACTTTACCCGAATTGTGAACGAAGATATATTTTAACCGACGACAATTGGGAACAGTTGGATTATCGTCGGACGTCGTCGAGCGATCGCCCGACGATAATAATTGTAAACGCACCCCAGGAGTAGGAAACTTTTGTCGTGCACTGTCAAGTACACGGAAATATCGCCATTAAAGGGTAGATGGCGTAACAAAAACGCTTCGAATTACACAGGCTTGACTAACTATGGGGTAAATTCACCAAATCTGAGTTCGGTTGAACTGAGTTTTTCGTTAAACTGAGTGCAATTCTCCAGCATATCCCACGTTCACAAAAACTTCTATCATGCCGCACGAGCTGGCAACATAGTCCAACGTGGAATTGACATTTCAATATTATAAAAATAGGATTCCAATGTAGAAATTCAAAATCCATTAAAATGAATATTTACATCAGAGGAAATGCACATCTTGTTTTGACGGAGGTCAGCTTTTTTCGAACTTAAAAGTTCGTGTAGCTACTGTGGAAATCATTACGAGAAATAAATTTGAAGAAGTGAAAACTCTAGTTGAATTTTGAATTATCTTGTTCGAAAGTATTACTTTCGTAGAAAAATTAGTATTCCGATTTCCTGTGAGAAAATTAATCCAAAAAGAGAGACGGTTTTTTCTCCCGAGAAGAACATTCAAGTTGATTTGTACGAGCATAGAGCACACTATAATAGAATGTTAAAGAACTGATGCAGTTATTTACTCATTTTCAACATTTTTAGGTAGTAAAAACCATTATTCTTTTAAAAATTACATCTCTTCTCAAACCATTTCCAATTTGTTGTCATGTCATTCTCATTGTCATAGTGCAATGTCAGTCGAAAGTGATGTATTTTGCAATGTTGCCGCTCTCATTGTTGAGAACTGATATATTTATGTTGACTTTTGAAGAAAGTTGGATTTTTTGAAAAAATAGTGTTTTTTTTTCTGCTTGAAAATTTTGAAAACGAGTAATCAAGGGTGTGTGTGTGGTGTTTTGATATGAAGAAGGGCTGATTCTGTACGTTCAAACAACAGAAATTTTATGTTAAAAATTGTGAAGTAGAGGAAACCGAATTACATGATTACCACAAAAAAGTGCCTCATAGGGACTGAAGTATTACCCCCCCCAGCTTTTTCTGAACCAGAATAAGGGTTCATATTTGACGCGATATCATCTGTGAATCAAAACAATATCAGCACGTAACAACAAATCATAGCGACGTAAATACCTATGACAGTGTTTCGGTAATATTGATGTTGGGTAACGTCATTATGATTTCAAATTCAGTCCGATTTGATTTTTCATCGTCTTCAGAAAAATTCATGATCACTATGAACAATCAGCAACAAATCATATTATTTGAAGTGACTATCATTACTATACTACAGCTACAACATTGCACTTATAACTATTTTCTATTAGCTATATACTGAAGTCTCAGGACCATGACGTCATCGTCCTACGATATTTAAATTTAAATAATTTATATCTCGACTATTCCGTAACGTACAGAGATGGGACAAACGTCAATTCCAATTTTCTTTTCGACGAATTAAAAAAAAATCAGGAAACGAGCCCATTGCCTTCGACAGCTTTCTGATTGATTCAAATTTGAAACTGGACCAATCAGGAATATGTCAGATCGTCGTTTCATCGGATTTCGGATCTGTCTGAATCCAGTTTAAGAAAACTTCTAATAGATCGTGAGCTATGGAAAGCGTTTCAAATTGATCATTTTTGAAGTGGTGGTGTTTTTTCCCTCACAAAATCGCGTCACATGCAATTTGTTCGAAGCGGATTCTGGTTCGTATCGAGTATACAATATGTATCCGTAAGTTCATAAACCGACCTCTGAGCCCATTCTATTTCACTTATCGAATATGTCGAGTCGGCCATGATGATTTCTTGAAAGTCTTAGGGAATAAAGATGGCCGACTCGAAAATTTTTATTCTATTTGTGAATTAGACTCAACTGCAGAACTTCTACTCATATTTTGTACGATCGACATAACCGTCAAGAAAATAGAGTAGTAATACGAACATGAGCCAATTTGTATATTTTTTTCTTTCAATAAATCGCCGAGTGCAGAGGCCTGTTTCATGAAAGTAAAAGTCTTGTAGCTGAAAGAAAAACACAATGTGGGTATAGGTAGAAAACAGTCAAAAAACTATTGTTAAGTATCGCGTTCCGTTATCTTTCTCTTGTAGCTACAAGACTTGTATTTTTGTGAAACAGGCCCTGAGCATATTTCTGTGCCAGAATCTAGTAATATCAATGACTCACCATCTGATCACAGTACCCAACCCCACAAAACAATTATGTTCTGTGATATCAATAGTAGTTGCCGCGGATTCCAGAATGAAAAGGGGATGTTCTCACAACTCACAATCCACGGCCTTTTTATCCAAGAACGAAGTCTAATGAAAGTGGGTTATTTAAATACTTCAATACGCGAAAATATCTTAATGGGTCATTTTCTCTCTTCAGTTATAATGATCTTCGACATATGAACTAGAGAGAAAGAACTGACACAATGATTCCAATATCCAATGGACGTTTCACTAAGGCTGATCAAACAAGGATATATAGTCTACAGTGTCATCCCAAAAGTTTGCACCATATGGGAAACTTATTTATCAAGGGTTTTTCGACGAAAAGTTATTCTTCATGAAAGTTTTTGCATTCTCTCGAACTGAACATGCACTAACAAAATACAGTCAAACACACGTAATATACGAGGAGCCTTCAAACATTTGATTTTGAGACAAGAGTAAAGTACTTATACTCTTATTTAGAAAAATATCTTGGGAAATGTTTTTTCGAAAAATTGTTCAGCATCAAAAAATACATCCAGATTTGAAGTCTCTCTTATATAGATATTTTCATGGTCGGTGCTCCTCTGAATTGTCATCAATCGTTCCACCCTTGTCAGTATCTACGGGTATGACCCGACGAGCACAGAATTCCCACCCCTTTGTTGTGAACTTGGAGACCTGTCGAACCTCTCTTGCTCATGGATCTTTTTTCAATAGAACAGCTAAACTTTGGAACTTCTTGCCGAGAGAGGTTTTTCCTGCGGCTTACAAACTTCAAAAATTTAAAGTGAACGTTAATTCGTATCTCCTGTCGCTTGATTCACGCGGTGTTCTTCAAACATTACAGGGCTTCCCTTTCGTGTGAATCTGTATATAAAAAAAATCCAATGCCCTTCGTGCTTTTTCCCAGAGGAGTAGTTGTCTTCTGATAGCTGCCAGACAAAACACACAGTGTAGGTAGTTTGAGACTGGCCTGAACGAATTGTTCAAAAGATGATTTTATTTTATTGATACCCACAAACCAACAAATTTGATCTCTTTAGAAGATGTATTCACAAATTAGAAATTGAACCGAAATATGTTCAACAATAATTAATGTATGAAATAAAAAAGACACTTCGGAGATACATATATAACTGCTTATACCTACTGATAATATACTCAATACACTTTGGGGACGTTTTTCACCGTATAAGCTGTATAAGTTGTATAAGTTGTATAAAGTGTTTACATTATACGAGTCCTCAAACCGTAGGATTGATAAACCTATATATATATATATATATATATATATATATATATATATAATTTTATTTTTACTTGTGAAAGGTAGAGGGAATTATAAAATCTATAATGTCCCAAGGGAGTTATGACCCTCTTTATTGATTGCGTAACTATGACGATATAAGCTTATAATATCCCGGTCAGAAATAAAAATTATTACTATATTCATCAAGCACAATTTCAGGTTAACGTTCACATAAAAGTGAAAAAGGCTAAAAACTAATAGTCGTTAACGAAGTTTTTGAGGTTTTCGAACAAGGTCAAACTCCTAACCTCAATTAGTTATAGTTGTCAAAGTGGTGCAAATTAGTTGAAGTTTTTCTGAGTGAGGCGCTGCGATCTTAATTTGAAATCCCAATTGTGTTCTTATCTGAACAGCCCAAGAGATCATCAGAAGAGTGGGGACGAATAGCGATCTATCAACATAGTTCAGTATTTGGATTCAAATTAGTTTTGATACCAGATATACCTACGAAAACAGAGACAGCAGATACAAACTAAATATTATGTGAGATGAATAATCATTGAAATATACAGCAGTGCCGTCCGTCATCGGATTTAGTATGTAAAACCCAAATGGTAAATCTAATGTCGGCATACCAAATGTACAGGGCCGTCTCATACGACAAACGGATGTGGCCGGTGTCTGTTCTATCTAATTACTATTATTTCAGATAGTAGTAGGTAATCGTGAGCGTGAATGATATGATGAAAAATCAGAACCTAGGCGTCCTTGCGTTTCATAAAGACTGAATTCAATTGAGAATTGTATGTGGCAAAGGTATGTTACTATCGGTATCGCGAACAATTAGGGTAGGGGAAATTGGGTCGAAGGTATATATTTTTTTATTGAGCAGCACCAAGTCCAATGGTGGACCACTTCTTCTTTCGCATATGTGAATACGACAGAATGTCTCAGATTTGACAAAACTCACTCTTCCGTAATATTCTGGTGGGAATGACCAAGTGAAGTGGAACTAAATGAATGATTCCAGAAAGATTATTTTGATATTTGTATCACTCGAGACTTATTTTGAACTATAACAAAAATTTTCGTTAACGAACCATAAATATCTCTACGTGCACTCAACGTAGAAAACCGTCCGACCTTGAATTTCGAATGGAACACGGTAACAAGTTTGAAAGTTTGAAAATGCAAGCACTATGTCAAATATATTGGTCGAAAAAAATTGCGTGACATGCCGTTCTTCAATTAGGTTCTTTCAGGTTCGAATGAAAGATAGCGTTTTTTGATACATTCTAGCATCTTCCAATTATATTTCCAACTTTGGTTTTCTTAGGAGAATGAAATCAGAATAATTAGCAGTTTCATTATTTGTTCAATGATCTTCCTACGTTAAATGTTTTAATTCCAATAGAAATTGAATTCAGAACAACAATTCAAGGATGAATTCAATGATTGAATACTGATTCATTTATTCGTGACAATTGAAAAAAACTTCACAATATCGCAAAATGTTTTGAGTACGACCGCAAAAAATATTTTCCTTTTAAGTTTTGAACGGAACGGGGGAAGAGCTAATTTCAAAATGATAGATTTGTAGAAAATTTTCACATAAAAATATTAGTGTGATCTTGTCGTCAATTTTTCTAGTAAAATGAATATGGACTTATGAAGGGTATGTATTCCAATTCACTTCACTACACTGGTTCTTCGTTGAAAATAAAATCAACCACTGCTGAGGTTTATCAAAGAATTATATCTTTTGGGAATCCTTTTATCCTTCTCCAAACTGAGATTACAACTTCTATGAATGGAGTGAAATCAAATAAAATGTTTCGAACACTTCCTGTTGATAGGTACCTGTATATCATCCAAAGACATCTGATTAATTCACGAGAGAAAGTAAAAGTCCATATGTAACAGCTACACCACTACCTATATGACAGCACGGGCTCTGAGTTACATAGAAATCTTGGGTGCGTATTCCTACGTCGAATTCTTCCTATGGCGAATTCTTCCTAGGGCGAATTCTTCCTACGTCGAATTCTTCCTACGGCGAATGTCATCCCCTCCACTGACGTCATCAAAACACGAACGTTTCCGATGATGATCCATACACCCCATAGTGGAAAGTTCGCCGTAGGAAGAATTCGCCGTAGGAAGAATTCGCCGTAGGAAGAATTCGGCGTAGGAAGAATTCGGCGTAGGAAGAATTCGACTTAGGAAGAATTCGACGTAGGAAGAATTCGGCGTAGGAAGAATTCGACGTAGGAAGAATTCGCCGTAGGAATAATTCGCCATAGTAACACTCCCTGCTCCTCAGAATTAGTTGACATCGCCGTCAAATTATCTCGTCAACGCCTCCATCAATAAAACGGAATGCACCGAGAGATACCTCTTTCACATTCACGGTGGAATTCATTCATATTGATTGATATTATTAACAAAATAAAATATGAAATTGAAATACATGAAGTGATCGATATCGATAGCATTCATCAAGAAAAATTACTGCTTTTTTTAATTCTTTTTTTCTAATTCGATACTCGTCTCATCATTTGTTAACGGTTTCATCTCTGACTAGATAGGTGAAAAATGCGACGCTTCTGGATTTCACACCGTATTAAGTTGGTAAAAAAAGGGTTGTACATTTCAAGTCCGTAACACTTTTTGGAAAGACATATGATGCAGCATGATTCGTGTTCAAGACGTTACTGCTATATGAAACTATAAATTCCAGCACTATGCTTGTCACTTTTTAGAGGTTCAACGTACTGAATTTTCCAACAAACAATGGGGAGTTACGGACTGAAAATTTTCATATGGCTTTCTTCAAGAAGTTAGATTATTTTCGCTGAGACAATCAGTTATCTCTTGTTAATAGTCGATTGTATCAGTGAAAACTGACGACATAGTGCTACAAGACATTGTTTCATATAGCAACATCGTCCTGAATATGTTTCATGATGGGTCAATTGAACCCCCCAAAAAGTGTTATTGACTTGTAGCCTATTCCTTTCATTCCAGTTCACTACTTCAAAGGATATCGAACGTAAATGTTTTGGACCCCTATTACCTTCCAAATTCAAATACAAGGTCGCAAATAGCCCATTGTTATGAATATTACATTTTGTATTACAGACTATATCGGGTATTTCAACTTTAACTCTCACTATTATGTTTTCGAATGATATAAGAAATACAAAGACGGTTGATTTGGGGCAAAGTTGCACATGTATGTTGCCAACAGAATGCCTTTCAGATCAGAAAGTTATACAATCTCGAATATTAATGAATGAATCCCACAGTGAATTCGAAAAAGGAATTCTTCGGTACAAATCGTTCACCTGATGACGTCGTTGTCGAGTTTTTCTGTCTGCGATGTGATATATTCCGAGAGAAAAGGGCGTGTATTTTCGCCGATTTTTTCTTACGTCAAATACTCCTACGTCGAATTCTTCCTACGTCGAACTCTTCCTACGTCGAATTTTTCCTACGGCAAATTCTTCCTACGGCGAATTCTTCCTACGGCGAATTCTTCCTACGGCGAATTCTTGCTACGTCGAATTCTTCCTACGGCGAATTCTTCCTACGGCGAATTCTTCCTACGACGAATTCTTCCTACGGCGAATTCTTCCTACGGCGAATTCTTGCTACGTCGAATTCTTCCTATGGCGAATTCTTCCTACGGCGAATTCTTGCTACGTCGAATTCTTCCTACGTCGAATTCTTCCTACGGCGAACTTTCCACAGTGGGGTGCATGGACCATCATCGGAAACGTTCGTGTTTCAATGACGTCAGTGGAGGGGATGACATTCGCCCTAGGAAGAATTCGCCGTAGGAAGAATTCGACGTAGCAAGAATTCGCCGTAGGAAGAATTCGACGTAGCAAGATGACCCGGAAATCTTCTTGCTCATTTTGTATGCCGAGCATACAAAAATGGAATCAGGTGAACCCTTCCTTATCGGATGCCTACGTCATACAAAGGACACACTCTCCAAGTTTCAGGTCTCCACGATAAGCGGTAGCAGTGATTCAAATTTAGAAGCTAGCTATCAAGTACCACGGACTTCTTTGTAGAACAGATAGGTACCAACATTTCTGGTGAACATTATGTTCGTTTATACCGAACCGTTTATTGAGTGCACACCGTTGAAAAATCACATCTCGCCCGCTTTTCTTCGACTTGATTCATACAAACTATTATTTTTCACTGATTTTTTGTTGAATCACAGTGAAATATAGCTCTTATCAGACCCGAATGTTACATATATATTTCTATTAGTGGAAGAATTTTCATGATCGGATCAGTATTTTTGATTATTACCACCTACAAACAAACAAAGTTAAAAACGAACCTATTCACGATATAAGTAGAGATATAGATCGAATTAAACTTCCATGAGAGTGGAATTTATGTGTGACAAAATGTTGATGATGGAACAAACATAGTTAGAAACCGAGCCACCTGATATTTTTCAATTTGTCCGTTCCCTTCCTGCATCAAAATGAGAAAACTTTGATGGAATATCGACATTTGAAAACAAGTTTCAATCACATCCCAGAATCTTATCGAGGCCCATGATCCTCTGAATCCATCCCTGCACACTTATCAAGATAAACTTCATTCGGCCGAACAACAGGTAGTTATCTATGGGTGCGGTAAACATTAATAACCGAAACCGATTTTTTCGTGCCAGTGCGAATTCGCCAGCAGACAAATATTCCCACTATCTCAAGATGGACTGCGGATGCACACCAGGTTTCTTCGGCCCGTCGCTGGACCAAACGTGCGGGGCGGGCTCCATTTTTCTCTTCATGAGCATCCTGGATACGTTCCTGAGGAACCAATGCGACGTTTCCGAGATCTGCGGGAGGGTGATCCCCAAGAGGAAGCCGGACCCCGAGTACGATTTCGTGGTTATCGGTGGGGGTAGCGGGGGGGCGGCGGCCGCGGGAAGGCTTTCCGAGGTGCCCGGATGGAAGGTGTTGCTGATTGAGGCCGGAAACGATGAACCAGTTGGCTCCCAGGTAAAATATCTATTTTTTTTGTTTTAGCCCGAGGTGGAGAGAGAAAGCTTCGACAAACCTCCAGACGTTCGCCAGAGGAGTTGAAAAATTGCTCTGAATCATTATCCATCGAAAAATCTAGTAACTTCGCATTTCCCTGAATGAAATCTCTCAGCTTCAATATAAGTTGTGATACCAAACTCCACACATAGAAGCAATATTCCAGAACAAAATAGATTAGTGCCTTATACATGATGAGGAGCTAGCTAGTTTGTATGTTATCTCAGGCAAACAGAGTTATACTTTGTTCAACCATCCTTTGCCGTTACGTCACAATCGGTGACGTATTCTGCTGTTTTACGTTTGTCTTATATTAGTTGAACGTTATTTTACACTTAACCTCAAAATTATTATTAGTATGTACCTACCTGCGGAATACATCGCATACACTCGTGTTCTTATTGCATGTTGATGTATGATATAAAACGATGATCCTCGAGCAGAAACATGTCCGACATGAACTTTAATTTTGTACTCTTTATCTGTTTCCATTCCACTAGTAGCTAGTTTTTGAACAGTTCTAATAGATATTTCTAGAGCATCAGCAACACGCTATAGAATTCAATAAAATCAAACCAATAAAAACTTACATTTTGCATAACATAGGTAGATACATAGGTACGTTGTAGACTATATTCAACGGTAAAAGCGGCACTCCAGCATCTCTTTCTCTTGAAAAGTAGTCAATCAACTTCAAAATTAAGCTTTGCTTTTTCTCATTATACCGGAAAGGCATTTTGACAATGAAAAATTAACTGAAAAAGGCGAAAATGACCAAAAATACTGAACAAATCAAACTATGACAACTGAACTGTCAAAAATGACAAATAAAATTCACATCGACATTAAAAAATGAGACATACGTTAATGACGTCATAATTCCGTCTCATCCATTTCATGAATGAGAGATAAAGTTGGACAACGTATGACGTAACGGCAAAGGATGGTTGAACAAAGTATATTATTTCTTATGGTGCATACAAACTTTCAGGTTATACTTATCCGTTATTGCGTTTACATAATACAACAGAGTATGATGTTGAGTGAAATTCATTGTATGAAAAAAAACTCTCATAATGTTCATATATATCGAAAGTAACATGGCCACGGAAACACAAGGTCATATTCACCACGAAATGTTGTTCCTATAATATTTGCATTGAAAGGAACATTTCAACAATGGAAGAAACATAAGGAATGACTTCCAATTATAATCCATTGGGGTCTTGTTCTCTCCCTATCATGCAATCATTGTATATACTGTGTGTCACAGACTCATAGTACACCCCCGTTTTCTCCTTTGTTTTTTTGTAAATTTTTTTGAAATTCGAAACATTGAATATGCCCACTAAACAGCATTTCTCGACATATCTGAAAGGAAAAATAACTTCCAATTTTTCCGGAAATAACATCAACTTTCGATTCTTGAATGGGACACCCTGTATATTGTTACATGATCGGCTAGGGATGATCATGAGGAATCCAACGATACCAGGTTTGATGATGTTATCTCCAATGACTGCGGAGATATCGCCATTTATTTTATCCATAAGCTCAACGAGTAGGAGAGAGAAACTTTTTCTGGCGGGTCAATCCCATTCTCTCTCCCACTCATTGAGCTTATGAATAAAATAAATGGCGATATCTCCGCAGTCATTGGAGATAACATCATCAAACCTGGTATCGTTGGATTCCTCATGATCATCCCTAAACGATCATGTAACAATATACAGGGTGTCCCATTCAAGAATCGAAAGTTGATGCCATTTCCGGAAAAATTGGAAGATGTTTTTTTCTTTCAGATATGTCGAGAAATGCTGCTCAGTGAGCATATTCAATTTTCCAAATTTCAGAAATATAGCTAAAGAAGCAAAGGAGAAAACGGGGGTGTACCCAGAGTCTGTGACACACTGTATATATATATATATATATAGAAGAATCCTTTTAATATTCGGGTGTGCAGTCAACAAGGAATTGGAAAAAGTGAACTCTTTATTCTGTTCAAGCTTTCGAGTCTTTATTGGCTCTTCATCAGGAACTGAATGTGAGGTTAATAATCCTTTTTTAATAAAAACATGAAGGACAACATATCACAAACACATCGACCTAATGGTACAAATATAATATAAAACTTTAATTAAAAGATATGATCAATCATACATGTAAAAGAATTGAAAAATGGGGGACGTTGTTTCTCCTAACGGGCATTGGAAACCATATTTGTAATTTTACAACTTCTCCCATTTTTCAATTCTTTTACATGTATGACTGATCATATCTTTTAATTAAAGTTTTATATTATATTTGTACCATTAGGTCGATGTGTTTGTGATATGTTGTCCTTCATGTTTTTATTAAAAAAGGATTATTAACCTCACATTCAGTTCCTGATGAAGAGCCAATAAAGACTCGAAAGCTTGAACAGAATAAAGAGTTCACTTTTTCCAATTCCTTGTTGACTGCACACCCGAATATTAAAAGGATTCTTCTTTAACTTAGACAGTCGTCTAACCTTCTCACACACATATATATATATATATATATATATATATATATATATATATATATATATATATATTCCCATGGCCCGAGTGGAATAATAGTAACGGAAGATATTTCCCATTCATAGTTACATGATAATGATTATGAGTGAAATAATTCTGCCTAGAGATCTGCTAGATTTCACCTTATGATTCTCCATAGAAACAATAATATATAATATTCCACCCAATCAACTCACAGGTGATTGAAATGGTTTATACATCTGGAACTTCCGCAGTATCATGAAAAGTATTACTCTTGAATGTAAGCTCTGAAATCGAATCAGAAGGTAAAGTAACTAATTCACGTTACGTGTCCGAAAAAAAAAGTTTTCTGGACGAGTGAATTCAAGGATGAACCAAAAAAAAAACGGTTCTCGAATGTGTTGCGTAATCTGTTTTTCCGGAAACCACCAAAACAAATATATACTAAAAAATGTTCTCACTACATTTCTTTGTAGAACAAAATTTCGAAAATTTTTATTTCTATTTGTATTGTGAATTGAGATTCGATCAGAAGATGAGTACAACAGAAACTCTCTCATTATCATCTATATAATTATTGATATGGAGATTGGAGCAATCGCTAATATTGAAGGGATGCAATTTGTTTGAAATTCTTCACATTGGAAACAACGATGTAATTTTTTCAGGTTTAGTCAAGGAAGCTCGTACTTCACAGACTAGGCTGAAGAATTGCTACTCCAAAGAGAAAGGTTATTTCACTGATATCTGCTCTTGTAATGATATAACCAAATGTCTGCTAGTTATTACTATAAACAGTAGTAGTCGTATTTCATAGAAGCACTTCTGGGATCACGAATGTCCATAACTACATGGAAAATGCCCCATAATTTTTCTCAACTCGTGAATTGAGGAAAAATATTATTATTATTCAATCTAAGCGACTGAATCGAGACTAACATGGTCTAGATTCCCCGCTAGGAAAACTTCGAATAGTGATTGATGCATAATTCACTAAAATTAAATCTGCATCTTCACAAAGGCTTCACACAAAAAAACTTTCCATCATTATTAATCACTAATATCACCTATTCGATCCCGAGATGAATAAAGTTGATAATCATATTATTGTTTATCGAATAGTAGAGATCGAATCATTAAATCACCAATTCAAAGGTAATTCTTGGATTTATTTTTCTACAGAAAATCACACCATGATTTATTTGAAATATCGGAAATACATCTTTGAATTATTGATGATTTGGGAAATTGACCAAGAGTTCTATGTAAATAGTTTCTAACCCATCACTTTTTGAAGAAAAAACGCATTAACAAATCAACAATTGATGTCTGGAAATGACTATAGTCATTAGATCAGGATCATCATAGTCAATATTTCAGCTGTTCTATATACGGCATATACGAAATTGTTTGCCAATATGGCCTCATACAGTTCCAATGAACTCATTCGGTAAATAGTATGTGGGTTGGGGTGGAGACGCTTGATCCATGATTTTAGGTAGGGATGGATTCATGTGGGTTTGAACCCCCTAACTCATTGGGATTTATCATTGTTCGTTAGAGGTCTGTCACATGCTGAACTAATTTGTTCCAGTCGCAAAACATACCGATCTTTCGCCCAGATTGGAAAGTTTGAAGGTAATGTTTCAAGGAATTATTAAGTGCTCAGTAATACGACCATTTGATATGTTCATATAGAAGTTTCATTGACGCCAGCTACAAATCCCCCATGGAATTTGTTGGCTCTGATATATAACTTCAAGATAATTTCGATTTATCATGGTTTCATGGCATTCATCAGTGCGATTTCACGGAAACACTATCAAACTAGAATCAATGTTCCGAAATAGACATATGATATGTTGCTTAGATTCTTCATAAACAAGATATCTGCATAGAACTCAAGTACAGAGGAGGATCCGTAGTTGTGGACGAATGATCAGTTCATAGTTCTAACAATAATATTAATGAGTTATAGTTTTTTAATGCCAAATAGTTTCGTTAATGATGAGATGAACAGTTGATGATTCGATCGAATAGAACATTTACTCATATTTAGGTGCAACATAGTGCCTCCACACCAGGTTGTCAGTGTACTCGAAACGTTTTGAAGTTTGACAAAATCTTTCAAGAAAAGAATAGTAGGGTGGGTTTCGAAGACGTAACTTTTGGTTTTATCTTCTTCGAGTGATGCAAAAAAAATTCTAAACTTCTATAAAAAAGAGTAACATTAAATAATTAGCAAACATCATCCTTATGCGTATATTTTATCCACAAAAAGGTGAAGAAGGTCGAATCGACTGAATTCATAGGATATTTCTATAAGAATGGAGTGTAACTTTGCAAAAAGATATTCATCAGTATAAAATTCTATTCTCGAATACAGACAAGCTTGTTTTGCTCAGAGAAAACAATACATTGTGCTCATCAGTGGAAATATTGATTATTTATACTACCTACTCATTAAATATACCAAATATTTTTGAAAAAATCAGTAGGGTTGAATTTACAATATCTCGTTGAACATTTTTTTCCAGAACCACGATTTCAGCTATGTTCAGCAGAAACCTTGAATAAGCAGTGTTGGTAACTTGACTTATTCAGACGTGGATTTTTTCCAGGTACCATCCATGGTCGTCAGCTTTTACGGCAACGATCTGGTAGACTGGAAATACAAAACCGAACCCGAACCGAAGGCTTGCCAAGGGTACTCAGAGAAGCGTTGTTCCTGGAAACGTGGCAAAGTTTTGGGGGGTTGCAGCGTCCTCAACGGCATGATGTACACCCGTGGTACTCCGAAAGGTGAGTTGATAGATAGATGTTCATTGATCATTCACCTATTCGTCATCGGACTGATGAGTCAAAATAGTATATAATGCAACCATCATGTAATGATGGTTATTTATACAGGAGCATTAACCGGAATACTCACTTTCGTATCGTTTATGCGAGTGTATTAACGACCATTACATGAGAGTTGCATACGCTATTTCATCTACACCTGACAAATTATGAAAAATCATCAATATTATATTTATATTTGTATTGAACACAATGATAGTAATCGCATTTCTCTAAAAAATTCTACAGAATTATAGTTGATGATATTGCCTCGGCAAAAACAACAATATGGAATGAAGAGAATGAAAGAGCAAAATTAAAAAAAACAATAAAATAAAAATACAATAAAAATTACCGGAAACGGTTTCGAACACTCGTCTCATGAAGTGGTCTACATTTCATTTAGAGCCTGAACCCGCTTTTCCACGAGACCTTACTTAGTTGTATCGAAAATAAAGAAATATATCATAAATTTGTCGAATGAAAAATGTAAATATTCCATACTGCATTTTCTGCTTTATTTTCGATATGTGTGTGGAGGAGTCGGTGGTAATTTTACTATATCGCTGATATCAGACATTTTGATAATATAATTATAGAGTTCAGCTATATTCTATGAAAATTCAATACCCACTGATTTTGACAAACGTCAAATGTGCATTGAGCTTGATTGGAAAATAATAACTTTATATTGGTTGGAAATCTGTATCATAATGGATTTCATTATGAAACAGATTATGGGAGTGTAAGTGTATTAAAATTGTATGGCCGTAGATGAAATCAATTATGACAATGATTACAATATTAAATCAAAACTTGGAAAATAGTAGGTATTTATAGAACTGAAGAACAATTACGAAACACGGGGATTTCTGTATGAAACACTAAAAATAGTTGATAATCAGTGGTTATCTGCGATACCAGAAGATTTTCGAAATCGAATAGATAGTGGAGTGCCGGGAGATTTACACTTCGGAACTGATGGGCTGCATTATATAGGCCAGACCAACAGACGTGTGACAAGTAGAGTATACGAACATCAACTCGCTGTCCGAAAATCAGACCCATCTTCAGCTCTGTCCAAACATCATCAAGAGACAGGACACAATATAGCCTTTGAGAACACTAAGACCATCGCCACAGCAAAAACACTACAAGCTTGTATGATTCGCGAGGCCATCGGAATCGAGAAGCGACCTTCCTGCTTAAATAAACGTGACGACGGTCAGAGACTTCCAACTGCATGGAAACCCTTAATTTCCAGATGCCCAGCCCCCACCAAGATATCCGACGGTGCTTTAGCAGCACCCGCTGCTATAAATACCACCCAACATCCCTCGATACCTCAGTTCGATCTAAGGAGTAGGCAGGCATATATATATATATATATATATATATATATATATATATATATATATATATATAAGACGAAGGGTAGTCTTGACTGACTAGTTGGGGAAAAGCGGAATGTTATGTGAGGATGCAGTCAAAAGGCTGGGCTGTTATACAAGCAAACTCTTTGTTATTTGGTCGAACTTTCGAGAATGTTTATTCTCTTTGTCAAGACATCTAAAAATGTATATAAAGTTACAAACAAATTGTAAAAATATGGGGTTAGGTTTACTTACTAACGTGAGGTTATGTAAGAAGTCATGCGTAAAGATGAGGAAAAATGGAAAAACATCATTTTCTCATGATCTCGAGGAGTAAAATCGATAAATTCACCTTTAAACGTTATAATCTCAAGCCTTGAGAGGCATTGGGATGACATTTCTCAACACTGTTCACTTGATTTTCCAAATTTCAAATCCATTTTAGAATTTATTTTTGACTCTAACGTCTTAGTATTTCAAGACAGTTTTTATAAACAAATTTTTGGTACCCCTATGGGCTCAACTATTTTCCCAATATAAGTTAATTTTGTACAAGATGATTCAATCACTGAAGTAAGAGACAAGGTACCTTTTAGCATCCCCTTTGTTAAACGTTACGTTGATGACCTGATCTTGTCTGTTCCTCGTGGAAGAACTGGGGAAGCATTAATTATCCTCAACAATTACAACCAACATCTACAATTCACAGCAGAAGAAGAAAGTGAAAACAGTTTACCTTTCCTAGATATGAGAGTTTGCAGAACTGCAGATAACACTTTCCGTACAAAATGGTACAGAAAGCCATGAGCTAGCAACAGGCTTTTAAACTACCATTCTTACCACCCAAAGAAAATGAAAATTAATTTGGTCCTCACCATGAAGAACAGAGTCTTAAAACTCTCACACCCAACTTTCAGAGATGAATGCATAGGGAACTAAGAGGTATCCTTCTGGATAATTCATACCCATACAAACTTTTAAACAAACTTCTTTATAGTTCACCATCCATGAACAACATCAACAATCAAATATCAATCAATTTAAATCTTTAGTTGTCAAATAACAGTCATTCACATACAAATCTTTCAATTGAAAATATCAACAATAGAAATTTCAACAGTTCAAACAATGATCACAGGGTTGAGGTGCCTCCCGATGAGATTCTCACGTTTTATAGCACGTTACCTTATTACCACTCCTTAACACCGAAATTACTTAATGTGTTCAGGAGAGAAAACATAAAATTCGCCCAGCGTATAGTCACCACCACTAAAAGCCTTTTTTCAAAAAACAAAAACAAAATTAAAACCCTTGGAAATGTCCAATGTTGTGTATGAGATTCCGTGTCACATGTGCGATAGTACATATATCGGACAAACGTCTAGAAATTTATCTGGACGCATTACATCACATAAAAGTGATGGCAAACTCAATAAAACGACGTGTGCTCTGGCAGAACATGTGACTAAGAATAATCATACAATGAACAACAATCAAGTTAGAGTGTTGTGCACCGAAGGTAACTGGCATAAAAGACTTTTCAAAGAAATGTTCTTCATTGGGAGGTGTGCTAGCAGCATGAACAAAAAAACGGATCTTAACAATCTCAGCAAAATGTACAATTACATTTTAAGACTGGAATCAGGACCTCCCCACTAGGGTTGAAGTTTAGTTTCTGTGTTTTTTAGTGTTTTTGTTTGTTTGGGTTGACTTGTAGCTTATACCCGATCACGTTTCCAATATGTGGTTGGATGTGGGTGGCATCACTGCCCTCGCGAAACGCAACAGGTCCCTTGCAATGCGTGTACCTTGGGATTTTCAGACCATGCTGTTGGCACCCCTTTTGATGAAATTCAGACAGCTGTCAATGTCGAAGATGTTTCCTCTCTGTTTCAAATTGTTTCTCTTTCATGAATAACTTATTAGCACGTACTCCTAAGTATTTTAAATTATAAAATGTTTTCCAAAATATCTGTACAATAAGTGTTTATTAACAGTTTTTATCGATTTTACTCCTCGAGATCATGAGAAAATGATGTTTTTCCATTTTTCCTCATATTTACGCATGACTTCTTACATAACCTCACGTTAGTAAGTATACCTAACCCCATATTTTTACAATTTGTTTGTAACTTTATATACATTTTTAGATGTCTTGAAAAAGAGAATATCAATTTCTACATATATATATATATATATATATATATATATATATATATATATATATATATATATATATTTATATATATATATATATATATATATATATATATATATATATATGTAGAAATTGATGTTTTCACGGATCTTCGATATGCAAGATGAATTTTCTGGGTTTTTTATCCGTTAGGTATCTTCTGATTTGTTCGACGTTTCGAATTCCATTTTGAATTCATTCTCAAGAACTGTGAGACGAATATCTGTCCATACCCTCCTGGTCAATCACTCCCCTTACGAAGTAACCAAGCAAGAGTAAGCAAAGACTTCAATTGTCTGTTCTCCATGGAAACTGGTATTTATAATGATTTCCTCCAGTTATTATCCGACTAGGTCCGATATTATTGATGATTATATCGGAAGCCGCTCTCTAAGGTTGTATCCTGCCCATCCAGGTATTATGTAGAAATTGATGTTTTCACGGATCTTCGATATGCAAGATGAATTTTCTGGGTTTTTTTATCCGTTAGGTATCTTCTGATTTGTTCGACGTTTCGAATTCCATTTTGAATTCATTCTCAAGAACTGTGAGACGAATATCTGTCCATACCCTCCTGGTCAATCACTCCCCTTACGAAGTAACCAAGCAAGAGTAAGCAAAGACTTCAATTGTCTGTTCTCCATGGAAACTGGTATTTATGATGATTTCCTCCAGTTATTATCCGACTAGGTCCGATATTATTGATGATTATATCGGAAGCCGCTCTCTAAGGTTGTATCCTGCCCATCCAGGTATTATGTAGAAATTGATGTTTTCACGGATCTTCGATATGCAAGATGAATTTTCTGGGTTTTTTATCCGTTAGGTATCTTCTGATTTGTTCGACGTTTCGAATTCCATTTTGAATTCATTCTCAAGAACTGTGAGACGAATATCTGTCCATACCCTCCTGGTCAATCACTCCCCTTACGAAGTAACCAAGCAAGAGTAAGCAAAGACTTCAATTGTCTGTTCTCCATGGAAACTGGTATTTATAATGATTTCCTCCAGTTATAATCCGACTAGGTCCGATATTATTGATGATTATATCGGAAGCCGCTCTCTAAGGTTGTATCCTGCCCATCCAGGTATTATGTAGAAATTGATGTTTTCACGGATCTTCGATATATATATATATATATTTTTTTTGGAAATGGCTCCAAAATCGGAGCCGAAACGTCGAGAACAAAACTCCAGACGCGGCTCAACCCGAACCCAACATATATATATATATATATATATATATATATACATATATATATATATATATATTTTTTTTTTTTTTTTTGGAGCCATTTTCAAGAGTAAATGTGACTCCACGCTGAGGTCTCAATCTGCCCACTCCTCAGGTGTTGTCACAGGGGGCAAGGGTTTGTCACTCGACGCCAGGGCCTCAATCTGCCTACTCCTTAGATCGAACTGAGGTATCGAGGGATGTTGGGTGGTATTTATAGCAGCGGGTGCTGCTAAAGCACCGTCGGGTATCTGCTCGAATGTCAGCACGATGATCCTTCAAACTAGTTTGAATAGCTCGCTGACTTTGACAAATGTACTTTTTGTGATATTCTTCATTACTATTACAGATTACGACAACTGGGAGGCGGCAGGAAACGAAGGTTGGAGCTACAGTGACGTCCTTCCGGTTTTCAAGCGATTCGAGGACAACAAGGACATCGGTACGTTGGTGGAGGCCGAGTACCACGGCACCGGGGGACCTTTGACGACGACCAGATTCAACAGTCAACCGCAAATAGCGCATGACGTGTTGAGGGCGGCCGAGGAGATCGGGTACGAGACTACTACGGATCTGAACGGGAGGAATTTCACTGGGTTCGCGATCGCACAGACAAATTCGAGGTAATCAAACATAATAAAAATAAACTGTTAGAATTTTTTGTTCGGATATGATATGAACAAATATATGACGGAGAGTGATTTGAAGGTCAGCAAACAAACGCATCAATACTTTTCAATACTCTTCCTTCATAGGACGTGAATGACAAGTCATCTAGTCTTGAAATTTTTCACGTCAACATATGACATTTTTTTTCAATGAGAGATATTGAATCAGGCAAAGACGGCTAATATTTTGTAGTGCAGCAAACTTGGGTCTTTTAATTCATCAAGCAAATTTCTTTTCCACCAAATTGTGATCATGATGATCACTGTGGAATTAAGTTGGCCCGCAAATCAATAGCATCAACACAACGGGATTTCTTGACCAAAACAGGATATACGTATACGCTCATTCAAAAAAATATGAATTAGCTTGTTGACTCGTTCAAAATTCCATAGTTCCGCTTGATTTCAATATATTAGGATATTATTTCAAGTACTTCTCATAACGTTTGTAGCAGGTCCAGCAATTGTTGAATAAAATAATGTCAGTCGTATCTAATAATGAAAAAATACAGATAGAAATATAGCTCAAACCCAGAGTGAACAAAGTTTGAGAAAATATTCGCACCCAAATTTTCTGGGAGAAACTCATACGGATTGTTGAGACATGACGAGGAAGGATAAACAGTTTGATTTCATGCTCACTTTTATTCACTCCACCCAATGATATCATCATTTATGAAATCGACACGAATGAAGCTGATGTAAAAAAATTAATTTGTGAAATGGGGTGATGAATTGAAAGACACCGTCAAGTACCTCTCACTGTCAATGATATGATAGTATGTGAAAAAAATCTTCAACTGAAAAAATTAATAGTAATCCTGTGGAACTAGAAATGTGAAATCATATGAACAACGGAAATTCCACAATGAAACCAGAAGGGACAAATATATGTACTAGTTTGAGTCCGTCCACACACGAAATATTGAATGAATTTTCCAAAGTAAATTCAGAATACATCCATTCATTCTTGAACAAGATGGAGAAAGCAAAGCAGGCATATATCTAATTGATTCGTGAGGCAGTAATTTCCCCAAGTATGAACTCTATTATTCAGAAAGTGAAGTTGATAGAATCGATATCTGACGAGTGGAATTGTTTTATGATATACTTTTGATTTTCCGGTGATTAGTAAAGTAAAGAATATCAACAATCAGGTTATGATCTGATGGAACCAAGCTGGCCTTGGCCCAGGAGAAAGTTAAATGCATAGTTCAATCATAGATAACTATTGAAATGATTCATCAGGTTTACAGGAGAAGTGGTTTTATTTTATAGGAAATGATCAATGTATTATTCGAACATCGATTCCAATCTATACCAATTTTAGGTGCATAATAATTCAAAATATGGGTTGGAGTGTATCCAGACAACAATATTATATTCCATTAGTGGTAAAGGAAGCTCTATTGAAAAATAGATGATGCTGATGTGAGATGATAAATACACCAGGTTTCATGATAAATACAATCAAAACAAAGTATTATCAGGTGATGAAAAATATATCAGTGAATACAGAGCAAAATTACCAAAGAGAAAACAGGAAGTCTAATAATTTGTCTCATTCTCTTTTTGATTGGAAACAAAAAGACGTCCAACAACTGCAAACAGTGTTTCTTTACATACCAAAGCTTTGTATTCTGGAACTCATCGAGTATGAAATAATCCGAGTCGACAATCAAATATTTCAAGTTGTTGCAACTGCTTGAACGATTTATGATTCAAACACACTTCTTCTTGCCGATTACTGAATCTCACTACACAGAAACATCTTTTCAACAGCCGCAAGAAATTCCCATTCCACATATCTTTCGACTGTTGCACGAATCACAGACCTCATAAGAACCTGGATTGATTTTCACGGGACTTTGTTATTCAAATTGCATTCAACTCACCGAATGATTTGAGATGAGAAATACTATGAAGAATAAATTCTCAGTGTCAAATGACGTCCTCAATAAGCTCATTTTCATGAAAACCGAAAAAAGGACTGTTTAGATCGTCTCATATGCCTAGAGATACGACAGGGGCACCGTTTGGAAGATTTTCGAATCCAATAGGACACGATTTCAATAGTCAAAAACAAAACGGAACCGTATGGAGCCACCGTTTTTCATCAAATATACTCTTCATCGACGATATATGAGGATCATTTCTCAAGTCAGAAATAGTATTATATCGGTATATTAGCCATGTTACCAAGTGAGTGTTGAGCTCCTTTTTTCAACCTTCAGATCGATTCTCTCTCTCTTAGGCCCAGTCCAAGTAGTTTATGAGTTCTTCGATGAAAACGAAGATGGTATTCTGATATTGTCAAAGATAGCTTCTCTGTATTCAAACATATCTTCAATGCCTACTATAGACGACTCGTAACCTACTTTCAATACGATATCTCAAGATACATTCCTTCGACCAGATTTCTTATAATATCACCCAGTTTTAAATTCACGAATATAAGTTATTTTTACTGCCCTCGAAATCGCCTAATACAGAATGATTATCACTTCGACAGACCGTTGAAATGCATCTTTTTATCGAATGCGTAGACGCAAAAAAAATCCATAATTGCAATATCGATAATAATTCGATATAATTCAAGTATTGAATATCTTCACTCCACTTTCACGAGCTCTTGAAAGAGCTTCTGAGGAGTTTTCTAAGAAACTGGGAAATTCGTTAAAAGTCATTCGAAAACACATATGTGACCTCTACTCGAGGTTCACGGTCTGAAAATATAAAATGGGGACAGAAATTCAATAACACACTTTTGCCATATCGTTAACGGTAACAGCTAAAGTGTTGGTTTGATGAGACAGCAGTTGTATTTTTTATAATAGAATATATAATGAATTAATATCGCGAAATCTGGACTGTCGTGACCACACCTCACCAGGGTCAATCCCTCGACCACATTGGCTGCAGACCAGGGTTACCAATTTAACTCGTTAACAAAGCGCCTACTCAAAAATTATATTCAAAAAAGATACAAAATACCCATCAGATAGATTATTCAATGGAATTATTATTATGGATCCCAGGTAACTATTTTTCTTACGTAGCAACATCAAACAACATAATCCTAAGCACGACTTGAAGAACCTAGAACATCAATACAATACAAGGAACAGAAAACTCACATACTTGACTCCTTTTATGAGAAAGTCGAAAGGACAAAAAAGTCGACATATTTGAGTACCAAACTATACCAATTTCTTTTGAAATTGAAATTCGAAATATTTCAAGGCCATCTACGTTCAAGTATAACCTAAAATTGTATATTATCTCATTGCCCAGAACAACAATTCATAGTCTTATTGACTAATCATACCACACGAAAAAACCTAATACTTACCCCATATTTGAATATACCTCATTAAATATATATACACATCGTTTATACCTATCTCTTATACAAGTATATACATATGTAACCGCATTAAATCCACGCACAGGCCCCGCCTATAGTGGTTTTCACATTTTTATTTTACTGCTGACTTATACCTTACAAATCTATAATTTTTATTATCGATAATAAACATGTTTTCTATCACAATTAGAAAATGTCAATGGAGCTGGTAGAGCAAGACTGCGGTAGGCTGTGAAAAGAATCGTGGAATTGCGATACGGATATAGAGCATTGTAGTAAAAGAGCAATACCAACAAAACTTCATTCAGGTGATTCATTGAAAATTATATCGCCGCTACCAAAATCAATGAAAATATCAAATATTTTCATTCAGAAAATTTTATCACTGATATCGGTACTGACTTGAAGACATGGTTTCAACATAATGTGATTGATGTGATTTTGAAAAAAATCTCAGAATTTGAAGGGGGAGATAGCCTGTACCTACATTAAACTCATTATTATCACACGCGTTACTTTTTGGCTTCGTAGAACTCGTTATCTCATGATTATTCCAGGCGCCAGATTTTTCCATTGCGAAAATAGATTTTATCAACGTCTGACGCTTGTTTTCGAATATACACATCGTTATCATGATCTGTGATATCAATGATATGAATATAACGTGATTCTCATCATCGAAATAATTTTTGATTTCGATAGCAACAAAATGGATCTTCAACTCAGTTTTTGTTGAAACTTTGTTAACATGCTTGATATTTTACTTCATTTCTATAATATCTTCTTGGCGAGCTGGGTGTCTACTCAAACAACAACAACAACGAAATTCCCCAAACATCGCGTTTTTTAATCATATGTCTTGTCAGTTTGACACCTTTCACAAGTTTGTAAACATCTTCCGGCAATGAATTTTGTCTGAAAGAAATAATAGGCGAAACAGTGATTGACGAAAAATCAGGAAAAAGACGAAAGAAAATATTTCGCGTTATTTGTTGGATAAAATTCTCTCGATTTTCGAAACAAAAGTAGTGCCAGCTAATGTATTACGAGTCGCTCAACACGAATACGAAGTCAAAATGTGGCGGTCTTCCTTCCTTCAAAATTTTGGCCTTTCAAATTTCAGAAAAAGGGCATAGTTCACCTTCTTGTTTTCACCTTGAAACGAACAGGAACACAATTTTATATTACTTTATCCACGACTATCGTATAATGTACCCATTATGCATCTGTAGACTCGACCTCAATAATACCCATCAATCACGACAACGATTAATGATAAGTCATCGATCACTGCTGTCAGATGCTTTCTTGATTTATCTTTAATATTATATTGTTTTGATGTTAATTCTATCCCAATTCTATCAACTCGACCGATTGTTCGAATATTACAATTATTGATAACTATAAATGAATATCTTGTAACATAATAATCATCTTGTGAGATTAGATACCTGTTATTTGTTGATCTGAATACATAGATTTTTGTGTAAATTATTATGAGATACCACACGATTATTATAATTTTCGATAACATGTACTGTGTTAAGAGAAATAATAATGTAATGTATCGTATGAAATGTTTGAAAGAATAAAATAAAAGTGTTTGTGGAAATATGTTTGTAATGTAACAAAATTCTTCAACAGATAAACCCGAACAAAATTTGTTATGAGTCGTGGATAAAGTACAGAATTCTACTCACGTGTAATGGCTATCATTCTGTTGGTCATTTAGGCCGTAACCTTCACCTCGTGAATTATAGCCATCATTATACGCTCGTTGAAAAATATACTATTGAACACTCCAACTTAGCCATAACGTTTTACCGTTTGTCAATATGAATACATCGATTTAACGAAGTACCCTGATAAATTAAAGGAGTACCAACGCATGAGTATGGACAAGTTTCATTATATTTTTGAGGGGTAGAAGACAACAAATCCGGCCAATCTAGATTCAGAGAATTCTTCAGCATCAGAATTTACATTTCCACTTCTTACTAAGAATTACTTTCCAATGAACACCCATAACTCTCCCTCCTTTAATGTCCAGGTTATGGTATGCTTTCAGCTTCTCCAGATCAATCAAAATACTCTCTTGCCCATGTCTTCAATTTGAATCTCGTCGGAACTGAAAATTGGACTGGAACCAAATCTGGAAACAAAAACTAGGGTTTGTTTTCAATCCGACGTCGGCCGACGGTCGCCCGGTGACCAATCGAGAGAAATACAGTTCCACTGTAGGTATAGCCTTACGTAATAATTCACTCACAAATATGCCATTTTATCTATGGAATGCGAAAAAAACAGCAAGTGTTTTTTTCATGAAAGCATATTGATCAAGTATTTCCTTCCGTGCAATATCGTCAATCTGAAGATGTTAAAAGAAACATAAATCAGTAACGTTCATCTGGTAACCAACCGTCAGTTGTTGAGTTTCTTCTAGTCTAAACGCTTGGCTATAACTGATTAGACTATTGGTTAATCGATCGAATATAACAATAAAATCATTTTTCATACAATCCCAATTATTTTTTGGTTGCCTTTCATTGAAAAAATGGCTTTGAGCACAAACACTTCACTACCTATCGTTTTCTGATATTTTCCAGAAATGGAGTACGTCTGAGTAGTGCCAGGGCCTATCTGAGGCCAGCGAGAGGCCGAAAGAACCTCCACATCATGCTCAATTCAACTGCAACCAAAATTGTCGTGAGCGAAACTGGGAACAAGAAAACAGTACAAGGAGTTGAATTCCTTTACCAAAACAAATTATTTTCAGTTCGAGTGAAAAAAGAAGTTATTCTTGCTGCGGGTGCTATCAATACTCCACAGATACTCCTGTTGTCTGGTATTGGACCAAAATCGGAACTTGATAAAGTAAGTGTATAATCTTGCAATATGCACTGGGGATGGAGATATTGACGCATCCTACATCTAGAAGTCCACGACCACTCAGTATGACAGGTGCTGAACATGTATCAATTGAAAAAAACATTTTTAATTGTATTCATCAATGAACCCGTAAAATGAAGAATGTTCATGCATCTTCTGAGCATATGTAGCATGTTTCAAAAGTTTTTCAATTTCTTAACGTTTATATCTACTCGTTTATTTTTGAATTTCAAACTTTCGAATTTTCTAAGTTCCAAAGTAATCTTAGAACTGATATCACTTCACTGTCTTGATTTACAAGTGAATATGCTTTGATTATGATGGATAAATTTTGTTGCCATTCCTATTTGTATGACGCAGTCGATATGAAAAGTAACTATCATTTCCATTCATGAAAAATCTTTCTGATTTGGAAAAAAAACTTTTCGGGGACGAAAAACACCGTTTGATCCAACGAATACAAACGGTAGAAATTACCTATAACTAATTAAAAAATTCTCTCTTACAATTTATGGAACTTTCCTCACCGTGTATCGACGTTCAGAAAATCAAATCGTGAGAAAAGTAATTCTTAGAACCTGAACAAAAAGTTATGATGTCGCCTATTTTACTTCAATTCTGAATAGATCAACATCTGGTGCAGCTTGTTGAACCATGATTATTCTCATTGATACTATCAATTCAATTTCTTTCTTAAGACAAAAGAAACACTTTCTGTCATGCAATCAATCAATCAATCAATCAATCAATCAATTTATTTGCTTATTATCATCACATCAGATTTAGCATCGTCAAAATAGGGTACAACACAAACACATTAAAAATGATTTAAAATTTAAAATTGAAATATTCCTCAATGTCATAAGGACAGAGATCTACCAGAAGCCCTTTTATATTCTTCTTAAATGTATTTATTGGTAAATTCCTCATACATGGTGGTAAATGATTGAAGATGATCATCAATACATTTTTTGTATTTCTTCCATTTATATTTGCATTGACGCTGTTCCATTTCTGTGTCTTCAACTTCTTTCGGAATAATAGATGACCAAATTGGTATCGTTGGGTTGGACAATCTTGTTCCTGGGACTACATTGCAGTAATGTGACTCTCTCTATTTCCGTATCGAGCGTGGTGGGCGAGAATTCTGAATATAAAAACATCGATAACTGAACCGAATCTAATTGAAATTGAAAATAGTTCGCTTTCTATGACACTCGTAGAACCTGCATCAGAATTCCACTGTTTCATTGTTTTGTGTCGAAATATCGTAAAAAAACAAGATGGGAAAAAGAATAAGAAACACTCACTTTCCTTTCTACGTACTTCTTGTATTGTTTCCAGAAAATTGAATGGTTCACCGATCATTGTAAATCATAGCCGTATCCGATTGGGGGGGGGGGGCAGTGGGGTTTGAAGCCCATTTCTAGAAGATCCTCTCAATGCTTCCTGCCTCTGATCTTCTCGCCTTATCAGTTATTTCATACCCCTCAAGACGTAGTCAGAAATGCATAGCAGCAAGCGGACAGTTTTTGGTTGTCGATAGCCACGTTCTGTCGTTATTTCGTATTTTTTTACACTGTTCAATTATAGAGGGTTATTCAAATGATCAAGATCAAGCTATCACCAAACATCCTATTTATTCAACACCATTCTCCTCAAAATGGTTCTGCTAGTAAACTAATAATACAATGATGACTGACCTCATCACTCAATCAACACACATGATTTAACTTTCCTCCATGAGTTATTATCAGCTGCGGTATCAAGCTTTCTGCGGAATGTAAGAGAAGTAATCCAGATTGAAAAACACTGCCTTGCAGACTATCATAAGGGAAACATCCTCATTTCCACTCTTCAATATCAATATCAAACATTTCCACAACCCGATGAAAGCAAGATTGGAACGAATGAAATCAATGTTTTGCTCATAATAACACCCACACCAAAAGCCACTTTTTCTTGATCATATAACATCGATTGAGGCTTTCACTAAATTCTCCAATTTCACAGGTTACTTCATGAACTTGCGGTAAATTGTGGATTTTACTTAGGAATGAACTGATAATATTTCAAATGTCTCAATCTTCATCGCCATCAAGGCTTCATCATTTTGACATTAAGCGTAAATACAACGACTTTCCAACATACTAGAGGCGACCTTTCTAAAACTATCTGTTAAAGTTCGACTCAATCTTCATCACAAAAAAACTTCATAAATAACTTAGAATGGAATCACACTGAATTCAACCGATTTGTCGCTTTCAGTTATTTTCATCATTGAAATCCATGAATACGTGCAATATAACTGAAAAAGATTGATAATGTGAAAGGAATCTAATGTCGAAACTGAAATATCTAGTTTGACAAGTAGTAATTAACATAGGAACTCTATTATTTTCGTGGAGAGAAGTATGTTTTGAGAAAGTGAGGAGAAGAAAAAGCCAAAATTCTCTTTCCCAAAACTATGACAGACTCTTTTGTTCATAGTTTCGAAATGCAAGAGGAGAGAAGTAACAAATGGAGTACTAGATGTGGTATGCGTTACTATCCCCTATATTTCCTACCGTCGTTTGTTATTCGAATCGAATTATCCAGATTGACATATTATTATGTGATCTGTTTCTGGTATATTCAGATGATCTATTCCTTGTCCAAAAACGTAGAGTAAAATCATATGAATAATCAGCAGCTCCTAGAGTTTTCTATATATCTTTTTATGTTTCTGATTATTCTCATACCAAAAGCATATATTATTCATTAATGAAACATGCTCTCAATTTTTTTTAATCTGTTATGATTTTGTGAAGAATTGTTGAATCAACAATTTGAATAAACGGAGTTGGCATGACTTCTATATTCCTCTTGCTAAATGTTCAGTGGCTGATAAATCCTTCAACGACATTGGAATTTATATGTTCAATGAGTTAACATCTTCGATAAAAGCCTGCTTTCCAAGTCAAAAAAACTTCGAAAGACGATCTTGTATGTGAGAGTTATTCTTCAATGAAAAATATCTGGTATTACTTATAGATAAATTCATTCGGAATCTGACATCAGGTTGACATAATATTCAAGTTCCATTTGACGACTCTTATACTCTGTAGGGTAGGAATGAAATGAAAATGAAACTTTCCAAAATAGAATTTTTCCATTTGCTTGAATTTGGTTGACAATGTTCCTTGCCGATTGGTAATGGTTCGGACTTCCATTGTCTATATTATTTATTGACTCTATGATCGGAATTCTATCGTCTATATCATCAACTCTATGATCGGACTTCCATTGTTTTATTTCATATTTGAAATTCTGACTTATATTTCATTTTCGATTTCTCAATTCTTTTGTCACGATATTATTCCAATCATCAAAATCAATCCATACCATTTTCCGTAAAAAATTATTTTCTTTGATCAGTCAAACCTTCAATTTCATATTTGATTTGTATTTTTATTCCTTCGTTCTTAGCAACAGGTTTCAATAGAGTTAATAACAAAGACAATGGAAGTCCGAACCATAACCTATCAATTTTTTTTCCACTTCACTTCACTCTAGATATGAACAACTTGTCTGTTCTGTTCAATAAAACATATAATGTTTGTCTTGGAATTCTCGCTTCTAGGTGAAGTAGTATATTGGTGACTTTTCTGATCCTCAAATTCACACCAATTCTTACAAATCACTCATTCATTTCGATTAACTGTCTTCAGGTTGGGATCAAACAAGTCCACGAGTTACCAGGGGTTGGTAAAAATCTACGGAACCACGTAACCTTCGATTTGAGCTTCTCACTGAAGAAAGTGAACAATACAAACGATCTGGATTGGGCAGCAGCAGTCAACTACCTTTTGAAAAGAAAGGGTCCAATGTCCTCAACAGGTAGGTAATAGCAGTGTTTCTGTGAAAGTCTGGAAGATATTTGCTCATAATATAGCAACTTGACTCCTTATTTCACAGCAAATAATAGTAGATTTTATCACGAGTCAATAATGATAGGTGTTATTCTCGAGGAATTTTCACGAGCCGAGTCGCGTTAGTGGCGAGGTTTTGAAATTCCGAGAACATAATGGTCATCATTTCGAGTAGTATACTCTACTTTATTTACGACTAACTCATTTATCATAAATGAAAGATTCTTCAGTTTCATTAATCTCGATACAAATACACAAGCACTACCTACGACTTTGATACTGAAACTTTGGAGTTTGCTTTCATTGTGTCCATGGTAATATTCAAATCGATAAATTTTGTGACAGGACTACAAGAGGGAATGAGGACTATTACTATCAATCCCTTGCCATCATTCCCTAAGGGAATAATATATGCCATTAAATGGAACAAACACATTGAATATATTATAAAAAAATCCATTTTCTGATTTACAAACTCAGAAACTTGCAATATATTCTAGACACAAGACTCGCTTAAATTGTCTATCAGGCACTTGTGGAACCCCATCCAAGCTATGGAATAGTAATCTGGGGGGCAGTGGAAAAAACTATACTATCCAATCTCATTATAGTACAGAAAAAAATCATCAAAATTCTCCTTAACAAACCAGAATTCCAATGTACTCTTCAAAGAATCCGGATTCATGGACCCCCGACAACTATTCTTCTTATATTCTAATCTTGAATTATTGAAGCATAAAAACAGAAATAATCTGAGAATAAACGACCACCACTACGACACAAGAAAGAAGTATAACACATTCCTGCCCTCTCAAACGCTCAAGACCATTGGACAAAAACACTTCACCTATTTTGGACCAAAGCTCTACGGTTTGCTTCCTCAAAACATTTCAGAAATCAGAAATTACCCTCTCTTCAAGCATAAATTGAAAAAACATATTAGATCCATTCCGAGAGAAACGTTACATATGCAAATAGAACATCCATTCACCCGAACTTGACATTACACTTAGTATTATTTTTTCTCAACCATTTTATAGTAACCATACGAATTGTAGTATATTTCCAAATAATTTTATCTTTTATCTGCTTTTGTCTGTCCCATACAAGAATCTTTATTCTTAATGGATTCATCCTTTTATTGTACAATTGATCAACTGATGTGATTTTTTGTATTTCACTAGTGTACAATAAATTATTATTATTATTATTATCATTATACTGCATTATAAGTACAATACATTATGTATCAGTCATAAATAAAAGGTCTTTTACTATTATTCAAACACAGCTTGTTCATATGAAACGAAAGCTGCTGGATTATGAAAATCAAAAACTCATTCGAGATTTGATATCGTGATCCACAGAGATGTGGGAAATAGTCATCGATGCAGTGTGTAAGAGGTAACAGTTGATTAGGTAACAATCAGAGGATTTGGTCACGACGGAATATCAATTATTCTATTGAAACACCGTGTACTTTCTACCACAAACAACTGACAAAACTCGACAAAAGTTATCATTTTGAGCTGGTCGACTGCTCTTGTACCCGCAATCCAAAATACATTGAAATTGCCAAAAGCCGTTGAAAATTCTTCGAACCTGTCGAACTTTTGTATAGAACACACATCTTCACCTCGAACTTCTATTAGAAATTTGCTGTGTACTCTGATTGAGCGTTTCACTAGATATTCAATGATACTTTACTCTATAGTAATATTATTGTAATAAGCATCCGAACAGAAAAACTATTTTCGAAGATGTCGATGTCTGCTGAAGGTGTTCCTTCACTGTAGTTTCAACTGAGTTAAAGAAGAAACTCGTATGGACTTGTTCCATGAGAAATAGCGAAATGTCTGGTGACATAAAGAGGAACTGCGAACTGCAGAATGTTACCGACTCCTATCGGGTCAACTTCATAGTTGACGACTCTGAAAATGTAACATTTGCAATGCTATCTATTTCACGGTGATCTAGGTATATCGGATTTGAATATTTTCGAACGAGCCGTCTTCTGGTGACTCATACTCTCTACTAACATGATTGATCAACTTTTTTTCAATTCACAATACAGAATTTTGTTGACAATATCGAATAGATAACAGATAACTTCGAGGAATACTTAACGTGATCAAAAATGTTGTACAGTCTATTCATGTTGAAGATAGAGTACGCGTAAACAAAACATCTAGCATGGACGTGGACAGTTAGTATTGAATATTATCAATACTGATCTACAGTGTAAATGTTATTTTATTCAATATATCCAGTACACATAATATGGAGAAATTTGACAACAATGTCGTATGAAATGCTAATTGTCTTCAAAGAAGGATAAAGATAAGGCATTTGAGTAGTATCTAGGAGAAAATGATCTTAACGTATACAAATATAAACTGCGTGAAATTCCCGAAAGTTTGGTTGATCATATTCTTACGAAAGTAGCCAGTCATACAGGCGTATGTGAAGTCAGTGTATATAAGTATTGTTCGTGATTTTTCAACCAAAAAAGCATAGGAGTTTATCTATAATTGTGAATCTTGTGGACGAATTCCATGAAAACGCCAAATACTCCTCGTCAACAGTTCCAAGTCTTGCTCTGATCCACTCAACTCATCACGTGTATTTGTTTACAAACGCTCTATCTTCAACGTGAATGTAATATAAATTTGCAGTGATAATAATTCGGATAATTGGAAATAATTTCTTTTTTGTTTTTATAGGAATGTCCCAAGTCACAGCTAGAATAAACTCTAAATACGCCGACCCGAGCGGAACTAACCCCGACCTTCAAATGTTCTTCTCGGGATTCCTAGCCAAATGCTCCCGAACGGGGGAAGTGAATGCGCTAGTAGACCCGGAGAATCCGGACACCCCGAAAAGTCTCACCATGTCCCCGGTGAATCTCCACCCGAAGAGCAAAGGGTACGTCAGTCTCAAGTCCAAGGACCCACTCGAGGCTCCCGCCATGGTGGCCAATTATCTCACGGAAATTGATGACGTCAAGGTGTTGGTGGATGGGATTCGGGTCGCCCAAAAGCTGGGTAATTCCTCAGCGTTGAATGGGAAGTACGGAGCGGAACTCGTGAGAAATGATTACGGAAATTGTTCGAAGGAACACGGGTAAGATGCAGTTTCCAGTACAAGATGAGCGAATTGAAGACAATTATTAGCGAGAACTTCAATTATTGTCTAAGATGAGTAGTGCTGAACGTGCACGATCCTAGCATTTTCCCCTTATTCGAATGAAATTTTCCACCAAATAATTGATGAGTGACATTTATATATTCGTGCCATGAATACCGCTGTCTATAGTTCATTCCAATTCAAGGTTCAGTAGATGTAAACAAAATCACAGGCCCGCAATGAGCACAAAATATCATCATAATGTAGTTTCAACATTTGTTCCGTAGTTTTTTGGGTTTGTAACCTACCACAATCTGAAAAAATAAGAATTATTATTGGAATAGTGTAGAAGGGCATATTTTCAATCTACCCCGAAAAGTTGCTGCGTCTATTGAAAAACAGTTCTTTCTGGATAGAACAAGTCCAATTAGTCAGCAACTTCTCGTATAACTCAAATTTTGCCTATCAAAAAAATTTTAAGAACTGATAATATATGAAAATACTCATCATATATATATATATATATATATATATATATATATATATATATATATATATATATATATATATATATATCAGTTCTTATTATTTTTTTGATAGGCAAAATTTGAGTTATAATAGAAGTTGCTGACTAATTGGAATTGTTCTATCCAGAAAGAACTTTTTCAATAGACGCAGCAACTTTTCGGGGTAGACTGAGAATCTGCCCTTCTACACTTGTATGGATTCCAATATTAATTCTTATTTTTTCAGATTGTGGTAGGTTACAAACCCAAAAAACTACGGAACAAATATAGATCCACCACAAAAAAATGACGTTCAAACAATGAGTAGTTTCAACGTATTCAAATTGGGAATTTCAGAAATATTAAGGAGCAAAAAACTTATATACTTACCAACTTCGGGAGTTTTTGAATGAAACACATTATTCAAACTACAATGTGAGGATTCTGAAAGATGCAATTCAAACAACATAATTATTCGCAATAATCAAAACAGTGAAAAGCGTTCGTAGAAGTTTATGGTAGTTTGACCAATACCATTGCAGAGTCCAGCAGACTACCAGGTGATCACACTCTGATCATTGTTTACTTGCGCTGAATCGTGGAATGGAATTTAGTTCATATTGCATTCATCATCAAAAATCGAGGTAACTCTTAAGACACGTTTCTATGACATAATTTACCTTTATTGACAAAGATAATCAGTATATCATAAAGACGTCTATTTAGGCATCGGTGGCATAGGAACAAGTAAACAAGACTCCCCGTTTCAAAAAAAAAAATACAGTGAGTGAGCTGAAATAATATTGGACCCAATGAAAATGATCCAAAGTATCTCCATCGGTGCTGTGGGTAGTTTCCATTGCACCAGTTATGCACAAACGAGCAAGCTTTAAGACATTTTTGAAACTGTTCGTAGCAAATAATTTCAATGTCTTTGTCCATGTATCCAGCATTGATCTTACCACCATTTGGTACAAACAGTACACAATCACCGATTTCAACTCCCATTTGTCTTTGTCCACATTCCTATTACCCCAGGGTGATCTTGAAATCAATATCAAGATATTCAATATCATCCGTCAGATTGATTTCTTCGTCCCTAAGCTCAAAGAGTGAAGCATCTCCAACTCGATTTCCTTAGTGAAATAGATTACCACTTATTTTTTCTTCTACCAAAATCAAGAAAGAGTCTGGAACAATTTCCCCGTGCCAAAATATTACAACACGAGTTGAAATATAGATGATTCATTTCATCTTCCTTGAATTGTTGATTGAATAAAACTTGCGATTTTTATATTCAATTTATTAGAGATTAACCAGACGAATGAATTTTCTCCCTTTTTTCACAACTTTTTTGTCCGTACTTTCGAACTTTCGCAAGAAAACTAGGCTTCCCAAGAATTTTTCAACTGTGAGCTTCCGAAGGAATCTCTGTGAAAAACAATATTTTCCTTTCGAAAAACTTCGAATACTCCGTCAATCTATGAAAAAAAATATTCATTGTGATGCCTTCCACTCACTGAGTAATTGAATCTCATAAAAACTCCTTTATTCGTTTTTGGATAACGATATTATGGCGCCTTCAACACAAATTAATAAACACGAACTTCTTTTTAACTCCCAGAGAAGCCCTATTTTTGATGTTATGAAAGTGTTTTCGGAAAGCTTTTTTCACGAAGACGTTTCCATGTTTTGATTTCGAACTGAAACAGCCGCGATAATTAACTATATCAAACAAAATTCTGGTTTCGAAACTCACGCGATATTCTTGAGTAGCTTTCTCAGTGAGAGTTATAATATGGCTTCGAAATTAGATTATAATCGACTTTTGGGACTTTCATAAAAATAACTTTATATCAATTTTGCGGCCGTAGTGTCGTGATTTATAATATTAGTGCAGTGAAGTTAGGGTGGGGAGATCAATTGAAGTTTTCAAATCAGCTCTGAGAATCATAAACGAATAACATTTTTAAATTTCGAAATATATCATAGCAAAAAAATCGAAATCAGAATGTACCCTAAGAAAAAAATCACTGTGGAGCGTATATGAAATATGAAGAAGTTGAAAGCCATCTGCACGTCCTGAACATTTTTAGCTGATGTCCAGCTATCAATCATTAGATGAATAGTATAATATTCTTGAAAAGTATCAAGAATGCAATTCGGTACTCAATAAATAGTCACTAAACGATACCGAACATGAATTGCTGGGAATTTTATCATTGTTACCATCTAAGTTTCCGTAAACACAATTCATTTCAATGACTAAGTTTAATTGTATTGCTTGACATTTACATGATTGTTACATATAATCTTCCCAGAACTCAAAATATTTCCGGAAGTATTTTTGAGTTGCGATTTTCTTGAAAAGTCTGTAATCGAGACAAATTTATGTTATTTCAATGCCTGCTTGAGGGTGATTCGGAACGGAAATATCATTATCCTAGAGAATCAGCTGTAGAAACAATCACGTCATGATATTGCTATGTCAGCCCAGGGTTGATTCCATTTATTGAATGGTAATTGTCATACCAACGTATCGCAACACAAGCACCATACACGCAAGTATTCACAGGAACGAAATTCCCACTAGAAGGAATGAATATCCTTACTACATTCCACTTACGGGCAAACAGAGAGAAGACGAGATGTCAAGAGATTCACAGTTCGTTTATTAAATTTTCTACTGCAGGCAGACTCGAAGCCTTCTACTGTATATATGAATGAACATAATTGCCGTAGTTTGGTGGACCATGAAAATTATCAAACTGGAGAACGGGATGAGAGATATTTCTGAGAATTTGGTAGCGATCTATGATTCCACAAATATTCTGAAGAAAACAACGTAACCAGTCGTGATAATTTTTCATATCGACTGAGTTTTCCCAATTGAATCACCCAATACAATAACGTTGAATTTTGAGAAACTTTTATTCCTTTCGATATCCCAACCCCTTTACCCGTTTTCGAACATTCGATTATAGATATTTCCAAACATTATCCAGTTCTGATTTGAATGCAATATCTAGATCAAGCATCAGACAGCTTGCTATTGTTTGAATTTCTTCCATTTCAGATACGACACAGACGACTTCTGGGAATGCGCAGTCAGGTATAACACCGGCCCAGAAAACCATCAATGCTGCTCCTCAAAAATGGGCCCGGCATCCGATCCTCTGGCGGTAGTCGACAATAAGCTGGCACTCTACGGAATCGAAGGCATCAGAATAACCGACGCCTCAGCAATGCCCATTCTCGTGTCAGGAAACACCCACGCCACCATTGTGATGATGGCTGAACGAGGAGTAGACTTCATCAAAGAGAAATGGCTGTCGAAGGATTTTGTAGTGAACAGAAATATGTAACGATAAAAAATGCTTCTAGAGCGGGTAGATTCGTTGTTTTTTTATAATTTGGCGCCAGGTAACTTCACCTCAGGCGAATACTCAGTTCTGTACCAATCCCCAATTCGACAGGCGCAAACTCATCATCATTAACTGTATAGAAAGACATATGTAGTCGATATCTTGCTCACAAATTCGATAATGTGTCAATCAATTCATTATGACTTGTACTGTAGGTCGTAACACACCTGGTATTCGAATAATAAATAACCAAATAACAAACAAACACGGACATGTCTCTCTGAGCCCGACCTCACTTCTCCCATTCTGATTGCTTCCAAGATGGCATACACCTCTGCTTGGAAAACTGTTGTTGAGGAACCGAGTGCGTATGCATAGCTTCTTCCTACGTTTAACAAGTAAACTCCTGCTCCGGTTTGTCCCTCCTCCAGTTTGGACCAGTCTGTAAAACGACCAAGATATCTGGGGGGAAAATCACCCGTTCCTCTTCCCACTCTTTCCTGTTCGGGAACATCCCTTTCCACCTGATTTTGTCCTCTGCCTTTATCACTTTGATAGCAGATAGTTAAATTTCTTTCTCTGCTACCATTGCGATCTCGGTGTGCCCTGTGTAACCCTCTTTTCGCCAATTCCCTGAGTCCCGTATCCTCAGATAAAACGCACTCTCTCATTTATTCATGCGAGTTTGAAGCGACGGCACACCCAGCAGGACATCGAGAGCTGCCGAGGGGATCGTCCTCATTCCACTGGTTATTCCCTCTCAATCTGCTCTTTGTATTTCTCTTAGCCTATTGATCATGGTTATCTGCACCACTCTCGGCCACCAAACCACAGCTCCAAATAGGATACTGGATCGGATTACCGCCATGTAGATCCAGTGGTGTGTGAGGTTTTAGGCTCCCTATCGCCATCACAGTCTTCTCGGCTACTCGATCGACGTGTGGCCCCAACTAACCTTCGAGTCCAGTATCACTACAATGTATTCTACCTTCCTACCCAGCTCTAGAGATCTTCCACCCATTACTGATTATGTGAAACCAGTCTACCATTCTTCTCTCGGTTAAAAAATTAC
The DNA here is from genome assembly GCA_032362365.1 of Zygogramma bicolorata. Classification (NCBI taxonomy): domain Eukaryota; kingdom Metazoa; phylum Arthropoda; class Insecta; order Coleoptera; family Chrysomelidae; genus Zygogramma; species Zygogramma bicolorata. Next base: position 73,326 of record JAVJAQ010002998.1, read on the forward strand.
TTTTGTCTGTTTTCGATTTCTCGTCATTGTTGCCTTCCAAATGAGCGAATTTTTCAGTATTCAATCGTGTATATCCCGATGTAACCTATACTACGTATCGAGGACACATATTTGAAACCTGAGTTGGTCTAGATTGGTCTCATTCTTGTATGTCTCCAGCGGTAAAGTTAATTTTCAACGGAAATTGAATACAAATTCATGAGGATGGCAGACCGAAAAAATTGAAGCCTGCAAAAAAATGGTATTTCTTCCGTCGAGGTTTCTGATGGCGAAAGTGACCTTGTGATACACGATCGAAAAGAAGACAAATCAATGTAAAAGTGACTTATAATTTGTTATCAATCGTAGTCGTTCTGAAATATGACATCAAATGAAACCAGGAAAAATTGAAAACAAAATTCAAAAATTCTGGTTCTCCTCAATATCTCCGAAAAAACTTTCCGTCACATGGGTACGCAACTGTGTCTCAATTGAAATGTTCGAGTATCTTCTATACTTTCCCAGATTTCAATGGAATGGTGAGAGTCCAATTTGTAATACCCGGTATTCTAACTCCGTAGATTGTTTGGGTTCTAAACCAACCACAATCTGAAAAATAAGATTATGGTTGGTGAAGACCCCAAAAACTACGAGAAAAGAATACATCCACCACGAAATATTAACTACAAAACAGTACTGGTATTCTACTTATATTGTTGTTGTTCGTTTCCGTTAACCAGCTGACGAACGTCAACACTCAGAAGTCGAAGCTTGTGCGAGCAATGTATCAACGAGGCCTTTCCTTTTAACCTGCGATTATCCAGCACGGTGGCCCGGCGAGGTCGAACCCCGGCCTTCCGCTCCATAGGCAGATATGACCACTACACTTACGAGACTTTTATATATTGAATATCCAGGGAGTCCTATATATTAAATATCCAGGGAGTCCTATTCGTCTCCGAAACGAAAATCATTCCGAAAGACAAAAATCACGTTATCATTCACTGCTGTAATATAAGACGTACACGTGGAAACGTCTAAACTTTGAAGGTGGTAATAAATCACCTTGATATTTCAAAATGGACTCGTTCTTTCTGTGCAAGAAGCCCTTTCTAATTCAAACTTCGTGTAACAGATCGTATTTCTAAAATTCCACGGAGAAGAGTGAACGCTGTGGATATGAAGCAGTGATCGTGGATTCCTAATAATCCGATGCAGTTGAATGATATCAAAACCGAAACCTGTTCTCTCTCCGATCAGATATTGTAACAGTAGCTCTATCAACGAATTTTTTTCATCTAGATTGTCTTTCGTGGGGTTCATTCTGTAATCTTATGAAGTACTAATCTCTACTTGGCCCCATTCCGTGGCAAGTTTTGCATGTATGCTTTTTGCAGAACGAAATCACAATTTTTGTACAAATTATATATAACGACAACTTATTCCAACCAAATCTATCCACATGTGAGTATAAATTTTGCGTATCTTCAGTCACGAGAACACACAGTGGTCCTGAAGCAAAATAGTTATTTGTTTTACTAGGCAGGTAGTGAATTGTTTACCACGACTGTTAGTTCATATACGAGCGTAGCGAGGCTAGGAATTCAGTTGAAACAGTCAATCTACTTTGCTGCCCAGTTGAACATATAATTTTTTCTCCGATTGTTTATAATGTTATATGTAGAATATTGTATTTGCAAATCATTATAATTCTCACAATATTCTTATTTTTCCTGTTGTCATAAATCAATACAGAAATTGATAGAAATCACAAGTGTTGGAATGGTTGGATGCAATGGCAATGTATATGTTCAAGATGCATATATTCCTGGTGCGATCTCCTATTCGATATTGTTTCGTCAAAAACTCTAGACACTATCAATCATATCGACGGAATCCACTATGATTGCTGTCATCATTTGACATTTGCATTCCAGTATATTCGAATTTTGCTCGGAGTTCTCTATAATTTCACTGTTCCTTTCAACCAGCTATTCGTCGTTTCCAGTTCAGTTTCCTAGTCAAGTTTCGATGGTCAGTACAAAACATTCGATACACATGTATCCAACTTCAACCGATCAACATAAAGTGAGATTATTTTGACGCTGATAAAAACAAAGTTCATCTTGCTTATTTTTTTTGGAAGAAGTTATATTTGTCTTACTTGTTGATTGCTTTTCAGTTTCCCAGTTTAAATTCAAAATCATAGATTGAAAGTTCTTTCTGGAGAGTGTTGTCAAATGGTCTTCTTGTACATCGCCATAATAGCTTGCACTACAAGACTCTCCCTAATGAATTGAAATTACTCAGGTTGATCTGAATTGGAGGGTCCAATTCTTTTCGAATTGAACACTACAATGCTCAATGAACTCTATATTAACGTATTATTTTTTCCATGTAGTCCAACTCCACTACTTCTCACGTCGATACCGATATTACGAAGAATCTCATCAAATTATCTGAAAACTTTCAGCACCGAATAGTTGGAATTTCTATGAATTTTGTCATATATTTCTCGTAACATATATCGAGAATATAAAGTAAATGCATCTATCTGTAATATTTGTATCAGGATGCATATCTGTGTTTACTTCTGAACACGAACAGACAAACATAAAAAATATAGCGAATTCGTTGGTAAGAAATCGTACAATTTTTGACAGAACTCCTGTATCTTTATCCTTCATTACATAGAAAGTTGAAAAAAGATAGTAATATACTGACTCTGCACGGGTTCTTCTAGAGAATTCCCTAATAGAAATTTCGTCAGACTTCATAATGTCATGTGTCTACAGTTGCCGCTTGACGCCATCTGTGAAGAAACTTCAAGAATGTGAATTTCCCTGGATGTCATTCTCAAGTGAGCCATAGGTCTAGCGTTTTTTACGAAAACATAACCATTGATATAGAAGTCATTTCACCAGGAATATATGCATCTTGTATATGTTCATAGTAATTATAGTTTGACAACAGTACGGACTGTGACAGCGACTCAGAAGTACTTACTCCTCCAGGCACAAATCAATCAACAAAGTATTGCTTTTGCTGCCCAGACAAGAGAATCACGTCACTCTGCTGCCTAGGAAGGAAAATCAATAGGTACTTTGCTGATTGATATGTGTCTGCGAAACCAATATTTGCTGTCAAGGGGCCGCTCATAAAATACGTCACACTAAAATCAGCTTTTTTTGACCCCCTTCCCCCCCATTGTCACGCTGTGTCACACTTTTTGTGACCCCCCCTAGAAATATTTCGTCACAAAAACTAAGACCCACCCCCCTTGCTGAGTATGATAAATTCTGAATGATAGTGCACAAATTCTGAGAATTAAAAATATTTATTTATGGATGGCCACAAATAATATACATATTTCACATAATTAGAAGATTCAATGCTCAATAAAACAATGAAATAGTGAAAAATCGCTTTATTTTGTTTCATTTGTATAGTGAAATACAGTGTACTGTAACAAGATCAATTCGCATTCTTAATTGAAAATTCATTCGCAAAGATGGAGTCACTATAGATTTAATTGAAAAATCTGACGAGTTCGGGAATTCGTTAGAAGATGTCGCACATGTAGATTTCTACCAAAATCCACTGAAGATTTCTTTCATAACAAAATTTTTCAATTTTCGTCAGAAATCTACTAAAAAAGTAGATTTCTACCAAAAGTGGTTACGCTGGCTTCTAGCGCTCATGTCAAAAAATAATAAACGGCGAACGTCACGTTGCCATATACCCCCCGTCCTCCTTGTCACATCTTGTCACACTCAGCCAGACCCCTCCCACCTTGTATGCGAACGTATTTTATGAACGGCCCCCAATCGGAGAAAAAACATATTACCTGCTATTGATCTATTTGTCAGTTTGAGAACATTTCTTGTGTGGTGGAACTGATGACCTACTTAAACTACTAAACTACTTACAGTCTGCGAGTTTCAGTCCAAAACATACCTGGCACTGCAACAAAAAAACAAAACAAAATCAGCATCAAGCAACCATGAAGAAATAACAGTGTAGAAAAAAGTGTTCTACATTAGATACGGATGACGGATTGAACGCTTCTGGACAATGTAAGGTCAGAAGATATTTGAACAATACGTTGTGAAAAAAACTCAATCTACCATACCTTATGGTAGAGACCTGACGTACGTTTTTTTTTTTTCAAACCGTGAAATATTGTAGCAGCTACAGGCAGCCGGTGACGCAATCGAACCCAGGTTTGTGTTTAATAAACCCTACAAAATACAAATAAAACCGAACACTGAGGCAGATGCTGCGAATTGTTCGTTCGTTGTTCGTGGTATCTCAATCGCCACAAAAGAGCTAACCAGAAAAGGAATTTCTGGCAAAAACAAAAATAATCTGCACTCATAGTAGACAAGCTCTAGTCAGCTTGAATAGACAACGTATTATCTCAGGGTTAGCACTAGAGTGCCACCAAGATTTAGCTAACGCCTCGGTAGATAATAATATCGTACTAAGGTGGGTGAAAGGGCACGACAGGAGCAAAGGTAACCGCATTGCTGACTCTTTGGCCAGGATGGTTTGACGACTTCGACAATTGCGGAACTAGCCAAACGTTACACCCATACTCAATCCCTTAAGAGATGGGATGAAACCAAAGGATGCAGTTTTGCCAGGATCACCCTGGGCGACCCTGGGAAGCTGGATCCGAATAAATATTTGGCGATGACCAGGAAGAACCTACGTTTAACAGTGAGATTTCTGACTGGACACTGTCAACTAAGGAAACACCTCTATATTATGGGACTAGTGGACACACCTCTATGCAGGATGTGTGAACAGGAAGATGAAACTGTCAGACATGCCTCATGTGAATATCTGGAGCTATCGTCGATAAGAGAGTGTGTGTTCGGTGAGTCTTGGCCTACACCTGCCGATATTAAGGAGATGTCTCCTGGTGACCTGTCCTCTTTCCTGGATAAGGCAGGATGGACAATGTTCTAGGAGGGCGACTCCTTGGGAGGATGTACAATGGGCCATATTGTAGCCTAAGTGCTGTGGGTCTACACTCACCCTCCCTACTCTTCAGATACAGATACAGATTGTAGCAGTGTATTGAAAGTAATGTTGGATTATAACGCACATTGTCAATATGGAACTTACAACCTAATATTTATATAACCCCAGATATTTTGTTCTTCATTCTGAAGGAGGAGCTGATTTTCACATAATATTCAGTTGTCCATTATTGATAAAAACATTACGACGTTTCTTGCCGACAAATGGGAAACTTCCAAGCGTTTTTCAACCAGGATGAGACGAATTTTGCATTGCAATGACACAAATGAAAAGTGACAGCGACAGAGAAAGACAGCAGACAAAACCAATCTGTTTTTGCCGTAGACGTTCTAACTAATGGTCGAATTCCTTCCACAAGATGTAGCAGACAAAGAGAGGTTTCAGAGGATAGAGTAATTCAGGTATAGAATCATCATGCTGGCCTTCACAATGTCACTTCAATGTGCATATCCTTCCTCTCTCTATTGTTTTCCGCATCGTGTTATATGAGAAACTGTCTTGAAGGCCAGTCCATTAGTTGTAATGTCTATGGTTTTTGCTGTTCCTTCTTTGCACTGTCTTTTTCCATTAGGAAGCTTAAAGCATCGATTTACTTGAATACTTCCGCAACTCTTCTACCTCCTTTTCCGAGCATTTTTTGGAAAAAGGAGGCAGACTACCTTCCGAAACGTCTCCTAGGGGAAGTTTGTGCATATTCAATGAATTTGTTGAGTAAATCTCCAAATTCATACGTCATTCGATACGTCACTGACGAAATAATAACTCAATTCTGCATATTTTAAAAATGCAGTCACTTATCGAGGCAGATATATTGATTTGCCCTGAAAACAGATATTATAAGGATTCAATTTAAGATTTTGCTTTTCATTTCCTGAGGAGAGATTACCTCAAAATGGATTTCAGAGTATGTTTTTCCCTCGAGAGAGATGTTTCAGTTTTCGCCTCGATATTTCACCGAAGCCACAAGCCAAGAATTACAATTACTTCAGCACCAATGCTCGGTTATAATTGCACGAGTGCATAAAAATTACCGATAATTTTGCAAGAAAGCGTGATATCTAAAAATTGCAATAGTTTATTTTCATATTTTGGCGAAAGTGCCCGAGCCGAAGGACAAGGGCTCCTTTACAAAATATGAAAATAACCGAATGCAATTTGTATCAAGATATCACGCTTGAATGCAAAATTATCTGGTCATTTTTATGCACGAATGTAACTCATTGGAATATTTCACGAATTAAGAAATTCTCAAGGAAATGTTATTTTTTGTCCATTTATACTTTCCTCTATATCTATATGGAGTACTCACCTAAACGCGAAATGTTTTTCTATTTTTGAAGTATATCTGACATTTATTTGTGTTGTTTACTGACGTCTAGCGATACGGTTTCAAATGTGTTGTTATGGTGACTTGATACAATGCAATTACCGCTGTAAGTTTTCGATAATTGCATTGCTCTTATGGGACATTTTATATGTGAGGGAAATATTCGTTCATAAGTTCACAGTCTCCATTCGTGAAGTTTTCAATGCGATGTGAAAATCACAACCCGATTGTATATTCCTTCGGCAAAGCAACATAATTTATATCGCTCGAAACGTTTCGATGGAAACAGCACGGTTTTCGATTAAATCTGATGAGGAAGT